>CM076574.1:957414853-957958779 GCA_034641835.2 Pinus albicaulis
ACTGCTTCTCTAAGTGGGCTCCACCTCTTGGCCCACACTGTTGACTTGGTCAAACTTGACCTTGTCCACTTGCAAATAACCTTGTTCACACATGAGGGTGTGCAAACCAGCTCCAAAGATGATCCCCTTTCATAATATGAGGGATTTTATTGAGAATGTCATTATGCATGGGCCTCCTTACCCATTTATTCTCCTCCTAAGTGAAATCAGCAAAAATTAATGTTCCAAATTATTGTCAGAAAATTTTGGAACATTACAGGGATGAAGATATGGATCAGTTTTGGTTCGTCGTAGGATCAGTATGGACTGCACAGAACGTAGCTAGTGATGCTATAAAAAAGGTGGAGCTATCCATGGCCCTTGAAGGAAGGGCCTTGGACTGGTATATGGGATACATTGACCAGCATTCGAATGCGACCATCGAAGAGATTAAGAATGCCTTGAAGCAGTAGTTCAAGAAGCCTAAGTACTACTCTTAGATAGTGAACAATCTGAAATATTTCAAGCAAGGACCGATCGAGTCTGTATGGGAGGCTGACCAATGGTTAAAGAGCGTAATTAGAGAAGGATTATTTCAATATGATAACAGACAGCATATGGAATGGTTCATTGCTATGTTATTACCCCACCTGCACGTACCAATGGGTCATCAAGCCATTGAGTCACAGGAGAAGGCCTTGGAAATTGCCATGAAGCTAGAGGCTGCGCCAAGGGATGATACCCAGTTAAGAGTACAAAAAATACAAGGCCAACTAGAGACAATGCACATGGAGATCCAGAATTTTCAAAAGGAGTGAGGAACAGAGGCCAGCCCTAAAATATGGTGCATACTATGTAGGTTGAATGGCCACCAAAGATAATTTTCCTCTGTTAGCAGACTACGTGCAGGCAGGGGGATCCAGCCCGTTGCATCTTAGGGAAGCTGCAAGGCCAAGTGGGCTGGTGTTGTGGTGTGATGATTATCACGTTGTTGGGCTGCACGATACCAACCACTGCCCTCACCTTGCCACATATGTCCCAAAAATAAAGCAACAATGGTGCAGGTTCTGCCAATCTATAGGCCATGATGAACAAAACTACCGAACATGCGATCTGATGATATATCGAGGGAATATATATAGGGTACAGTCAGATCTATCCTCGCTAATATCACCCATGGGCATAGGTGGCTCCCTAGCTAGGGGCAGAGGAGGAGGCCGAGGTGGAAGTGTAGGTAGGGGGAGAGGACAACTGATTTGCTATAACTGTGGAGAAATAGGTCACTTTGCAAGGGATTTCACAAACTATGAGACAATCCTGCAAATACTGTAGATAGCTGGATCATGTGATCAATGATTTCCCGATTCTGATAGCCAATATGCAGGAAAAGCAACAGACACCTACGTATAATGTACAAAGGGTCAAGGTAGAGCCTCGAGATGAAGGAGCAAGTGTCAATGTGATAACACGCAGTGTCATGGCCACCAAAGGAATTGCGGAGAAAGCTGGGTAAAGCCTCTTATCTCAAAAGCAGCCATTGTACAATAAGGTTTGGACTTACAGAAGGGAAGAGAAACCTTTTTCGCTACACACCAAGACTTCGCTAAGGCTGTAGCATCTACTCCTCAAACCCCCGCAAAACTCAAAATAGATGATGAGGTCAAACCATTCCTTTAGGCATGTATGAAGCTTTTGCACAAGCAAAAGGCCGTAGAAAACCTCCAAGCTTTAATAGACAGTTGCGCAGAAAGAACAACCCCAGCTATGGAAATTAAGGACATACAAAAACTGTATAAGCATAAGAGACGCATTGGTAGGGAGATGTGGTTAACTACTAGCTATGCAAACCTGGGCTTAGATGTGAAACTACTAGCTAAGAAAACTTGGTAGCGAATGGGAGAACCTAAGTTAGAATGGTCCACTATCTAGCTGTGCATGGCTAATCAGCAGAAGATCATACCATTAGGAAGATTATCAAAGATCGTGGTAGACATCGCAGGGGTCAAGGTTCAGGTTGAATTTGAGGTCATTTAGATTGTAGAAGATGTATACCCCTATCCTGCACTCCTAGGATTGGACTAGGCCATAGATATGGGTGGTATTATCAATTTAAAAAAGAGGAGCATGCTGTTTGAAAGTGAAGGAACATGGGTGATAGTACTGCTAGATCTTGCAGAAGGAGAAAGGTATACAGAGACAGTGTGTGAGGAAGAAGAGGTGGATAACATCTATAAGTTAAATGCAAGGGACAAAGACTGGATCAATCCTACGGCTGATGGTGTGATTTTCTACGAAAGAGATAGTGAATGCTTCTCCAACTCCAGCAAGGAAATGGAAAATTGGAAAAATCGGTTGCATGATGTCTCTGCATTGCGCTGCCTGTGAATCACCAGGGACTTTCGTTGCATATCCTCTGAGGTAAGAGAACTACCCTACTTTGATGGTTTCGGTAGTATAAAATATTTTTTGCGAACATTTGAAGTTGAGGTTCCAAGAGACTAAAGGCTATGGGCCCTTAATGTAGCTCTGCACGTAACACCTACAAGATGGTGGGACACGTATAATGGGGCGTTCCAGGAGTGGGAGGAATGTTGGGATATGATGGTCCTACGATTTGAGCCTCTGGCCGATGTGCACGTCAAGATATTTATTGGCCCAGGGGATCCGCGCGAACATTTGTTCGCCTGGATGGAAAAATGTTGTGATCGTACTACATAAGAATGGGTTCACTTTTTTATTCATGCCTTGGGACCAATTCCCACCACATGGTACCTAGATGCGGAGATACATCAATGCACCCTCCAGTGGGAAACCTTAAAGGACAAATTTTTGGGGACATTCAGGTTAACAGGAGGATCAGAGGCGCTTGATGAAGCTTTGAGGGATATCGATACCTTTGTATTTGGTGAATCCAGCCCCTACGCAACATGTGAAATACCCACATGGGAAACGAAGATGCAGGATATTTTCAACTACCACAATATCACCATATAAGAGTGCGATGAAGATTCGAGTAATGTCTCGATCCCAAAATCAAAGGTGGAACGTGCAGTTGCAGGACCTCCATTACACACCATGGTTGTTATGAAACCTCTGAAGCTGCGAGAAGTTAACATTGGTATGGAAGAGCAACCCAAGTTGGCTAAAATTGGGGACCACTGGGATGATGAGATAGTAAGCAAGATTGCGGAAATGCTCACGGAATAACAAGACTTATTTTCGAGAAAATTTTTGGAGCTTAAGGGGATCACTAGGGACTTAGGGGTTATATGCATCACTCTGAAACCAGATGCACACTTGGTAAAGTAGCACCCTTATTGACTGAACCCTAAGTATAAGCAAAAGTTTAGGGAGGAAATCGATAAAATACTCACTGCAGGTATCATCCAACCAGTCGAACAATCAGACTGGGTGAGTCCTATGGTGGTTAAGGAAAAGAAGACGAAGGGGGGAATCTGCATCTTCGTATATTTGCACAATTTGAATGATGTATGCATATGGTGGACCCTGTGAAATTTGTCGTGATCATTAATATGGTAGTCCCCAAGACTAATAAGTAGCTAAATTCATTCCTTAAACATACGGGATACTACAAAAAGTTCATTCAGGGATACGCGCTGATCACAGCCCCTCTGGAAAAACTTATTAAGAAGGATGTTTCATTCTTTTGGGATGACGAGTGTCAAAAGAGCTTTGAGCTCCTCAAGGAAAAGATGATCTCTGCACTTATCCTTATTTTCCCTGATTGGGTGAAGGTATGTCATGTCCACGTTGATGCTTCCGGAATTTCCCTAAGAGCATTCCTTACACAACCTAGTGAGGGAGACATCAATCACCCAATTGCATTCACTAGTCGAAAACTCTCGGGTGCAGAGTGCAACTATTCCACCACAGAGCGGGAGGGATTGGCCATGGTCTATGCATTACAGAAGTATTGGCATTATCTATTAGGGGGACACTAAAATTTTTTTATAGATCATTCGGCTTTGAATTACCTAGTGAATAAGCCTGTGTTGGGGGGGGGGGGAGGATGTCGATGGCTTCTGTTGTTCCAGGAGTATGACTTTGAAATCATTGTCAAACCAGGTAGGTTGAATGTTGGGCCTGATCACTTGTCTTGAATTGAGACTGGCCAAGAACCAACTAACTTGGAGGAAGGATTGCCTAATATGTAGTTGTTTTCTATTAAGGAAGTCGATGTGCACTTTCCCGAAATTATTCATTTCCTGACCACTGGCATGGCACCCGCAGGGTATTCTGTGCAGCAGAAGAAATAATTGGTAACCCGCGTTGCAGATTTTACCATCATCGTAGCTCACCTCTATAATATGGGAGCATATGAAGTGCTACGACGGTATGTTTTGGAACATGAGCGACATGATATCTTGGCAGAATCCCACGATGGGGTGGCAGGAGGCCACTATGCAGAAAATGCCACAGCGCAGAAGGTCTTACGAGCGGGATTATGGTGGCCTACCCTGCATAGTGACTCTCATGACTATTGTAAGGCCTACGATACATGCCAATGCACCGGAAGGCCATCCCGCAGAGATGAAATGGCCCTCCAACCACAAATGGCCCTGCAAGCATTTGACAAGTGGGCCATCGATTTCGTAGGACCTATCAACCCCCCTGGAAAGAAGACAGGTGCACGTTACATTATAATTGCTACTTATTATGTGACTAGGTGGGCCGAGGCACATGTAATGAAGGATTTCACTGCAGATACCACTGTGCACTTCATCTTTGAGAAGATTCTAACCAAATTTGGATGTCCAAAATTTTTGATGAGCAATAGAGGTACACACTTTGTCAATGAAACCATACAGGCCTTGGCGGAAGAATTTTGAATCCATCATGCGAAAAGAAATTTGTATCATCCTAAGGAAAATGACTCAGTCGAGGCTTTTAATAAGGTCTTGGAGCATGCACTGACTAAGGTCTGTAATGTCGATCACAACAACTAGGATGTGTGCATTCCATCTGTTCTATGGGCTTAACGAATCACCTGTAAAAAGTTGACAGGGAAGACACCGTTTAGGATGGTTTATGGTAACGAGGCCATTATGCCCATGGAATATATTATTCCTAGTCTACGCATCATAGCCCTCACAAACATGTCAGAGTCTGATATTATGGAGGACGGTTAGCACAACTTGTGGCTTTAGAGGAAGACCGTTTCATCGCTTATTACCATTAGTAGGTACAGAAGGCATGCGATAAGGCCTGGCATGATCGACATATTCATCAAAAAACCTTTGCAGAGGATGACTTAGTCCTCCTCTATGATATTAAATTTGTGAAACACCCAGGGAAGTTTCGACAGCACTGGCTTGGGCCCTATATAGTTAAGGAAATCACGGATGGAGGAGTTGTGCGATCAACCACCCTATGGAGTGATATGCTACCCAGCTACATCAATGGTAGTCAGCTCAAACCATATCAGATCAAATTACTATATGTCTGCAGTAGCTGTATGAAGTGGGCTTGCCCCACCAAGGAAGGTAAGCACAGTAGGTACCATGCTCAACGCAAAAGGAAGCCACAGGATTGGAATCCCGAGGAAGTGCGCTAGAGACGTGGAAATAAAGTTAGAATGAATAGACTCAACCCGCAGCAGGTGCAATGGGAACGTAGGAGGTATGCTCAAAGTGTAGGGGTGCATTGGTAATGCAGGGGTATGCTTAGTGCACCCAGGGTGCACTGGGAACACAGGGGTACGTTGAGTGCACCCAAGGTGCAAAAACTAGCCATTGGAATAGTCAAGTCAGGTAAAAAAGGAAAAATTACCATCGGATGGAGTGGGCAGCCAACATTTAATGAGGTGATCTTTGGAGATTTTTTACCGTTTTCCTGATGGTAAGTTCCAAGTAGCATTTACCCTACCATTGGGTGCTCGCCAAAACTATAAAAAGGGAAAGATAGGGTGGACAAGGGTTTCGTATCACTTGAGTAGCTCGTACTTGGAATATTTGTCTTGGAAGAATTTTTGTTGTAAGAGTTTTTGTGCCTATAGTGTCTCTTTCATATCTGAGCAACCTGCTTCCTTTGACAGTAGCAATCCCCAAATTGGAGGCCTTCCCCAAATTGGCGCCTAAGTTATATCTGGAATGCATTAAGGAGGATGATGGGATCAAAATTTTCCCCGTAATTTGGGTACGTGTTGTGGCAGGATCCGCACTCCTCAACCTGCTCAAGATACCACATTTTGGCCATTACCATGTCACAAACCGTCTAGTGCGTCAGTTTCTTGCACTAGTCCACTATGGGAGTTTATGGATCAAGGATTGAATCCCTATTGATACAACACTCATCCATCGATTCACTGGTCTTCCTATGGAGGGGCTGAACCCTCTCAAGTGCATTGGAAAGAAGTATGAAGGGGAAAATGTTGAGTATGTGGGGCCAAAAGACCATGTGGAGTGGAATACTCGTGGCTTCATGATAAAAACCATCAGTGATCTCGCTACACAACTGGGTACCATGTTATTGGCGTGTAAAATGATGCTGAAATGTCAGGTCGCCTCTGTCCTCGCATACATAATTCATCTCGTAGGCCAGCGCAAGAAAGGGGCCTATTTCAACTAGTCGCAATATTTGTGTAATGAATTTTTGACCAATATCTGTGAATCCCAGGAGCAATGATGGGAATTTTGTTATTCGTGGTTGCTACTTCTCATTGCATTGTTAGCTTGGGAGGCCCTGGAGGAATTGGTCCTGCCAAACCTCACCCTTGACATGTGTGAAGGGGCTCGATATACAAACTTATGGGATTCGAAGGATGCGCAGTGTCTGGAGGACAACCAAGTCTTCTGGGTCCTCTTTTAGAGTAGTTTGGCAGTAGCCATTAATTCCTGACCACGGTTGTCTCCAGAAGTATATGACAGATACAAAGGCAATACAACATTCCAGGTCACCATGCACAACGTCCAGATTCGAGCACGCAAGAACAAAGCCTGGACCTCGCTCCCTTATATGGTGATAGACAAAGAAATTGATATTTTCATTACACTTTGGCCTCCTAACTAGAAGATCGGTTTCAAAACCGGTGTGAAGAGATCTGCAGGAAACAGCACACCAAAATTAATCTCGCTTGTTGTCCTCAAGGATACCAAAGGACCAAGAAAGAGTACCAAGCAAGACACGGGTGCGACTAAACACAAGGATGTGCATCAGAGGTAGACCCTTGATAAGGACGTTGAGGCAGAGACTCAAGTAGATTCACAGCCAGACCTGAGTATAAAAGGACTGGATGCAGGAGGACCTGCCTCCCCCTGCAGCACGAAGTGAACAAGCGAACCTGTCAAAGGGCCCCAAAAGAAGCAGTGCTCTCAGTGGACGGAATGAGATGAGATAGTCACGCTGACTGATAGAGACCTTGAACAAATCATTGATGCGGTCACTCTGGCCATGGAGGACAGATGGGTGGCCTTAGAGGAGCAGCAGATAGTTGCAGTCGACACAATCCAAGCTGAACTCCGTACACTAAAGCTGAAGACAGACACATTGCTGACCAGTGTGACTCAGGTATGCACACCCTTAGCCACCAGTAGTGCAGCATTAGTTATATACAAAATATGCCTCTGCTCTCTAACTAGCACAACCCTTGTGATCATTCCACCCGACCTAGGAATGCAAGTCCAGGCCAATACAAAAGTGCAGCTAAATTTAGCTAGGCTACCTCATGAGGCCTTGCAGGGTCTCCACACCTCTGTATTTCAAGAAATTCACCATTGAGACCAAAAATTGCACCAAAAAATCAGAGTGGCTAAACAGACAATTTATGCAAAGAACATTGAGTATGCCTCACCACTGCGAAGCAAACGAAGGTCGAAAACGTGATTCACCAACTTTGCGCAGAGGTTACCACAGAAATCCCAGCCATAGCCACCCCTTAGGCTAAGGTTGAAAGTTTGTTCATAGCACTGAAGGCCTCTAGGGAGGAATTTCAGGTGGTCAAGACACAGATGGAGTAGCAGATCGCTAATCTACAGTCTAAGTTGCAACCCCAAAAAGCCCCGAAGGTACGGGCCCAATGAACTTCGCTGGTCACTGCGGCTACAAACGTCATTATAGGGAAAATCACACAGGGTGCCCAATTACTAGAAAAAACCATGCAGCTATGGACCAAGGTCCAGGGTGACCCGATCCTGTGAAGCATCAACCAGGACTTGCGACAGAAAGAAGAAGAGTTCAAGATGTTAGAAGCCACCCTGCCCACTTTAGTTCCTGCTCCGCGTTTGACACGGCTGCGCACCAGTCACGCCCTCCAATATGATATTAATGAACTTCGGTAGAAAAATAAGGTCCTCGAAGATCACCTGAAGCCTTGGGCTACTGAGGCCCTCATGCTTTCACAAGATGTTGATCTTTCGGTTAAGAAGCTAAACTAGACTCTGGAGAGTGTCACCACCACGACGAAAGGTTCGATTTCGGAAAATTTGGTCGACATTGCACATAATTTTGTTGCTTATAGTGAAGGCATGCTACCTCCATTAGCCGAGGCGATCATATTTTTGTAGGCGTAGGTGGATACCCCACCATCATAGTGACTCAGGATGAGTCACGAAATTGTGTTGGGGGACTGTTGGAACAGGGTCTCTTAAAGCTGCGAATTTTTTCCATTTTTGTATATTTTTTGTAATAATTAGTCTAACACGGGGGTTTTGGGGTGGTCAAAGCCCCTAATGCATTGTAACGAGTCAAGGGTAGACCAAGAGTCTGTAAACCATGGTTTGCGGACCATTGTATGCGTAGGCTAAATCGATATAAATAGATGAACCTTTTTTAAGTCATAGGTAGAAAAGAATCGAGATTGATGTTAAGCACGAATTGTTAGATCTATTGTTGGGTTTTTGGGAAGGACTCCTACTGGCTATGTGCATGGAGCTCCTTAGTCCTGTTGTGTGTGGACCCTGCTGGTTGTGTGCGTAGGCAGTATTTAGGGATTGTAAGAAGATTCTGGTATTAATATATATGCGAAGTACTGTTGATATCTAATGTGATCTGGATCTGTTCTGTTATAATTTATTCGAACTTGGAATGTATGACTAATCTGTGAAAGTATCTATTTGATAGCTTTGAAAGTATCTTTGTTTCTGTTATATGAATCTATGATCTGTTAAATGCTGCGATTATAGTTGTTGTGTTGATATATTGGTAGTACACATGTGGATGCGAAGGTAATTATTAGTTCTGAGCTTTGTGATGTAAGCATGTAACCAGATCTCTTGAATGAGAAGCTGATAAGCTAGGAATGCAACCCTGCTTGACTCACCTACTCTCTTTCATGGTGCAGAAACTTGGTTCCATCACCCTCCCATACTGCCTCAGGTGAGACTTTGACCTGCGCAAGAAGGTCACTGCCGAAAGAGCCAGTAGTATAGGGGTTTGTTGGAAAACCTTAAACTTTCGAACCTGGGTCAGGACCCCTTGAGCCAACACACACCTATTCCATATTAGATCACACATGAATAATATTTCAAATGCACATGAAACTCCTTGATATTCTTCTCCTTATATAGCTATTTTCCTTTCAAATACCACAAGAAAATCCCTTGGTAATGTTGTCTGTAATTTTTTACGGGATCAAATAGACATTATTGTGACAATATTATGGGCGATTACCATGGGAAAAGGATCTTGATGTTTATTTTCCATGTGTTTAATCACGTATATGACTTTTGTTCATTGATCATGCATATGTGCGTGCCTATTACTCATAGGGGTTGCATATATTTTTCAAACTTCACACTTTCATGTTTTCTCAAAATAAACATGTGAAAAAATTGTCAATACACTTCCTCATTTATGCAATTCCTGAACCAATATTCGTTTCATCTTCATTAGTTCCATAATCACCATATTATAATCAGGTTTACATCAAGGGCATATTTTACATGTAGGTTTCCATCAAGGACAACACGTTATCCATAATGCCAACAATATCCCCCTTTTTACTTGATGGAAACCTCCTGAAATATCCAAGTCTTCTCTCTCTCTTTGACTTCAAATGGAAAGGGCGGAACCAAGCTGATAAAAGTACTCCCCTTGTAAGTATGATTTATTGATATGAACCATGAAATCTGCATACTCTCCATGCTTCCCCTGAACATATGTTGGACCTTCTACAGATATGTAATAATGCAAGGCTTTATGACTCAAAAAAATATGAACTCTCCTAGATAAAATGACTTTATGATCCAATTTTTACATCAATCAACTAAAATGGGGTTACATGTATGACTTGATCCCAGTAAGCCATACATGACATAATTTTACAATGATTACAACATGGGTCTTTTTAATACCAATACATCAACAAAATAGAATAATAATGATGTATGACTGTTAAAAGTGCACACAAATGTGCTCTAATGATATAGAATCTATTTTTTTTGCAACATCTTATCCATAAACAAGGATATCATTAATGAAATCTTTGAAGAAAAATCATCAGAAATCGCCATGCTTAACATAGGAATCTTCAACATAATCATCTAACAACAGCAACAGAAATGGAATAACGACAATAAAATCAACATCCTCATCATTAGGAAGCAATACATCATCAATATTTTTACAACAATATCAATAATAAGGTACCATCCATAACTTCACCTCATGCAACCTAAGTATCATTGATAACCCATGTCATAGTGACAACAACATATATATTTTCCAATGGTGAGAAAATTAATAAGACTAATGATAGAATTAATAATCATGAACTCATCATAGAAAATATCATGCAATAAAGAATTCTCAAGAAACCATAACACCAACAAGAAGCCATTAGAAGCATAGGAGATGCTCCCCCTGAACCTGTGCCAAATCTTCATCATCAATCTTGATCACATTATATCCTTCTCACCAACAAAAAATAAATGGATCAATAATAGTAATAAGATGTTGCAAAAACTCATAAACTCATAAACTCATCATGAACCAATCACCATTTCATACACTCCTATGAAACATATAAGCATGATCAACATAATTCAACAACTCAATGTTAGAACTAAAATGTCAACAATAAGTTGATGGAATCATATGAGAAGCTCCTTGTGAATTTTTTCCATTTCTTTATCATCACAGGAAAAAAATAAATAAATAAAAATAAAAATAAAATGTGTGATTATCTAAGTTTAAAATTGCATGCATACATGACTTTACTTCATAAGAAACACACAAAAAAATAAATTGTTGATTTTGCATGGCCACAACTCCCCCTGAACATGTCATCTACGTTCCTAATAATATTCACTTAATTAGATGCCACATAAATAATATAAATATCACCAAAATAATAATATAGAAACATAGTGAATCATCATCAAGGTACACATGAATAGCTCTCCCTGAAATCATATTTTGGATTTGAATTAGGAGAGGGAAGAGGCAAATATAATGCCTAATATTTGGTGAATATATTCAAATGAATCATGGAGAATAGGGTTGGTGAAAATATCTGCAACTTTTTCCTTTGAAGGAATGTATTCCAAATTGATTTTGTGTTAAAGAAATTTCTCTCTAAGAAAATGGCATTTTATTGGAATGTCTTTAGGTTTTGAGTGCATGATAGTGTTTTTAGAGATACTTATGGAACTTGTGTTATCACAAATAATAGGTACATGTTGAGTACAAGTGACTTGAATGTCTTGTAGTTTTTGAATCATCCATTGAATTTGAGTACAACAAGCAGTAAAAAAAACATATTCTACTTCAATAGTTGATAAAGTAATAGAACTTTATTTCTTTCTGAACAAAGAAACCAAGCGTGGTCCCAAAATAGAATTCTCCTCCTTTAGTACCTTTTTGATCATCAAAAAAACCTACCCAATCTTCATCTGTATAATAATGAAGTGAAAAATCTATGTTTTGGGGATACCATAGTCCAAGATCTTGAGTGCCCTGTAGATACTTGAATATCCTCTTGAATACTTTGAGATGTGTTTCTTTAGGATTTCCTTAGAATCGTCGAACTATGACAACTTCATACATAATGTTTGGTCTTCTACCTGTAATATAAAGTAAGTTGCCAATCATGGACTTATATTTAGGTTGATTAACTGAAGGAGAGTCATCATCTTGGTTGAGATTTCATCATGTTACCATAGATGTGCATACAATTGTATAGTCTCCCAATATGTATTTCTTCATGATCCCCTTGAAATACTTAGTTTGAGAAAGGAATATACCATCCTTATTTTTATGTACCTGAAGACCAATAAGGAATGTTATCTCACCAAGTAAAGACATTTCAAATTCCTGTTGCATAGTTGAAGCAAATCCTTAGCTCATATATTCGACATTGCTCCGAAATATGATGTCATCAACATAAACCACTACTACCAATAGTTTGTCTTTGTCAATTTTAATATATAGATTACTATTTGCGGATCCTTTATTGAATCCTTCCTGCTGAAGATACCTATCAAGATGATAATAAATAGCTAAAGGAACCTATTTTAATCCATATAATTCGTTCTTAAGTCTTTCAAATAATAATTTTATCATTTCCAAGTATGAATCCTTTATGTTGTTCAATATAAAATTCTTCTTCTAGATCCCCATTTAGAAATGTAGATTTAACATCGATTTGATATAATTTAAAGTTATGAAAGCTGGAAAATGCAAGGAACATTATGATGGATTCAAGTCTAGCTATATGTGAATGTATCTACAAATTCTATTCCTTCCTGTTGAGAATAAAATTTGCATAAAAGTATTTCTTTGTTCTAGATTAATTATCCATTTTCATTTGGTTTGTTTTTAAATATCCATTTTGTCCCAATTACATTTTTATTATGAGGCCTTCGTACCAACTCCCGTGTAAGATTATTTTCTATTTGATAAATTTATTCCTTCATTTCCTTATTCTAAAATTCATATTTTCTTTCTTGATTCACATTTTGAGGTTTAATTGTGGATAATAAGGATACATGACTAGGTGATCCAACAAATGTTCTTCTAGTTTGTATACCGACTTCTTTATCACCTAGAATTTGGGATTCGAGATGATTTTTCTGAACATACCTTGATTGAGTATTTTTTGGCACACTTACATTTTCACTTTATTTTTTCCGATGCTTCTCCTTCTTCTTCTCCTACAACTTCTTGAATCTTAGTGTGTAGTTGTACTTCTTTTTTGGTACCTACTAATACTTCATGTAATATTCCTAAATTAGCTTGCAGCTAATTGGAATATTAAAGTTTCATTTTGTCACTTAGATAGGTGAATAAATGGGTAGGGAGACCCATAAATCTCTTTACGAAGAATAAAACCACTTCTCATGTGAAAGTGGATCATTTTTCCAACTCAATAAGTACCCTAAGGTTTGAATAGGGGCTAAAACATGTGGACTGGGTCAAATTTGACCAAATCAACAGCGCTATCATGGAGGAGTGGGAATTAATGGAGGGACAACGTAGTTTTAGATGGAGACACATTGCATGGAAGTAGTGTCATTAATGGATGGGGCTTAGGGTTTGGAAGCTCATATATTATAAAAGGAAGAGGATGGAAGCCATATTATTCATCTTGGTATATTTTATATTTTGATATATGGTATTTTTAGACATATAGCGTTCTTCAGTTGCTAAGCTAAGATTGCATGTGTTGTTTATCACTGGGTGTTCCTGATCGGGAATCCCACCTCTTTCATTGAGGATATCTTGGAGGATTTTTCACTATAATTCCACATTCAGGCATTTTTTCCAAGCTTTAGTTTCATGTACAATGCAGTTCTGTTTAGAGTTGGGGTGTGTTGCAGTGGTGTAGCACTGGAGGAGAGAAATCTCCCATTTCTGATCTAGTTTTCCATGGGAGGGATCATCCTTTCATCCAAAGGCTTATGAGGAAGACTTCAGGGCTTCATTACATATTCTGACACTAGGCCAAGTAGCATTCATCAACTATAGTGTAGTTTCCAGCAAGGACTGCGTTATTTTGAAGAGAAATTGCAGCAATGGGTTAATTGCCTTATTTGGATTGTTTGGGTTTCCTTTGTGGGGATCATCCCTTCATTTAGGAGATCTGTTGGAGGAGGATCAGACATATTATATACCATATCAGCCATCTCCCATCAGTGATTTATTTGTAGAGATTATTCATCCCTAGGGCCAAATCTGCTATATTTTGTATAGTGTGTATTTCCAGAACCTTTTGTGGGTTGTCCTGGAATTCTGTTTTGGAGCATGGATCTCTAGCCATAGCATTTTTGGAACATTATATCAGCAACAATATATTTTTATATATTTTAGTTGTTATTCTCTCTTAGACAGTGTAGTTTTCTGCATTCCTGTACTTCATGTATTAACAACATCTTAGATCTAGGTGTATGCTCTCATGGGAGGCTTGTTTGCCCAACTTGAGTGATATTTTCCTCAAGATCTTGTACCTATTTTGCTGTTATATTCATAATGGAATGAATCTAATGTTGTCTCATGATTTTATCTATTATATTTCTGCATATTTCCATTTTATCCACTCTATTCCTACTTTTCCCATTTGGGAATATTACAGTGGTATCAGAGCATAATATTGGCTTAGCATGTGTACTTCAACCATTATGTCATATAAGGAGGATTCTCATAGGAAGGAGAATATATGTAGAAGAGATGAAGGAAAAACCTCATTTTCAGGAGGGAAGGAGTTCTCAAAACGTCTTCTTCAAACTATGCAGTGCATTAGCAAAGACATCAAAGAGATGAGAATGAAGAGATGGAGAGATTCTCCAAGAGAGCTTATACATGAAGGAAGCTCTAGATTTTCATATCATGGGTGTGAGCATTCAGCTACACCATCAAATCTACAACGTGGTTCTATGCCTAGGGTTATAACAAGAGAAATGGAGGAAGGAGATGTATCAAAGGAGGAGACTCTTGGTGATTATCTTCAAGAGTATGAATCTCAAACTCAGAGATTTACAGATCTTCTAAAATTCCAAGGGTTTTGCAAGATCAAGGAGGATAGAAAACCTAGCAACCATGATAGAAGCACAAGGTGAAAGAAGCATTATGTGGTTAGATTATTTCTATCTACTTTTTATGGATCACCTAAATGTTCAGCTAAGGATTGGGTGGAGGAGCTAGAAACCTATTTGCAGCAACACCAAGTTTCAAAATATGAAGCCATTAGAGTAGCAGCACTGCACCTTGAAGGTAAGGCTTATGCCTGGTGGTTTTATGAATATTCTTCATTAAAAGATGCAAATATGTCTACTTATGCAAGGTTCACTAGGAAGTTAGTAAAGAGATTTGATGAAAAACATTCTAAAACTTCCTTGGTTGAGCTAGCCAAGCATACACAAACAAAACCTTTGCATTAGTTGGAAGGATCTATAAATCCAACTCCATTTCAGAAAACTATTGAGGGGATTAAAAACTTGCATAATAACTTTCTACAGGCAAGATCCCCATTTCAGAAAGAGCTCTCTTCTCAAAGGGAAGACATGGAGGAACTAAAATAAGAACCCCTCAATGATGATGAGGCAATCTCCATTCATGAGGAAGGGGAAGGGAAGAAAAGAGGTAACAACACGGTCATATCAATAGCAGATCCAGTACCTCATGAAGAGGAACATGGAGAATTTTCTCCAAAGAGAGAAAATCTAGAACTCTTTCAAGGAGTTCCAAATAATCTCACATATGGAGATCAGGGCACAATCCATGTGCAGCATGTGCCATCATTGACAGATTGTGAGATCTTGAAGATAGAAGGAGATAAAGTGGAGGACAAGCATCATATGATGAGGAGCACACACCCCTCTCTATTTCATAAGGTTGATGCATTGAAGAGGCAGGAGGATTTGTGCAATGAGGACAAGGACAAATTGGTCGACTCACATATACAGCCTGCTCTAGGCCTTGATGTTTCATTACATGGAGGCATTCCACCAGGGTGACCCCCTGATTGGAAGATGAATAAAGAGTTCTCTCAACATGGTGCAGAATTGATATATTTTCTAGGAAAGGAGCCTTGGGAGGAGCTAGCATAACACAGAGAAACTTTGATGGGTGTTATACCATTTTTTGTTCATCTAACCTGTTACCATTAGATGGACCAAAGTACACCATGTAAGACTGATTTACCCTAAGTAAAATTGCTTTCACTATGAAAAATAACTTAGTAAACCAGATTTATTAAGTTGTTTATGGTCTAAACATGAAGCCCCATGAGGAAATATTAAATAAATCCACATTTGTTTGATTTTCCTCAAGGAATAATTAGTTAAGCAACAGTTTAATTAATGACCCAAAATAGGAAAAATAATTAGATAAATCATTATTTATCTTATTATTTTCTAGGAATAATTATTTAAACCTTATTTAAATAATATTCCTTGTTAAATTTGACTAAATCATTTATAAATAATTAAATAAATAATTATTTATTTGATTATTACTCAACCACATCCTTAAAATAATAAATAAATCATTTATTTATTTATTGTTTACAAATAAAACGATTTGACCAAAGTCAAATTATTTTTCCCTCCAACATATATAATAAAATATTCCATAAAAGTTGGATCTTGATTTGGTTAATAATATTTTAATTATGCACCAATATCTAGACTAACTCAATATTTTGTTATAAATAGAAGGGTTTTTCCATTCACTCACTACCTTTTGTTGCCTAAAAATCACTTTGGATCTATACTTTTGGTCTGACTTTGATCCACCATCATTGTCATATTTTTCTACCATTTTTCTTGTGAGCTCCCTTTGAGTTCCATTTTTGTTTGGGTTTTCTACACCATCAAGAGAGAGGGATTTTAGATTTGAAGTGCTGAGGACTTACAAGAACCCATCCCATTTAGGGGGATTGGTAACATCTTTCTATGTTCCCTTCCTAGGTGTCAAAAAATACAAAAATTATGTAAAACAATATTGTCTTTTCTATTGGATGCATGGAGCAACTCTTGCTTTTATTTACTGCTTAATGTCTTTTAATGCATAGATCTAGATTTTGCAGCATTTATCTTGGTCAACTAACTCCATATCTAAAGATATTTGCAGCCTTCTTTGTTGTTAGGGCTGTTTGTTATGCACGGTTAAAGTGAGCCTTTTTTGTACGCTTGTGATTAAGATTCATACTAACAACTGGTGACTCCACAAGGGTTTACGATTATGACCTCTGTCGTTTTTCAGATCCCTGCATATCCAGCTGCTTCAAACCATAGGATTTCTCTTCAGCTTCTTGTTTTGCTTTTCTTGATTTTGTTTTTAACCTATAAAACCCTAAAACATTGAAAATTATAACTTCCATGTGTTTTTGGACCTATTGCGCAGGTGACAGGCATTAGCCGCAGCTGAGATGACAAAATTTTCTTAAAATTGCTCCCGAGAGTGTTGGAAGTGCAGGTCTCACTTTTTTGGCCAAAACCTATGACATGAACCTCTAGGGCACAGAAAACAGGCCAAAACCTGCGACCTCTACAGAAAACAAGTCAGAAACTGCGACCTAAACTTTTTGTGGGAATTTTTCTGAGATTTTTCTGGGTTTGTCTGGGCCTCTATTCAAGGTTGTCTGGCCTCCATATCTACCTATTTTGGACCTACAATTGTGCTTTTTTACTCATCAAAGTGGGAACCTAGTCCCCTAGGGCTTCAGTACCCTCCACCTTTCGTGGAAGAGTTTTAGCTGCTGCAAGTTGTTAGAAGTTTCAGTGTGTTCAACCATTTTTCAAATCTGATCCCTTACCTTCAGATCCACTTCATATTGGTTATTTATCCATCCAAAACACCTCCTTTTATTTTTGTTTGGGTTTTCCTCTAGGGTCCCCTCCGCTTCCCTCATTTACAACAAATTTTCCTCTGATTTCTTGTTGTTTTTCTGCACCTATTTCTAGCAGATCTGACCTTTAGATCATTGTCCCTCCTGAATTTATATCTATTGGCTATTTTGGTGTGTTTTGACTAGATTTTTTCCCACCTACAGACTACTTGTTGAGAGGCCCACCTCCTTGGGTTTAGATTAACGCATGATTATCTATTTATTTTATGTTATTTCAGTATCATATACTATTATCTGTAGGTTTATTTATAGTTATACAACACACTTTTTCTTTTTATCTACAAACATTTGGGTTTAAAAATTAAAATTTACACACTTAACACACACACCCTAAGTGAAGAAGAGCTTGGTTAACACCACCAGGCAAAGAATTTAACATTGTAATCAGTTGATCCTGCACCTCCTTGCTCTTGTTGGTCTCTCCTCCCTTTGTGCCATGTTTTTTCCTTCATCATTGTGCCCCCAAGGCGTTTATCCCAGAGACTTCTTGGCCTTCATCCTCAGTTTCTGGTAGGAATACTTACTCCTCCGCGTAGGATTCGAGTTATTCCTCCACCGAGTCTGCACTCCGACTCCTCTTCTGGTTCATTGGGTTCTCCTTCTGGTTCTGCCCCCGGTTCCCCCCTATCACCTTCACCATGTCTAGTTCAGGACCTAACGCTGGTGGTAGCCCCAGCCCTAATGCTGCAAATACTACTAGTGGGACCACAACATGAACTACCTCGGATGTGCCCTTGCTCCCCTATATGGCAAGCCTCAGTCTTCCCGATTTTAACCAGTTGATCAATGACACTATACGCCATGAAGTTGGCTGGCTTGCTATGCCAACCAAGATCCCTTCTGACATCCCCAAGTTTGAAGGTCTTGCTAGAGAAGATCCTAAAAACCATGTTCAATCTTTCCACGTGTGGTGTTCATCTAACTCCTTTACCGATGACTTTGTCCATATTCATTTTTTCCAATGTATGCTTACTGGAGAAGCTTCCACTAGTACATTTGGGGGAAATTTCGACACTTGGTTCGGACGCTTTTGACCAAATGTCGGAAATTTCCCCAAATTTTTTCAATCCTGCCTGAAACCGTTGCTATACCAACGTTTAGAGAAAAGTGTCGCAATACCGACGCTTAGAAAAAGTGTCACAATTGCGACAGCTGCCTCCAAACGTCGCAAGTGCAACACAATGTCTAAGTGTCGCAATTGCGACGTTTGGAGGCATCCGTCGCAATAGCGATGCTTTGTTCACAGTCGGTATAACGAAACTTATATGTGTGCTACATAAAAATACGAAACTTATATGCGTGCTACATAAAAATGATTTTATTAAAAACTACATTAACGTCTGATATCACGCGCGCATTCGCCCTCTGCTCTTGCAGAACAACATTCGCCCTTAGCATTCACCCTCAGCTCTTGTAGAATAGCATTTTCCCTCAGCATTCCCCCTCAGCTCTTGCAGAACAACATTCTCCCTCAGCATTCGCCCTTAGCTCTTGCAGAACAGCACTCTCCATCAGCATTCACCCTCAGCTCTTGCAGAACATCATTCGCCCTCAGCTCTTGCAGAACAACATTCGCCCTTAGCATTCGCCCTCAGAATTCACCCTGAGCTCTTGCAGAATAGCATTTGCCCTACATTCGCCCTCAGTGTTTGCCCTCAGCTCTTGCAGAACATCATTCGCCCTCAGCTCTTGCAAAATGGTAAGTTCTTACTGCAGGCCCTTCCTCCTATAGTAGGGTTGACTCTATTTGGGTTTTTTTGGTAAATTCCATTGGATTGTGTTAGGATGTAGGGTTATCTCTAGATGTCTTCCAATGTTCTTTCGGATGAGTTTCAAAGAGGATGTGTAAGATGTGTTTATGCTTGCATGAATTTGACTCCACCAGTTTCAAGAAGTTTAAGCTATGGATTTTAGTTCGACAAACTCATCCATCTCAACACCTAGTAACAAATTGCCCTTGGTCTGATCTATATTGAAGGTGAAGTTCAAAGTGGTAGAGAATGGGAGATCGAAAGTCATCAACTTTATCACAAGGGTAGTACTCTAGATCGAAAGTGATGAGCTTTTGTTCTCCATATTTGGGGATTTTCTGATGACATACCAAAGGTCACATCCATACAACCATATCAAGGTCAATGTTGAGATCATTTTCATATAGATATAGGTCACTAATATATAGGGTTAATATCATCATCACTATCCATGGAAACTGAATGGTTACAAAATCTGTGATTGTGGTTGGCTCTGTAGAGCACAGAAACACTAAATATGGCCCGAGAAGAGCCTTTACAATAGGAAATGGAATTGCAGTTGCTTCATCAATAACCAATAGCTCCACTTGAGAAATATTTTCATAATCTTGGGGTTGGATATACTGCAGAGCAAACAATTGTAGTTATCATTCGTGCTCCAATATATTAATATACTTTTTACATTAAACTTAAGAAAGGGAAACAAGAAAATGCTAGCCATCATACAATGCTTTGACATAAGAGTTTTGAGTGACATACTTGAAAAAAATAACTCATCCACTGATATTTATAATCATTTGAGTTATTCAAGTTAAACACAATGTCAAGAATCAAGATTCAATACCCTCTATTATCTTCATCACGCAATACAAGATTTAAATTTTTCCCAAACGCTTATTAATTTGGCAGCCATTATTTCTCCCTGCTTTAAAAACCCTACATTTAAATGAAAACAAGCATTGCATTTCAACTACAAAAATCTATTAGCGTTCAAATGTACATGTGTGCATCACTTGTGTAGGGTATTCCTTTTCCACTTTCACATTATCCAAGAATGTGTGCAGTATAGTTCATATTTTTTGTGGTTTAGATTATCTTGAAAAAGGAAAGGTAAATTATTTCCCATGGAAAAAGAAGGTTTTCCCTTTTTACTACTGGAAATGGTACAACAAAGTTCAATTTCTACCCGAAACTCCTATGAAACAGGAACCAAATAAATGCCATGTCCTCAATGGACATCATTTGGCTTTGAAAATGGCCATTGTACCGTGTTGTTTCTTATATTACATCACGATAGTTTCTTAGGTCATTTCTTGTTTCTTGAAATGAAAAACAACCAAAGAAATTGTGAAGATCCTTTCAAGAAATAAATGACCATTTCTCAATCATATCTCCACTATTTTTTATTTTATTCAGTGGTTGCTTACTTAGAGAGAAATTTGACACTTTTATAAGGAATATAACATAAAAACACAAAATGGGAAGGAATTGATGAGGTAGATAACCTTTATTTGTTGTCAATTAAGAATTGATAATACACAATGCATGTTCTGTACTACAAACTAGATTCCTTCATGGAATTAGGACACAGAGTATTGAATCAAAGTTGTAGTTTCTAACTTCTTGTATTGGTTCATCAATCTTGAAATTCAGACATTGCATGTCTTCATTGCTTCATGTTTGAATAATTTTCATCATATCGTACAATAGGGAATTAGGAATTATGATTATTATTACTTTATGGATCTGTTAAGTTACTTTTAAGTTTGCATGGTTTAGTGTGAAATTATTCTAGTGTGCCCCTAGGCCCGGGTGAAGGAATGCCAAGGACTAAGAACCCTAGTTTTTAAATGGTATTGTTTCTTATACCCAAAAACCCCTCAACATCACTTCTTATTAGTTCTTAACAATAGTGTTGTAAACAATTTGAGAATTGATATAGAAAAATCTCGCACTTCTCAAGATAAAGTCCTAAAGCCAAAGTGTGATACCATGTGTAATTCAATAGCCCCATTGTCACCTCACCAACCTCTTTTCACTTCGGGCTAGCTCTCCTCCAACTCAAGGGGGGTTCTCCCTAGTAGATGTTAGGGATCTAATGGCCCAACCAAACCAAGTCAAGAGCCCCCTAACTCTCTATTTTTACTACTATCAATCAAAATATTGAACAATAGGGTCAGAAATGCATCCTAAAGATAAAATTTCCAGGGTATTTTTGGGTAATTTCAAAGGGAAAGTCCCCAAACACATATAATCAAGGAATTATAACGTGATTTCAAACATTAAATATCAACAAAATCGTTTAAAGGATATTATAAGGAAAAAGGTGATGGAAGATAGAAAGTGCCTTACTTAAATGCTCTAAGGATTTTTCAATAGTTGCTCCAAAAGCTTCACTTCAAGGCCCTCCAAGATCGTCTCCAACAATGCTATACCATCAAATTCAACAATGTTACTCCAAAAATGTCCTCAAGGTCTTCACAACAAGTTTACTAGAAGTTGCTCCAACAATATATTCAATAAGGTCTTCATTCTCAACTCGTCTCTTGTTTGGGTGCCTTAACGTGCAATGACATGTTTTCAGGACTGAATTCAATGCAAGGCATATTTGAAACTCTAACTCTGTCTTCCAGTGTCTTATTAGAAATTATTTCAGTTTTCATTTTTTGTTTTCAAGTTAGATATTGTTTTCAATTTTTTACATTTATAATTTTATTGCAATGTGGCAGACTGATCAGGGCAGTACAGGAACAACCTCGAGACAGGATGATCACGGAAAGAGGCCAGCGAAAGAACATGTAGAGTGCCAACATTGCTCTATCTTCAGGTATTTTAATTATTTACATAATTGAAATAATATTAATTTTGTTCAAATATGCGGACACCTAGCCATGGTATGCCTGATGATTCCCTCTTTGAGGAAGAGCTTTCTTCATCCCTATCTCCAATGCTCTTGTTGCGAAAAAAGGCACGAGATGCAAGGTCGGAATTTAATACTTTGATAGACGTGCTTCAAACACCTGAAATAGAAGAGAGGATAAAACAACTTACGAGCCAGCTAGAAACATATCAGGTAATAATAAAAAGTCAAAAGGATATTTTTTTTGTTCTGCATGAGATGAATTGTGATAGTTTGATTTTTAATTTTTACATTGACTAAACTAACAAAAATTTCTTTTGTATGTAGCATTTTCTAGCACTTGCTGAACCCGGTGTTGGTGGTAGTGGGACACAAGGGAAAGAGATTGCCCAGCAACCCTCTCGTACACCTTCTACTCCTTTAGGTGCCAGCCAAGAAACACACCCTGCCCAAGCAGACACCCATCCAACCACTGAACGTGTTGGTAGTGATGAGGCTGATATGGCCAACTACATTATTGTGTTTCCTGGAGCTACACGTGTCAGATCCACAGGGACAATTAATGGCACGTTTTTGGTGAATGATGAAGGTGTCCCTATAAATCACGTATAACTCCCAGGTAAATTTTAATATTTTAACTATTTCATGTACTCTATCTAAAACATATTTATCATGAGTTTTATTTTTAAATTAATGATAATATATTTTTTTTCTGTGTAGGAAACAATGAGTTCTACAGGTTTTTGGAGAGCCATGCGTTGGTAATTTTTGGCCCAACCATACGCACAGGGTGGAATTCCCAGAATTCAAACCTGAAAAAAGAACTTCTAGATTATCTAGAAGCCCTTTTTGGGGTTGGTACATTTGACAGAACAGCGGTGGCTCGGGTAGCCAAAAAATATTTGAAATATACCAGGGACACCTATAGGACACAATTTCAATTTAACCCTAGATACGAGTGTCCTCTCACAATTTCAGAGAGTGAGTGGAGAGCACTCATCCATGACGGAAAAGAGAAAAGGGCAAATAAAGAAGGAAAAATGCCAACTAGACCCGCAAGGTAAATTACAACTTTAATTCAATAGCTTTAATTTTCTCTATGTCTAAAATAAAAGTGTGCTACATCATATCTAACTTCAATCTTTTGATGCTAGGTTTCCTGACACCTCAAAGGCAACCAAAGATAGGATTGAAAAAAAGGGCCATCACAAGCTAGGTCAGGGTGGCTACTTGAAATTAGCCGCAAGAATTGTAATTAAGTAGCTAAACATCTTATAATTAATTGTATCGCCTTCCAACATTTTTGTAATCCTATCAAATATGATTAAAAATACACAATAATATGTAATGTAGGGTAATGATTTCGGAACAGAAACTACAGAGGAAGATAAAAATATCACTTTCCATTTTGGCTATCAAGCCATAGTTGAACGTCGTAGAAGCTTGGGGTAGGTCCCAAGATCTAGAATGCGTGATAAGGTAAAACATTAACCTTTAAATATGTTTGTTTTCATCCATAAATTTAATGTCTAAAAACTTTGTTTAAATAAGGGGAGCAGCACTACCAACGAGGCAAATAACCCAGTTTTAGAGCCAGATGTAGATGATCCTCACATGCAACCTGATCATTGTAGTGGGGACCAGGCCGACAATGCTACTATCAGTGAGGACCGTGACGGTAATTAATTTCCACTTATAATTTTTTCTAATTATACCTTGATGGTTGTCCTTATAACGTTTTTTGTTTAAATGATAGAGAATGTTTCCCTTGAGGATCTTACCACCAGAGAGGAAGACAGGGCAATAGTCCCAACGACGACAACTGGTGCACCAGGTAAATAATCTCATTGCAATTTTTTTTATTAATATTACCGAACTAGTTCAATGATATTTAAAAACTGACAATTAAAATTTAATATTATTTGTTTTTGTAGGAGATGCCCCGTCACTGGATGAGACCAGACATCGTGACAACGCAACTAGGTTAGCGGCGACAACTGGTGCACCAGGTAAATAATCTCATTGCAATTTTTTTTATTAATATTACCGAACTAGTTCAATGATATTTAAAAACTGACAATTAAAATTTAATATTATCTATTTTTTTAGGCGATGCCCCGTCACTGGATGAGACCAGACATCGTGACTACGCAACTAGGTCAGCAGTGCGGGTCGAAAGGCACGAAACAGGAGCAGAGCATGATGATATTGATGATGTAATTAGGAGCTTTAGAAATAGGAAGAAGAAAAAGAAAATTTGATAATGTAAAATGTTGTATTATTATAAGACAAACGTTACCATACTTGGAACGTTTTTTGCGTTATATAAAAAACTCATTTATCATACTATTTTTATGTCAAGTATTAATTGCAATGTTTCCTTGCGTACTTTTTGTTGAATTGTTTTTTTATTAGTTATTGAATTTTTTTTTTTATGCTCATGAAAGTAAAAAATGAAATATAGATTGGGTATTGGGGAATTGAGAGTGATGTGAGGGGGGGGGGGGAGGAGCCATAAGAGCTTCCACCTTCACGTGGTTGGCTTTGTTTAGTAGAGAATAATTTATTGGAGCGATTTAATCTTGGAGCAAACCTCCCTCGATCCAGTGTAGCAACAAAAAAGTCACTGTTGACTTAGTTGCTACTCTTTTAGATCGTGGGAGGCTTGTTCCAAGTTCATGCGACTCCAATAAATTGTTCTTGAAACGAAAAGGAGCTTATTCATGTATGTTTTGACATTTTCAACATATGTTCTAACATTATCATAAGAATGCATCTTAGAGTAAAAAATACTACATCAATTACTTGTATTTATTGTATAGATAATGATGGATTTTGATTGACTTGGCAGTGCAGATACAAATCCTCTTGCATCATGAGCAATACAACTTGTCAACTAGAGTCATGTCCAGGATATTTTTTCTTGTGTGCTTGACCAGGTTTGTAATTTCACATTTTGTAAGTTCCTTTACAGTTCATAATTCAATATTAAGCTTGTTCATGATTATTATCTAGGTTTTTTGTATGTGTTTTTTCATCTATTTGATTGTAAGAAACTCTGCATGTTTCCTATTGTTCACTATGATTTCTCCCATTACCACTCCCAAGATGAATCCGACTTTATTTTTACATAGGTTACTTTATTGTTACTATGATTTCTCCATTTACGATTTCATAGGTTACATCATGTAAAGTTGTCAATCTCAGGTTGGTGATGAGCTTTAGTTCTCTAGATTTGGGGCTTTTCTGATATTTTCTCCCTCATGTCATTCCCGCATCACCTCGTTGTTTGAGCATGCCAATTGTCTACCACTTGTACCAATTGGCACATGTCAATCTCTGAGTGTTGCCACATTTCACCTATTTTCAGTGAGAGTTTAGGGTTTCTCTAACATAGCTTCAGAAATCCGATTCAGTGCCTGCTTGAATATTGTCACATAATACTTATGGTTTGGATTTATGAGCATGTTCTGAATGGTTGGTTGATTCATAAGAACCACCCATATAGTCATCTTGAGATATTTCAGAAGTTTTCTCGGGTTTCCTTTTTCACCATTTCTAGTGGGTGGGATGGTGTGGGGTGATCCATCAATACTAGTGCTCTTGTAGTAGGGAATTTTTTTTTGGGGATATAAAGGAGAATTTGATGTAGATATCCCATTGGATGCATTCATAGATGGGCACAAGAGGTCAAGAATTTAAATTAAAAATATGCAACCTCTAGCATGGCAACCTGAAGGCCGCGAGAGACACTGGTTAAAGATTGTTTTGTGCTGGCCTTAATATAGTCATGATTTCTTTATATTATCTTAATGAAAATATGTAGTCCGATCTCATTAAAATGAGGATTTTGGTTGTATTTATCTTTGGTTGTTTCTCTCTTAATGCTCCAGAAGTTTCCAAAAGTTGCGATAGTTGTTTAGTTTGCCTGTTACAACTTAAAGGTGGTTTTTAGCAATGGGAGTCATGTTTTTTAAGGTTCATACTAATATAAAGATCTTGTAATTATATATTCAGGATAAGAGAAGATGGCCTCTGCTTTGGGTAGTATGACAGAAATTTCCACATCTACCTCATTGGGTAACAATGGAAAGGGGAAGAAGTTGGGTGCAATGTTTGATAATTATGGTAGACAATTGTCTTCTCTTTCAGTTTTTTCACCCATTTCCTTTAATTTCTCAAGAAGAAGAGGGAATATGAGATTACGCGACAGAGAGAAGCTAGTTAATACAAGAGCTATGTAAAAGGAGTTGTACTTCAACAAGGATGGCTCAGTGACAAAAAAATTGCAGGTCAGAGAAAAAATTATGTTTAAAGGAAGGTCACCTGCACGTGAAACTTCATTGCGGTGGATCTTTCCTTGTCCATTTATATTCGATTTTAATGTGTTATTTTAATTTTTCATGGAGGTTTGTTTTGGCATATGGTCCGGCATTCAATTGCACACTTACTGAAAGCATTGTCAAATTGTCTTGCAGGTGGTGTGCACAAACTTGCTGATCTTGTTGGAGTCACCCTTGGGGTGAAGGGGAAAATGTTGTCTTGGAGAGCAAGCATGGTTCTCCGAAAATAGTTAATGATGGTGTGACAGTAGCTAAGGAGGTAATTTGTAGATGTGTGCTCTAGTTTTATTTTTAACATTGTATTAGTTCCCCCTCTTAAATGTCTTAGATTTGGTAGGCATAATTTGAAAACTCAAAGGTGAAAGGAAACATATTTGTTACCCAGTGGTCTACTTGGCCTATGGACTAGCCACATTAGAGTAATACATAAAGCTTTTCACAACAATAAAAGGAAAGGGTTATGGCTGAGTCAAATTTTATTGTTATTGACAGTGTAATGAAATGTATCTCAATGCTATGGTTTTGGCCTTTTTATTGGTTGAATTAGAGGACCCAGTTGAAAATATTGGGGCCAAATTGGTAAGGCAAGCTGCGGCAAAGACAAATGATTTAGCTGGGGATGGAACCACAACATCTGTTGTTCTTGCACATGTTGGAATATTGAAAAATTCCAGAACAATGAATGGAGAATAAATCTCCCTTCCTCTAACACAAAGAAAATAAAAATTTCTTTGACAGGAGACAAAGTTTCAATACTTTGAAAAAAAACTTCTATTCCATTCAATAACTCAAAAAAAAACTATTACACTTCTTCCTCACTGAGAGGGATTACAAAATTATGACTGCTACAAAACGCAGTGCATCAAACCAACTCACGATCTGTTCAAAACAAACATACTCTGTCTCTAAAACACTCTGCTATGTTTTTCACTTTCGCACTGCTGTGCATACACACTTAAAAAGTTACACTCAATCTTTCACTTTTTACACACTACTGTGTAATAAAAAATTTACGTACTGTCTATAAAAAAAACTACCAAGCTTTTTTTTCCTTTTTATTTTTATATGCTGTAACATATAAAACATATTATAATAAATCCTCTTTTAAAAAAAATAAAATTAAACTAAATTCTATGGCCCACCTTTCATTTCGCATATGATATATATATATATATATATATATATATATAACATATGTTTAAAACATATGTATATATTAAAGCATATATAAAATTAAACTATCAAAACATTAAAGAACCCTTTCTGTTGGACTTCAAAAGTCTAAATAGATTGAATTTCAAACCAAATTCGCGTTCCAAAATGGGATGTTGACGTTTGCCTAATTTGTAACGCGAATTCTCAATCCAATGTGCCTTATAAAAAATTTGGGTCCGGTTTTCAGGTTTTCATATTCCCTTCAATTTCATGCGATCCAATATTAATGCTCCACATGTCCTCCTTTTGAATTTACAAAATTGGGGGGTAAATTTATGTTTGTTTAATTTCTGGTTGGTGAATTGTGTTAATGTTGGTTGTTGTGTTTAAATACAATCCTGTACAGAAATATGGCTATGGCCGTCTACAAAAAAAACTTGCAGGAATTTTAAATGATGAATTAAATTTCTGGATGGTGTGCAAGCAACCTCCAAAACAAAATGTTGTTGCTGCATCCGTCCTTCTGCTGTAGCAGTTGAAGTTAAAATTCAACAGCACAGGGTTTAATAAGTGAGGGTGTAAAGGTAACTTTTTGTCGATGGTACTGGATTAAGATCATCTATTCATTTTTGTAGGGTCTTATGGTGTTTGGTTTTTTAGTTTTGGGTTGGGTTTATTGAGTCTAAGATAGTTTTTGAGTGAAAAAAATTGCTATCAGGTATTAAAAAAATTTGGTTCTTTTGTCAAAATTTATGAGCTTGTTAGGAAATACAAAACTGACAATGGTTGTATCTTAAATTTGTTGAAAATAATTTGAAATGAAACCTTTTTGTTTAGGTTGTTGCAGCAGGTGCAAACCCCATTCAAATTACTAGGGGCATTGACAAGACAATAAAGGCCCTTGTTTCGGAACTCAAAATTTTGTCAAAGGAGGTAAACGCTTGCCTTTTGAGTAGGCTAGTTTTCATTTTTGCTGATGGTTTGGTGTATCTAATTGAATTAGTTGCCTAAGGTATTTTTGGTTGCAAACTCCTTTTCATTTTTCATACAGTATTGGCCTTGTGGAATACATTTGATTGTATGGTCTTGTTAGATCTACAACATTTGTAGTTGTTTAGTCTTATGGCCAAGGTGCACTTTTATTATGGAAATAGTTGATGCAATATTGTCATTTAATCCTTACTGCAGGGTAGCATGTTGAGAAGTTTCTTGTGAAACATTTGGTATTCAAAATGACACTTGATCCTATATAGCATCATGCACTTGACTTAAAAATTCATATTCAAAGTGTGCCAAACAATTCTTGCAAAATTTCAAATATTTATGTTGTTTTAAACCATTATCTTTTTCATGTATTGGATGCTGAAAATGTGAAAAAGACTTTGGTATGAAACCAACTGGTGAATAATTTCCAGCAAAAAAACCACTTCCAAGACATGATTTAGAAGTAGAACAAATGTGCTTATGAAGCATAGAAAGATATCCTTGATGCATTGTCAATGTTTGGCTATGGTTATTTTTGGAGAAAATAACTCCTTATTCCTAGAATAGTGATCTTCAATACAAGTAAATGCCAGAGAAGAGAGATCATCGTGTGACATAAACCTATTAACAAAAGTGAACAGGGAATGATTATTAATTATGGCATACTAATTTGTCGGTGATTTTGACTATTTGTCTTTAACATGTAAAAATGTTAAATTCCAAACTTACATCATCATGGTTTGGCATCATGAGCTTGACTAATTGTCCACCATGCTCATAATTTCACTGTTGTGTTCATATCTATAAACAACATTTCAAATAATAATAAAAAAGTTCTATAAGAAAAATCCAGACCTCCATGTTGCTGCTCCTTGTGAGACAAAGTCAAAATTGCATTACACAATCTGACACATAAGAATATCCTATATCCCGGTGGTATGTATCCAAATTCTTATAATAGTGTCTTCAAGACTTATGTTGACATTGCCAATGAGATATTTAAGCAATGAAAGATGGAGCCTTATTCATTGTTGTATATGTAACAATCTTTTATTAATATAAAGATTGATGGTTTTGTCTTTCTGAAAATGAAATGTAAAAATAATTTATTGTGGTCAATTGAAAAGTTTTTTTTTTTAAGTTTTTCATTATGGAAGGGCGACATAGATATATTCTCTTCTAATTGAAATTCGGACCTACCCTTCAAATTTGATCATTGTGTGGGACCTTAACAAACAATAAAACTATTCTGCCGCGCATTATATAAAACATATAACAAAACCTTTGTCAAAACTTCAAACGAACCCTTTAGCCGTGGGTATTTCATCACGAATTGATCATTTTACCATGTACCTTCTTCTAGAGGAATATTCTTCCACTTGATTAGGTACTACATAATGGTTATATGTCAAAGAGATACATAATGTTTATCTATAACTTTTTGTGGTTCAAGAATCAACTTTCATTCTTCATCTAATTTTGGAAGTTCTATTTACATTGGCATGTTTTTTCCCAAAACCTTTTTTAGGCAAGATACATGAAAAACCTTATGAATGCAAGAAGAAGGAAAATATAACTTCTATACCACTTGTGCAATCCTATGAATAATTATTTAGGGCCATAACATTTTTGAGCTAATTATTTATTCTTCTTTTTCTTGAATGAAGATTGCTTATAATGCTATAATCTAAAAAATACCCAATTACCCTCCTCAAATTATCTTTCACTTCAATGTTATTCCCCTTGTTGTTTTATCATGTTTCATGTCATTTGAAGGTTTTCCATAATAATTTTCAAAGTTTCTTTAGTATTTTCCATATGTGACTCTGTTTCCTATACTTTGGACTTATCTTGCAAAAGTATGAGATACTAGGAGTTGGATATCCATAAAGGGCCTTAAATGGGGAAATTTTAGTAGATGTGTGATAGGTAGTATCATATTACCATTCTTCCTTGACGAACCCACTTCATCCATTAAGATTGCTTTTCTAAAGAGTAACATTGTAGATAACCTTAAAAACATTTGTTAACTATTTTTTTTTGACCATTTGATTGTGTTTGATATGTAGAACTCATGGTAGCTAGTGTTTCTCCACTCATATTAAATAATTATTTCCAAAATTTTCTTGTTACTATTACTTTAGGAAAACCATGAAGACTATGAATTTCTTTCACGGACACTTCTGCCACTTGGCTTGTTGTTTATGTACTTTGAGCTCTACAAAAAAAATCTTCAAAATTTGTCTATATAAATGACCACAAAAATGTAATACTTACCTTTATATTTCAGTAACCCTGTAATAAAGTCTATTGATATATCTTCTAGTCTTTTAATATGTATGTGGAATGGTTGAAGTAACCCTAGAGATTTTACTATCTCTCTTTTATTTATTATGCAAACCTGACCTTCTCTTACAAAATTTTGAATATCTTTCTTCATTCCTTCCAAAAATATATTTTTTGATCCTTTGAGATGTTTTAAGGAACCCTGCGTCCTACCATTAGAGAGACATGGGACTCCCTTAATATTTTTTTATTCAAATATGCTCGCATGCATAAAAATATTCTACATTTGCACCAAAGTATATCTCTCTTTCACTCCCAATGCTCCATAGAGTTCATCCCATCCTTTATAAATTTTAGTTTTGTTTAGTACTATTGTCATTTTTCCATTATGGCAAGCTTCTTCTAGCCACCTAGGAATAGAAAATGTAATTGGATATAAATTTGAGGCCTCTTCTATTTTAGAAAGAGCATCATGTACTACATTTTCCTTACCCTTTTTGCAGATTATCTCAAAATTAAAACTTTGCATTTTTTCTCCTCATTTTTGTTAATCTTCTAATGAAAATCATAGCTTCAAAAAATAATTTATGCTATCATGGTATATCTTGACTTTAAAGTACCTCCCAATGATATATTATCCCCATTTTTTATTGCATGTAATATTGCTTCCATTTATTTTTCATACGTAGATTTCACCAAATATTTTCTTTGAATTCCTTGCTTTTAAAAGCCAATGATATCCCTTATTGTGTTAATGTTACATAAATTCCTTGTCCTGGTGCCTCACACTCTAAATGAATGTTTTACCAAATGTAGGTGCAACCGATGTTGGTGTAGAAGACATGGCATCCATTAAAAGAGAGAATACCAAAGTAGCCTCATCATTCCATATAAATGATATTTTCTTCAAGAGATATGTGAGTGGACTTGAAATGCATGCATAATTCTTAACAAATTATCAATAATATCATGTAAGTCTAAAAAATCTTCTAAGAACCTTGATTTTTTTAGGAATAGGTCATTTTTTAATAGCTCGCATCTTTTGAGGCTCCAACTTCACTCCTTCCTTTAAAACAATATGAACCAAATACTCGAATTCTTATTTCCCAAAATCACATTTGGATATTTTTACATAAAAATGATTGTTCTCAATAATTTATGTAACTTTTCCACATGTTTAGTGTGGTATTTCCATGATTTATTATAAATATGTGTATTATCAAAGAAAACCAACACAAATTTTATAAGATGGAATCAAACAAAATTGTTCTTAAGTCGAGCCCATCGGACTTCAAATGGCGATAAACCATAATTCAAACCAAATTCACATTCCAAAATAGCCTGCTGATGTCGGCCAATTTTGTGACGCAAAAACCAATTGAATTCTGCCCTAATCTTTTTCGGGTCCGAAGTTGGGCTGGCGTACAGAGGGAGAGTTGTGACGCGAATTTCTTATCAAATTCGCCCTAATATTTTTCGGGTCCGCATTTCCACTGTGCGAGCGGCCCAAACAAAGATCCGCTCTAATCAATTTCTGCCATGTGTCCTCAATCAAATGTTGCCCTGTTCCTGGATGCGAGTGCATTCGATGGCGTTTAAGGCGATGGGACATGGATGTGGCGATTTCATATCAATCGCATTAAGTTTTAACGATGTTCAATTAAGTTCCAAGGTTTTCACATCAAATCGCATTAATTTTTAACACTGTTCAAGATCGGACCTCCACTCTTGTTAGCAATTCCGCATGCTCCAATATGATCCGGCCTTCGGCTCTCATTAATGATCAGAGATTAATTATGATGGGCGTCCTTCGATTGCGTTGCAGTAGGGTCGATAAAATGGTGTTTCGCTATGGTTTTTTAGACGAGCTGGTTGCTGGGTTACACTGCCTGCTCACTGTGACGAGAAGGTGAAGTGGCCAGCTAAACTGCTGCTTAGACCTTGCTGCATATCTGCATTTCTCTCGGTCTGGTCTGTGTCTGTCTTCCTCTGTTTCTTGGAATTCTTCTTCTCTATCTCCTCTTGTGCCCACTGCTGAGACTGCACCCATGCCTCACCTGCGTCAAAGGATGTGTTTCCGTAGGGGGAGCACTAGATTTCAACCCTTGCGCACTCCCTCCACCCCCTCAACCGGGTCATCTTCCTAGTCCAGTGATTATCACGCAAGTCGCTATCCAAATACTAGAAGTGGGCGGGGTCGGGTTCTAGGATTTGGCCACTGTATGGGCTCCCCTGCTCCTCATTTCCCCACTGCTTAACCTTATCGCACGACATGCACTGCGCTTTTTTCCTTTAATTTCTCTCTGAACCGCCCACGAATCACAACTTCAATTACTGTGGTTTTCCGTGAGGAGGCCCAAATGAAAGAACAATGCACCCATCCGGCGGGTCTGAGCTCAGAAAAAGCCAGCCAGCATTCGGGCCTTTAGGAGGGGAGCGGTGGCATGAATGTGGAGATAGCACCTGGCGATCCTAGACCTTCCGAAGGATGGTGCCGAATCGTTGAGGAACCACCAGAGGAGTAGTTTGGTTAATTTGTTTTTCTTGCTTCGCGGCCCACTTAATTGGGCTTCTTTTAGATTATATTACTGTGCTGGACCTCTGTAATATTTTTGAATTCTGTAAACGTTCAAGACTGGTTTCCCCGTATGAGGGCAGTCTTCTTTTTTGATTTTTTGATGACAAATTTGCCATGAGTCTGGGCAATTTTTTTGACTTCGGTGTAATTTTATTCCCACTGTTAATAGATTAACTTTACTTAGAAAAAAAAATGTTGCCTTGTTTCTATTTTAAACCTGTTTTTTGAAATACAGAGCCATGTTTATATGATTGTTTATAGTCGAAGCACTGCGGGGTGGTTTATTATATTAATATTTCACGGTTGAATTATGTTCATAACAATTGGACAAAAAAAAATGTTGCCCTATTTCTATTTTAAACCTGTTTTTTGAAATACAAAGCCATGTTTATATGGTCTATGTATTATACTCTTTCTCTGTATATCTACAAGAACCTTTTTGCTATGAACAGGGTGGATGCTGTAGCGGGCTACTAATGGAAACAAGCGAGCCTGAACCTTGCATCTTGGATGCAACAGATGGTTACCAATTTTGGAATCAAGCGAGCCTGATCTTACAAGCAAGCCTGGGTTTCTACAGATGGTTTTTATTTTCGGAAACAAGCGAGCCAGAACATACAATCGACCCTGGGTTTATACATATTTTTGCTCTATCATGGATGCTTTTTGTGTGAGGTGTATATCAATAGTGCATGTCTCTGCACATTTCCTGTATCTGCTTTATGATACTATTTTATGTTTTGACAGGTTATCACTTTGCCTTCAAAACTAGCAATGCTGGTTTATTGATATGGTCTGATGGTCTTTTTATATTTTGGACATATCACACTCCTCACATGATTAGCGTTTTTCTCTGTTCAAGGATTTTGGGTACTTTAATTTGTATTTGGAATAATGGACGTCGGTACTCTATCTGTTGCTTTACTATTCTACATACTGCTATTTCACTTTCTTATAGATGCCTCAGGCATATTTGGATGATTTCTCAGATTGTCGATAATCTCCATGTGGACCATTACTAGGTTTTATATCATGTCCCTGTATGTGACATGGGGTATTTTTCTATCATTGTCTAGGGTGGGAATTCCACTTTTCTGGATGGATATTTGGGTTCCAATCTTCAGATGTGAAAATGTAATGACTTCATGAACTGTTTTACTTCATATAATATATTCAAAACAATGTTTTTTCTCTTGTGAAAAACAAATTATTGTTTATAGTTGAAGCACTGTGGGGTGGTTTATTATATTAATATTTCACGGTCGAATTATGTTCATAACAATTGGAAAAAAAAATGTTGCCATGTTTCTATTTTAAGCCTGTTTTTTGAAATATAGAGCCATTTTTATATGATTGTTTATAGTCGAAGCGCTGCGGGGTGGTTTATTATATTAATATTTCATGGTCATTGGAACATCCACAATTCATAACAAATATTGGAGATTTACTGTCCTATTTTAAAGTTTCATTTTTTTTTTTTAAATTGAACCCATCGTTGGTATACCAACGCCTTGTAAGCGTCGGAATTGCGACAGCTTAAAAACGTCGGAAGAGCGACAGTATAAAAACGTCGGACGAGCGACATTCAAAACGTTGGACCACATTTCGTCAGAATTACGATAGTTTACAAACGTTGGAAGAGAAACGTTAAAAATGTCGGACCACATTTCGTCGGAATTGCGACAGTTTACAAACGTCGAAAGAGCGATGTCCAAAACATCAGACCACATTGCGTCAGAATTGCGACAGTTTACAAACGTCGGAAGAGTGACGTTATAAAACGTCAGACCACATTTCGTCGGAATTGCAACAGTTTACAAACGTCGGAAGAGCGACGTTCAAAATGTCAGACCACATTTCGTCGGAAGTGTGATAGTTTACAAACGTCGGAAGCACGATGATTTGGGAAACGTCGGAAGAGCGACGCTTGTTTGGAAGCGACGGAAAAAGTGTCAGTAGTGTGACACTTTTTAAGTGTGTCGGAATTGTGACGAGATGGAAAACCACGTTTTGTCTGTCCTCGAACTATCACTCTTGCGATGACTATGTGTCAGAATAGTGACGAATTGGCCGTCGGAAATTGGGCCAAATTTTCTAGTGTTCTAAGTGGTATGTTGATCAAGTCTCATCCTCTCATACCACCTTTGCGACTCTTGCCCAAGATTTTCTATCTTATTTCCAGCTTCCCCTCTGTTATGATACTGGTACCGAACTTTTGACTTCTTTCCATCAATCATTTGCGACCCGCCTATCCGATCATGTCCAGGAATGGTAGAGAAGAAAGAGCCTATGTCAAGCCCCTACCTTTGAAGACCATGTCTACATGGACTAGTTCCTTAGATCCCTTTTTCCTGCTATCGGAAAATATGTCGCATTGCATTTCCCTAAAATCGAAGAAGCTTCTCTCCAAATTGCCTTAAAATATGACTTGATCTATGCTCAATCTGGTTATTTTTATGCCATCCTACCTGATCTTACTAAACCCAGTGGTGCCGACGCACCAGGCGCATCTCATGCCGTCAACGGTATCATTGGAGCTCTTTCTCATCCATATGCTCAGCCTCCCATGGGTTATGGTTTCCCTCAGAGAGGGGCCAGCACCTCCAGCACTTTCCCCCCTCCCGGTAGCATGTATCCAGGATACGACATGCCTCCTCCTTTTGCCCAACATATTTACCATAATGTTACTTAACCTCCTTATTATCCATATCCACATCCTAGTGCTCCAGCTCCTCAAGCATTATCACCTCCAACTCCCATGCCTTATCAACCCCCACAATAGCATCCACCGCCCCCTCAAGGGAAATTCTATGCACAGCAGGGCATGACTAATCCTCCTACTTCCAAAAAGAAGAGGAAAGGCACTCAAAATAAATTTTCTCCTGGTAATCCTGGACCTAATCCCGAAGGTCATGTACTTAACACTGATAACCAGCAACAGGGCACTCAGCCCAAGCGGGACAGGCCTATTCGCACGAATAAACCTTGTTCATGTTGCGATGTCTATGGTAATTACACACACGATTGTCCTCTTTTACCACATATGCGGCAGATGTGGGAGGCTCAAGTAGCATCGAGAGGAAAACAAGCCTCCCCTTCCGTCCCTCCCTATGCTACGCCTAGTCAGCCAGCTGTGTTTACTAATCCTTTCCCTCAGTAAGGATTCGTGGCTACCCAACCACCTGAAGGTCAGGAGACTACTCAGCCTCCTCCATATGGTACCTTCGATTACCAAATTCTCATAATGAACTCTTACCAACCTATTACCATTGACCTCAACCTTTAGACTCAGTCCCATCAGTACAACAATCCTCCCACTACGTCTGCCTTCGAGCCCCCTTCTTCAGGTTCTATAGAGCCTCTTTCGACAACTAATGGTCCTTTGTAGATCCCTCAGCCTAAGTCAGAGGTTCATACCAAGATCCCTAAGGGACCATTATGCTAAAACGATGCTTCTGGAAAAGCTTCCCATTCGTATAGTATAGTAGATGATTTGGTGTAATCTTCTGCCACCATCTCAACACTGGAACTCCTCCAGTCATGCCCTTCACAAAGAAAAGCTCTAATATCTACCATGGGCACTATAGATCCTTCAAATTATCGATTGATCATCTTCGATGTTGACCATTCAAAACATCCTCATCTTCCTGCTTCCGTCACCTTCCAAATCCTAGTCAAGATTTGGAATGCCAACGTTTCCCGTTTTATCATTGATGAGGGGGCATCCACCTGCGTGATGTCTGCTTCGGTTTGGAAGCAACTTTGATCACCTGAGTTGGACCCTTCCACTATCACCCTCCGAGTGTGGGACGACCACTCCTCCAAGCCCATTGGCATGTTTCGCAATTGTCCTATTACTCTTGCGGGCAAGACTATTTGCGTTGACGTAGAATTCATTGATTCCCCCTTAGATTACCACATCCTATTGGGTCGTAGCTACACCTATGCGATTTCTATTGTACCATCTGTGATTCACCGCAAGATGTCCTTTCCCCATAATGGAAAGATAGTCACCATTAACGAGTTGACATATTATGAAATGAAGTCTCAGACCTCCCCTGAGTCCATCATATCTTCAGTGGCCAATAAGCAAACCGTCGACCCTTTGACCTGTGTCTCACCCGGAGTCTACAAAGACTCCTCTTTTCTTAGTACATCCCCTTGTCTTACTCCTCCTGTCTCCGATCCCATCTCATCAAATGTTTGCATGATGCAATTGTCTCGGGCTTCCCTCAATAGGCCCTCTTCGACTAGTCATCAGCCTCGTCCTTCGCAACCTACTCCTAGCCCTTCAACTTAGCCTTCTAGACCCCCTAATCTTGGCCCTTCACCCACAGCTAGTATCCATGAGCCTCTCTACCCTCCTGGAATGGTTTCTCCAGGCCTTAACCATCTCAGATCCGTCCCACCTGGCCATTACCCCTCCAGTCAAATACCGTTCCTAGCTCCCCCTCATAGAGTGTTCTTGGTACCTGTCATGGCTACCTTATCCCTTCCTAACCTGACCTTGGCAATTCTCATCTGGTACATCTATCCCCCAGCCGCTACCCCACCTAGTCAACCCAAACCTTATCTTTATTTGACCCCGGTTCAACCGGTCCCCATAATTCCTCCCGTTGCTACCATGCCTCAACCACCTCAACAGGAACCTTCTCCTGTTGCGATAGCTTCAGGTAAAAAGTGAAAATATTGCAAGAAGGCATCAAAAGACAAGGCTGCCACAAGTGACCCTGCTCCTCCTCCACCTCTAAAGCCTTGTGCTTTATGTGATGTTGTCATTCATGCCACCCATAACTGTCCTGAGTTGCCTCGTATCAAGCCCATGATTAATGTTGTGTTCCCTGATTCTCGATCCCTGAAGCCTCTGTTTCTTCCTCGACTACAGCCAAGAACCCTAAGACCATTCAGACCAACCAACCTTGTGCTTTTTGTGATGTCCATGGCCATTATTCCCACCATTTTCCCCACCTCACACATTACTGCACCTCTTTGGAGGTAGTTCGGGAGTACGAGATTGAACAAAACCAATCCGTCTCTCCCATCCTTGCACAATATGCTTCAGGCTAGATTGAGGATTTACCCACTCCCATTGACATTCCATGTCCTGATGTTGAGATGATGGATTCTGCAGCCACAATGCTCTACCTATCATCATCCATGAGACCCTCGGTGGAACCTCCCTCTCGTACTTCCCCTTTTGTTTCGCCTGACCTCCCTTTAGCGATCACCTTGGGCTCAACATTGATGGATCCTTCATATACTTTTTTTTTGGTCACCCTCCGTGACGATGCACATGGGAACCTCTCTTCTCATGATGATGAGTCATGTATCTTTGCCGCGTCAGATGGTCTTTCTTCCACCAGTCACCCCATATTCTATTACGATGATGACATTATGGAAGCATTTACCACCCCTGACTTTATCTATCCCCCCTTACATCGAACCCATGCATTCGAACCACATACACCTTGTGGCCATTACATTGACACCCAATGTTTGGGTAAGAGGGCACCCATATTGGAGAGGCCAGGAGAAGAAATTATCCACAACTCTCCTAGTGCATCTGGTCATGTCAACTCTAGTACTATTATTCTTCCCCATTTAGAAGAACCTCTAGAGTCCCATATCACTTCAGATCATTGTAGAAATGAACCCCCCCATCATTCCTTCATCGTACATCAACAACCTAGTCCCATATACATTGTTGTTGACCAACTTGTGGGTTTTCTAGGTGAGCACCAGTTCATTATGTCCAAATCCACTCTTTGGGATTATGAAACCATGTATGCCAACCTAGAAACATAAGTCCATTTTCTTCATATATGCAATACCAAAAGAGATTGGTAATCCCCCATTCCCTTTCTCGAACTACATAACCATAATGAAAACAAATGGCACACCACATCAGAAAAGTGTGTTTAGATTCCCCTTTTTATAAATACATTTATGCACGACCACAACATGCTTGGGGGCACCTATTCCCTTCAACCATAAAAATCCTAGATCTTAGCCAAAAACAGCACTGAAACCCCCTTTCTCTGACAGGCACTTTTCAGGTCATTTCCTGGGACAGGTCGTAGTTTTCTGCCCAGTACCTGCTACCCAGTACCTGCTACCCAGGTCATAGAATAGACCCCAAAAAGTGTGACCCAGCCTGTTAATGAGCCTTGGATACCTAAAATGAAATTTTGATGCCCTTAATTGAAAGAGTATGGTTAGGCCTCTTGCCTGCAATTGACGGATCTCGATTCCAACGATCGGTTTGTCCGCTACGATCACTACAAGATTTAGGGCCTTCTCTCCTCTCTACATTCACCACAGCTACACTTTCAAATGAGTGAATTTGGAGGGGAAATGCCCCATTAAAAGAGAAAACATAGATTTTTATTTCACCCGTTGCGGCCAAACCGTAGCTCAGTTGAAAAACTGTCTGTACCGTTGGAAAGCTCTCATTGAGCCCTCAAATGGGTATCTGTTAGTTTTTTGTGATTTGATACTTCACCATGACACATTTTGTCCAAGAAGTGTCACTTCACCACTCCTCAAAATCGAATATATTCACTTGTAACACTTGTACTAGGGGCACCATTTTGCCTCCATACTTGTCCATGCTCGTGTTAATTTTCGTCATGAGTAACCATCTTGTACTCATGTATTTATGGTCCCCATTAGACCTTTTCTGTGTGGAAGCATCATCGAGTCACCCTTGTTTAGAGCATCCTATTTGAGTCATCATCACATTCATGGAGTATATCCCGAGTCCCTTTGTATCCCACTATAGTCCACCATCATTCATTGCTTGGTTCCTCTCTCGTGTCGCACATTATGGCCTTCAGTCCTACTATCCCCTATCCCCTTTGATATTGTGTCAGTCACTGCCAGGTCATCCATGCCCTTTATTCTCTAACAAGGGAAGTCATCCATCCACCACTCAGTACCCCCCATTTCATCGTCATCCCTAGTGTCAGTCTGTCAGCCACTTTACTATTTTCTCTCGTGCCTTAGTTGAGGATCCCTTATTGCCTCACCTATCGTGGACCTCCTTCTGTCGACATTAGATCATTCATTCCAGAAGACAGGTCTAGAGGGCGATGTACCTTGGATCTAGCTTCCACTCTTTTTCGGTACTATTAGCCATCAGTAAATTTTTTTCATAGAAAATGATGCTAAAACAGGTCTTCAGTCTTCAAGAAACTAATATCATGAAAAATTTGTGACTTCTTGAAGCCTCTTTGTGTTTCCCTGTCCAAAAATATTAAATCTTCAATGATGTTCCTTAGCACTGTTGTTCCTTAGCAATGTTGTTCCTTAACTGTTGTTCCTTAGCCTGCTATTCCTTAGCGTTGTTGTTCCTTAGCAGTGCTATTCCTTAACTGTTGTTCCTTAGCCTACTATTCCTTAGCGTTGTTGTTCCTTAGCAGTGTTGTTCCTTAACTGTTGTTCCTTAACCTGTCGTTCCTTAACCTACTGTTCCTTAGCCTACGGTTCCTTACTGTTGTTCCTTAGCCTGTTGTTCCTTAGAATTTATATTCCTTAGCAGTGTTGTTCCTTAACTGTTGTTCCTTAGCCTGCGGTTCCTTACTGCTATTCCTTACCCTGTTGTTCCTTAATCTGCTATTCCTTAATCTTTTCTACCCCCGCGCCCCTTGTAAAAAAGATTTTTCCCTTTGTATTTATCCATAGCCAAATTATTTCATTTTAACACTAAAAACTAAGGTTCGCCTGACATAAAAGCCCACCCGCTACGCGAAAAAAATGATGACATCACCCCGGCCCCACCATATGTTTCACCACACATCTCTCCATTTTTGCGCCCATCCATGGTTGTTGATCTTCCACCCGAAGATCTAACAGTCTCGAACCCATTTCACGTTCATTTCCCCAATAAAACCAATCGCGCATAATCCACACGAAACTGGTGGTTTCCTAGTGGACACGTGGCGATCAACGGATGAGATCGTGTTCGATCACATCAATACCACTTACTGCCTCAATGCCGCACAAAACCATTCGTGGTTTCGCAAAACCACTTTCCATCATTTCGCTCCAAATTCAAATTTAAACCTATTTTCGCAGGTTTTATCCATAAAACCTCCTTCGCCTGCATATCCCATTCCTCTATATATTGCTAATCCACCTCCGCCAACCTCTGTAAGCAGTCTTTTCCAACCCCGCAGGGTTTTATAATGTTTTTATTAGTTTTTTGCAGGGTTCGATGATAGTTTTAAGGCCAAAGAGCTTTCTCATGGTTCAATAAGAAACACGGCCGAATATTACCACCTCTGAAGCCTAAATAAAGTAGACTAAAGGTTTCCAGGGTCAATTCCATGGTTTGATTGGTGCTTTATGAGCACTGGTTATAAAAATAAACCCTCCAATGCACCAAAGCCACCTGAAGCAGCCAGTAACTAAGCATATCAGGGATTTAAAAGATAAAGGATTAATATTCAAAAGCTTGAAGATCAAAGGACTTAATCCTGCAGTCTATGGATAAAGCGCAGTTTAAAGGAAGATTGATTAAAATTTAATAATACAGTCAACAGAAAAGGTTTAAAATCCATAAGATAATTACAAGGCCTTAAAGCACAAATTAAAGGCAAATCAGTGTTTAAAGCCACAAAAGTATACAAATCAAAAAAGAGAGCCTCTAAATGCCACATCAGTGAGGCAATTAATCCTCAAAATGCCACCTACAGGCCTATTTCCTCAAAATAATACAAAATTGAATGCACAGTCAGAGATATTTGCCAAAGACAACTCAGAAGTAATTGCCAGCTACCAAAAAGCCTCAAAGTCAACAAAAGTGACTGAAGTTGATGAACTTCAATGTAATAATCAATTATTAGAGTTAAAACATTTGAAAACTTCTCCATTTGGCCCTTCAAAGGCCGAGAAGCTCTTACTCTGCATTAATTGAACAAATAGACCTTTCTTTCACTCCACCTCCTCATTCTTCTATAAATACTTCTCTAGAAGACAGTATACAGGTTGGTCTCTTGATACTTGCTGAATGTAAATAGCTGTTGAAACATGTTGCAGCTTTGTTTTGTAATTGAAGACACATAAGCTGAGATGAGAAGTTTGAAGTTGTAGAGACCCACTGGACTTTGAAGATTGTAACTGGTTTGACATCAAATACAAATAGCTAATTTATGGGATCCTGGTCTATGTCATTGGTGAAGTTATTATCACTATAACTATTATTTTTCTTATGTTTTCCATATTGTTCACTTTCTCTGATAAAGAACAACAAATATAGATTAGGATTTACTTCTGAAGTACCCTAAATCTCACTGATAAATATTTATCTTTTATGTTTTCTTCTAAATGTGTTTTGAAGGTAATTCAATAGAGTATAACTAGTGAAGTGTTAGTAAGCCCATGTTTCCTGAGTACAACTTGAGATATTGTCTTTGAAAGTGCTTGAGAAGTCTGCTAATTAAAGCTGAGCTAGAGAAGCTTATGGTTAGCCATGTCCTCTAGTTTATCTCCAATAGTTACTTTGAAAAGCTCCCTTAAGAGTATGTCAAAAGCAGGATAGTTTGAAAGTGCTTACTTGATCTTAGACTACTTTTTATGTTTATCATGAATGTTTCCCTTTTAGAATATGCTAAAAGCAGGCTAAGTTAAAAGTCTTTACTTGATCTTAAGCCGTTCTTTGTTTTTAATGTTTTCTCTTGAAAGTATATCAAAAGCAGGCTAGTTTAAAAGTACTTACCTAATCTTAGGTTAATTTTGTGTATTTCCTTTAAGTGCATGCTAAAATCAGGCTAGTTTAAAAGTACTTACCTAATCTTAGGTTGTTCTTTGTTCTTTCTTGTGTTTGGTTTCTTTCACAACACTCTTACTGTTTCATTCCATAAAATCAACTTAAAGAGATCCTTTGACATAGATGACTTGCCCCATGGACCACTCTTGAACCTTGTTGTTCAATTAAATCCTCTTATAACTCCATAGCCCAATGGATTAATGTTGCTCCTTGCTTATCTTATCAGCTGAACCATTCTGTCACTTACTCACACCTTCACCCTTCATATAGACTTCCTTCATCTGCATAATATCCTTCCCAACCAAAACAAACAACCTTGTTCTTCATAACTAGCCTAATATCATACTTAAAGCCTTAAATATCATATCTTTGAACACATATATAGAGAGATCCCTCTCTGAATATAGGATGGATAGGTCCTCAGATTCCAAAGTGGTTTGATGTAGGCTCTGCAGCTTTGTATTTGCCAATATTGTAAAACTACGGTGTCCTAACAGGTACCTCATCAGGCAAAGGGACTCCTTATTTCCCTTTGACTTGATTGTTTCTCAACTTCAGCTTCTTATAACATGATCGAGATCCGTATACTTGATGGTTCAATGATGCAGCAGTTGATATCGGTGAATCTCAGGTGTGTGTGAGATGTTTTCAGACCTCATGAGGGGGTGGCCCTTTAGGTAGCCCCCCACATGCCCGAATGACCTTTTCATTACATCCTTTGACACAGCTCCATAGATTTGATGATGTCGGCCTTAGCCGCTTGCAGCGCCTTTTAGTTTTCATGTATTAGTCAGATTTTAAGAGCCCTTTCCTGTGTACAGGGGCACTTTGGTTGTAATTATATCTCATGTACTCAGATATTATTGTATAAGTCTTGGTTGTTATCCCAGGCACAGTATGTATGTGGGATTCATTATCATGTTTTTATCTAGCTCATGTTCATGCTAGCATGTACCATATAGTTCAGTCCCTTGTTTACTGGATGCATTATTCTTTGTACTTTGTCTCGATGGGCATAGGTATGCCTCCCCCGCTGCCTATAGCACAGGTACTCACTCATAAAAGATACTTGTCGCACCTGTAAGTCTCGCCTCCTCAGGTTCTAGTCCTCTAGCGCTTTGGTCTATCTTATATTTCTCTCTCTCTGACTTCCCCTTCGGTGTCTAGTGATTGAGTTCTTACAATGTACTTCGTTCATACGTTTAGCTCCTAACACTCGCACGCTGGGGGGCAATCTGTTACAAAATTTTATGGTCATCTAACCTGTTATTATTAGATGGACCAAAGTACACCATGTAATACCAATTTTACCCTAAGTAAAATTGCTTTCACTATGAAAAAGAACTTAGTAAACCACATTTATTAAGTTGTTTATGGTGTAAAAAGGAAACCCCATGAGGAAATATTAAATAAATCCACATTTGTTTGATTTTCCTCAAGGAATAATTATTTAAACAACAATTTAATTAATATTCTTGGTTATATTTAACCCCAAACAAGAAAATTAATTATATAAATCATTATTTATCCAATTATTTTCTATGAATAATTATTTAAACCTTATTTAAATAATATTCCTTGTCAAATTTGACTAAATCATTTATAAATAATTAAATAAATCATTTTTTATTATTATTACTCAACCACATCCTTAAAATAATAAATAAATCATTTATTTATTTATTATTTACAAATAAAGGGAATTGACCAAAGTCAAATTCTTTTCCCTCAAAAAAATAAAATAAAAGATTCCATAAAAGTTGGATCTTGATTTGGTTAATAATATTTTAATTATGCACCAATATCTAGACTAACTCAATATTTTGTTTTAAATAGAAGGGTTTCTCCATTCACTCACTACCTTTTGTGATCTTTCTGTCTTGTATGATATGGACATTTCTATCTCTCACTCAGCGATTTACGCTGAAAGATGATTCATAAATATATGATGACATGAGCTTGGTGTCAAATGGCCACTCCATAACCTTGGAGCAAAAAATTATACTTCTACACATGATGAAGATTTCTGGATATGACAAGAGGTTATTAACACTCTTGCATGCATTGGAAAAACTATAGAAGTTTTGGATGGGAAATGCCTTCCAAGAGGAGGTTGACCTCCATGTACTTGAACCTTGTCTTAAGCAAGATCAGCTGCAAGGGAGGCAACAAAAGTGGGGTAACAGTACTCCAACATGTGGCTTTGGCATTCAACATGTCAAAGAGGAGATTTATGATGTGATAGGAGCTTCATTTCAGGTTTCTACAACATTGTCATTGTTGGGAAGCCTAGATCCATATTGGGAGTCCCAACTATTGGTGGAATATTCCAAGAACCTCTTCACATGTAAGGTTCTTGATGGGAAAGTGATATATGTGAGGTATAGAGTGGTTAATGGAGTCATTTATTTCCATGATAAAATCTACTTGACTAGAGACTCCAAGCTCAAGAAGGAGATTCTACATGCAGCATATAAGGCACTCTCTTCAGGACATGTAGACTTCATTGAGTCTTATCACACCGTCATGGAGGGATTCTATTGGGAGGATCTCAAAGAATATGTGCACCAACATATCAAGAGATATGTAGCTTTTTTGATGTATAAGGAGGAGAGCAACCACTTTGCAAGGTTGTTTCAATCACTTCCCCTTTTTATGGAGAGATGGGAAGGCTCATTTATGGACCTCTTCACCAACTTGTCTACAACATATGGTAAAGATTATGTTTTGATGCTTATTTATCAACTAACAATGTATGTACATTCCTTTACCATGAATTTGCAGCACATTGCTCCACAAGAGAGAAAACCTCTTTGTGGATTTCATGGTCCTTGTGGGACTACATTCAGTGATGAGGATGACCACTTTATGGGGGACTTTCGACAAGATGTGTTTTGCTTGGATCATATTCATCCAACACCTAATGTCCTCTACTATTTTCAAGCTTTTAGAAGCTTCTGAAATAAAGAAGGTGGTTGGATGGCCACTTACCATATCATTTTTTGAGACAAAAATAAGAAGAACAACGTTGGACTCAATTGGGGGACTATTTTCACAATCCAAGATGTCATATGAAACTTAGTCCATGTTTCTTTTGGAGCCCATATGGTGATGACACTCTATTCACTATATGCATAAAGGAGTGGGAAAGCAGGCTTCTTAGAACCAATGAGTGGGATCATGAGATTCCAATTATCTTTTGGTTTCATGAGTACTATATTATTGCAGCCCAAGGTCAACAGCTCCAAATTTATCATAAATGGAGAGAGAAACAACATAAGTTGAACAATCTTATCTCTCATTTTCAGCCATGCAGCCCCTACACATTGCATAAGCAGGGGATTGGTGATTGTTTCTATGAGCTACCAAGGATGGCTCACTTTGTTTGGATGATAACATGGAGAATGGAGTTTCTCATGGGGACTGAGGCACCCAAATTTTACCATATCCCATGCCTTGAGAAGGCCAATGGAAAACATATAACTCTTTCCATATATCTCCCACTTTTTCATGATGAGAGCTATATGGTTTATTCACCAAAGGAAAACTTGCATTTTTGGGAGGGGACATATCCATTGGAGATTTTGCAATATCCTTGCAGTTGCTTGAGGACAAGCAACATTTTGGAGGGGAGGACTATAATATTCCTAAATTAGCTTGCAGCAAATTGGAATATTAAAGTTTTGTTTTTTCACTTAGATAGGTGAATAAATGGGTATGGAGATGCATAAATCTCTTTATGAAGAATAAAACCACTTCTCATGTGAAAGTGGATCATTTTTCCATCTCAATAAAGCACTCTAAGGTGTGAACGGGGGCTAAAACATGTGGAATGGGTCAACTTTGACCAAATCAGCGGCACTGTCATGGAGGAGTGGGAATTAATGGAGGGACAACGTAGTTTTAGATGGAGACAAATTGCATGGAAGTAGTGTCATTAATGGATTGGGCTTAGGGTTTGGAAGTTCATATCTTATAAAATGAAGAGGATGGCAGCCATATTATTCATCTTGGTATATTTTATATTTTGTTATATGGTCTATTTAGACATATAGCTTTCTTCAGTTGTTTAGCTAAGACTACATGTGTTGTTTAGCACTGGGTGTTCCTGATCGGGAATCCCACCTCTTCCATTGAGGAGATCTTGGAGGATTTTGCACTATACTTCCACATTCAGGAATTTTTTCCAAGCTTTAGTCTCATGTACAATGAAGTTCTGTTTAGAGTTGGGTTGTGTTGCAGGGGTGTAGCAGTTGATGAGAGAAATATCCCATTTCTGATCTAGTTTTCCATGGGAGGGATCATCCTTTAATCTAGAGGCTTGTGAGGAAGACTTCAGGGCTTCATTACATATTTTGGCACCAGGCTGAGTAGAATTCATTAGCTACAATGCAGTTTCCTGCAAGGACTGCGTTATTTTGAAGAGAAACTACAACAGTGGGTTTATTGCCCTATTTTGAGTGTTTGGGTTTCCTGTGTGGGGATAAACCCTTTATTTAGGAGATCTATTGGAGGAGGATCAGCCATATTATATATCAGATCCTCCATATCCCATCAGTTATTTATTTTCCGAGACTATTTAGCCCTAGGGCCAAATCTGTTATATTTTGTATAGTGTGTGTTTCTAGAAACCTTCTCTGGGTTGTCCTGGAATTATGTTTTGAAGCATGGATCTCTAGCCTTATAATTTTTGGAGAATTATATCAGAAACAATATATTTTTTTATCTTTTAGCTGCTATTCTCTCTTATACAATGTAGTTTTATGCATTCTTGTGCTTCATGTATTAACAACATATTAGATCTAGGTGTATGATTTCATGGGAGGCTTGTTTACCCAACTTGAGTGATATTTTCCTCAAGATATTCTACATATTTTGCTGTTATATTCATAATGGAATGGATCTAATATTGTCTCATGCTTTGATCTATTATATTTCTTCATATTTCTAGTTTATTCACTATATTCCTACTTTTCCCATTTAGGAATATTACACTTCATTATTCACAACATCTACACTTTCAACAATATTATGAAGCCTTTTATTATAACATATATATCCTTTATTTTTGGAAGAGTATCCAAGAAGGATTCCTTCACTAGATCTAGTTTCAAAATTTCCAAGCCTATCATCATTTATATTTATAAAACATTTCCTTCTAGTTATTTTAAAGAATTAACAGTTGCAAGATTTCCATACTAGAGTTCATGAGGGGTTTTATCATTGTTTACTCGAACATGGAACTTTTTGAGTATACAACATTTCTTTATATTTCTCCCCCCCCCCCCCCCTAAAAGGTCTGAGATACTCCAGAATCAACAATCATAGTATGTTCCATTTGTCACACTATCATGTTCGTTCTTTCTACTACTCCATTTTGTTGAGAAATTTTCGCTATGAATAATTTCCTTTTGATACCATGTTGCTCACAAAAACTTAAAATTTGGTCTGATATAAAATCTCCTCTATAGAATCTATGAAATTTGATTTTCAATTCAAATTCATTTTCCACCATAGCCTTTAATATCTTGAACTTTTCGAATGCCTCATCATTAAAATTCAGTAAACTGACCCAACAAATTATTGTAAAATCACCAATTAATAACACAAAGTATTGTTCACCACGAGGAGACTTATTTCTCATAGGTCCACATAAATTTGTATGAACAAGTTCAATAGGTTTACCTAAAGATAATTCCTTAGCTTTGGACTAAACTCTTGATTTCTTACCAAATTGGCATGACTTTTAGATGTTATTTTTAGGTTGTATGATATCTGGAATGTCACAAACTTCTACCTTCTTTATCGATTTATATAGTTGAGAAAAAAAGGTGTCCCAATACTTTGCCATATCAAACTTTCTTCATATTTTCTCAAAAAATAGTTTTCTTTTCCACCTTCTAAGATGTAAACATTTCCTGGACTTATGGTACCTTGATTATAGGTTTACCTATACCCAACTCCTTCAACAAGAAACTTTTTGACCTGAAGATAACTTCATGCCCCTGATCGCACATTTGACTGACACTCAAAAATTTATGATTTATTCCATCAACAAATAATACATTCTTATCTTTGACCTTTTCTTTCAACACCACATATCATTTTATTTTAATAGTAGCAGGTGAATTATTACCAAAAGTTACACATTCTTTTCATTTCTAATTTCATTAAATGAAGCAAACTTATCTTTGTCACCTGTCATATGTTTTGAGAAATCATTATTAATGTACCATATATTCACTTGAACTTCTGCATATAAGGATAAACCACATTTTTCAAAGGAAGTAATATTCCTTTTCCATACTTTGGGAAATTCTAACTTCTACTCATGTTGATAATATGGAATCATCCTACTTCTACATTCAGTTTCTTCATGTCCAAATTTATTGAAAATATAATATTCAACTTCATTATTAAGAGGAGAGAAAGCATTATATGAATATATCGTCTCTATTACAACACCCTCCACAAAATTTTTATATTCAAATTTTAGAGCATAAATCCTATTAGGTGAGGTGTCGCTTTTGGTTGTCAAGTCTCATTTCATGTTTCTACACATGTTACAAGTGTCCATGTTTCCCCCTAAGTGTTTTCATATTATAGGAGTAACAATAATGAACTTCAAAGTAATAGTACATTTCCTAGTCACAAAATGATAGATTTTGGTCGCAACTGCACATACATTATTTGTTACACTTGGAGAGTGTCTGTGTTATAGTGTTTTTATGTATATTTCTTAGCCTTGGGTCCTGTCTAAGTTTTAATAATTAGTTGATATGTGTCACACTTGATTATACTCATAACTCATGGTGTTTTTCATATTTCACCCTTCCATACTCGAACAATTTTCTAACTTTGCAAGTCACTCCCTCTAGTCTAGGAAGAGCACACTACGCACTTCAAAGGCCTAGTGGAGAACCTACTTATCATTGAAAATATGCCCTATTCCAAGCCTAAAAATTTGTCCCTGCAGTGCAGAGCACACTCCTAGTCAACAAACCCTCCTTCATGTAGCTTATCTCTATGCCTCGTGTTAGCCTTTTCCTCTGACTCCCAGTTCAACACACTTAGTCGGAAGTGATGACTTCCTCTTTCTCCCTACAAGTGTACCTTACACCCTATTGTGGCCCTAGGTCTCCAATTCAATGCATAAAACATCCTCAACAAACAATCATTATACCTTATCCCTTGCAATAGTGCCCTACGCCCTACATCAGGCCTCCTCCTCTTCGATAGTTGTGCACTACACAGTATTAGTGATCAGTGAAGCCCCACATGTCTTTTTCAAGCGCGCCCTACACCGAAAAGGAATATCTTTTTTTCCCTTTGCTCATTGTTGATCTACAATCGGGAAAGTTGCATGAATAATGATAGAATAGGATAATTTTGGGATAATTTTTTCTTTCCATGAGGGATATATACCTATAAGTGTTCAATAAAGCATGGCAAATATGTGGGAGGAGATTTGTGAAGAAATGTTTCCCAAGGAAGGAACTTGAAGAAAATATGTGCAATGGTACCATGTTGTGATAATCGAAAGAACAATGGATTATGATGATCAAAGTGACTCATGAAGACCCTTTGGAGGGTGGAAACAAATCACATGCAAGATTTTTTATGAGCATTGAAGTCATAGTGACAGCGTAGTCATTTCTCAAAGAACTCTATGTACAAGTCACCATGGGTCCAAGTCATCAATGTCTATGACTTTTCATGATGTCGTCACATGATGATGTGGAAAATTATGATGCAATTTTGCAAATATTGTAAATGTAAATATGTGGAAGTCCAAGAGTCAAATGTGGGAAAAAGATTCGTATGGAGAAGTCCAAAAGTCATATAGAAGTCCAAAGGTTACATTAGAAGTCTAAGGATCATAAGGAATTCCAAGAGGCATGGGGATGTGAAAGGTCATTCCTATTGTTATAAAAGAAGCATCATTAGTCAAATAAAGTACTTTTCACCTTGGCCTCTCCAACCAAGAATTATAGAGGAAGATAGTTCTTTTAAAGAGAAAGTAGTGGCTTAAAACTCCACTATTGGAGCTAGTGGTGTTTCATTGTATCAATGTGTTACACAGCATTTTGTCACTGTCCCTGCAATCCCCCGTCTCGGAAATTAGAGGACTATTCCCATGATCTGTGACCAATAAAATGTCCTGAAAAAACCTTCATGGCATCCTCTTGCATAAGGAAAAACATTATCCTAAAGAACATTTCCTCTGAAAACCCTAAAAAAAGATGTTTTAGCCTTGGCGCAACTAGCTAGTTCATTCCTCGTGCCAATGGGGGAAATCCACACTAGAGGGTGCGCCAACTGGCACTCAGTCCCTGTGTTTCACTCATGCCAATCTTATTAAGGGATGTTTTTTAAAAATAAATGGCAGAATTTTGATTCTAAAAAACTCCAAAATGAATCATCAAAAGAATTTGAGTGCTTTGGCTCCAGATCTCCATGTATAGGAAGTGGTTTTCCACCTCTCATGGAACCTTCCTAAGAGATAAGACCTATCCCATGATTATAGGGATCCCAACTTCCCTTCCTCCATCTATAAAATCTTTCCCTCTCCATTTGCTAGCTAGCTGAACTTGTAGGAAGGAGACTATAGCTGGGAAACTATTGAGAGCTGAGCCGAAGAGAATCTCGTAAGAGAGAGAGCTTCATCTAGATTCCTGACAGGCTTTGTTGAGACACTCCGCTGTAAGCCCCACCGAAGGAAGATCATAGCATCAGATCATTTGGTTGTAATCTCCCTTTTTTCATTTATAATATAAGTGACTCTCATTTTGGTTCCATTCTTGTGTTTATTCTTTTATGTAATACAATGAATTATATCTTCTCTGACTGATATATAGTTACATGCTTTAAGTATTACGTTGTATGTCGTCGTTTCTTTGCATGTGTACAGGTGTCTGGACGTGACGAACAGAAGGATTGTGATCTGTCAGGCTAGGGACGAGGAGCACCGCTTCTTCATCGACAACAGTAGTGTGGGATTTGAGGTAGGCTACTTATCGTAGTCTTTATCTTTCTTGTAACTAGGAACCAACGCCATTGCATGATTTGATTATTGCTGGACCCAATCTAGGGCTAGTGGGATCGCCTATGTCCGGAGAGGGTATTTATCTCCTCAAAAATTTGGCGACTCCGCTGGGGAATCAGTGGGAGTTAGTCTTTCCTCCTTTGGGTTGTTTTTGGTTTTTGATTGATTTATTTTCTCTTTTGGTTCACCTTCCTTGGTGTTAAACCCCTGTTCAGCCCCCAGAATACCAAATCCAGTCTCTGTTTGTCCATTTCCATCATTTTTCTAGGGTAAACTCTATTGGCGCAGTTTTTCCTCTGACAGTCGCGCCAGTTGGCGCTTGTTGCTAGTTAGGTCCCTACGCCAATGCCTTTTTTGCGCAGATTACAGCCAAATAGGCATGCCAACTCTGCTTGGTGTTAGGGTTTGCTTGCTTTTGGGCTCTCTGAGCTTGAGTTTTGGTCCTGGTGTCATTTTTATGATTTATTGAGTGCCTTGGAGCCATTTTTTACTGTGTTTGGCCCTTGTCCTCCAGTTGTTTGCCATTTACTGTTAGTTTTGCATTTTAGCCCTAGGGCTTCTAGGTGCTTCAGTGTGCTGAGCCTCCCGTGGGAGTTTTGGGTCTTTGCTTGCCCGGTCGATTTTGTTTTTGCTTCTCTACATTCATCTTGTTCAATCCCATTGAATCATTGCATTAATTGATTGATTTTCCTTTCTTTCGTTCGATTTTTCTTTGTGTTACTCCAAGCCTATATTACACGGTTTGTTTGAGTCTCTTTCGAGATTCTTCTTCGCTTTGAGGGATTTTGTCATCGGTTTGAGTTTTGATTGTGTGTGTTTGGATTGAGTGAACTTTTCATTTCTCAAATTGGTGTTTTCATTAGTTTTTCATTCATTTAGTGCATTTTCTCTAACATATTGGAAAATACAAAAAAAAAATATTTTGCATTTTGATTGTCATAGTGAAAATTGAAAGCTCTTTCGCATTACTAGTGTTATATAACTCTAGAGATAAGTTTTATAGTTTCATTAGCTTGCATTTGAAACAGTAGTGGATGTTTTTGTGTCTTTGTTTTGTTGTCATTTGAAAAGCTCTCAACTCTCCCGTAGATAGCTCTTCATTGAACAAAATGATATTTTGTGGCATGTATTTTGCATTTAGAGGTTTTATGAGATCTGACATTCGATAGGGCCTTGAAATTGAAACGTAAATTGAAGATCAACTTTAAAATTTACTGAACTAACCTAAGGCAACATTGAAACATTAACGAAACATCTAGTAGTCTAAGGTAGAGACGTGTTCCAGTGCCTTTAAGCCTAGCAGTTGTCGCTCGCCATTTGGCTACAGACAGCGCTAGTACGGACTTGCGCTCCCCGTACTGTCGCGTATATAAAGGGAGACCCCATTAGGTTGTAATCCTTTATCTGTAGGAAGCCAAGTCTGCCACCTTTTACCCGTGATACACCAGACACAAAATTTGGGGAGATTACCTGCACGTACGTTAAGTCCTTGGTTGATTTCATTTTCATTTTTACCAAGGTGTATATGGAAATTCATGGATATCTGGTACACCCATTTACCTAGATTACCAGAGCAGTCACTTTGATATTTACTAACTCTTTTAACTGAAAATATCATCGAGCTCTTGTCCTTTCAAGCTCATGTCCAACCTGAAAGCGATAGAGTCACCTTTTTCTTGTTTCTCAACTCTTAAAATATGAAACAACAGAGTCTAGTTTCAGTGTCTTAAAAATTAATTTCCAACGAAATATTCCTAGTTAGAATTTTTGTCCTTAGTATTTTATTTCAACGTCGTTTCTGATGGCAACTTTTCCGGAGTTTTCCAATCAAGGAGTCCACTCTAAAAGGAGTCCTAGTCCTTTTCCTATGTTAGGAAACATTGGTGCTCCTTATATGGCCATGTTGTCCCTCCCTGGGTTAATTGTTGGGTTGCTTGTTTGGTTGTTTTCAACCTCTCTAGTCTCAAGTGTTTCGGCTACTGTACCATCCACTCCTTCGCCTAAACAATGCCATGTTGATTCAAAGGTGGACCTCTCCCCTTCTTCACCTGTTTCTTCATCCTCATCTTCTACTTCGCCTGGTGAAAGTTTGGATTCTAGTACCCAGGTGGCTAAGAAGAAGAAGAAGAGGACTAAGAAGAAGAAGTCAGATAATCGGGAGGCTAATTCTGCAGTTGTTGCTTCTAAAACACCTTCTCTTCATGAACTTTCCAACCCTCTGTAGAAATTTAAGTTCCCTTGCATGTTGTGCCAGGGAAAACATCTTCTTCGAGATTGCCCTGGCATTCCCAAGGTGCTCCAAGTATGGTCCAACGGTTGTCCTCCGTTTCCTTTGGCTTCCGAGAGTCAGGTTGGGAGCACATATTCAGCTAGTGCTAGTAAATCTCCTAAGAAGGAGGGCAAGCTTGCCCATCCCTGTAAGTTGTGTGAAGGGCACCATGCCATTCACCTTTTTCCATATATGGATGAAGCCAAGAGAGTTTTGGAAAACTTGACTATTTCTGCACCGTGCCTTCTGGCTGGTTACAAACAGCTTTCTTTGATTCCTTCACCGGTTGATTCAACGATCAATCAAGAGTCATCCTTGCTTGATCCCACTCCCCCAGAAATTCACCATCATGAATCCATCCCTAACCAACCATTATTAGTGGGATCAGTTGAGCTGGCCCTATTTGCAGTGCGCCAGGTCTTTTCCATTGAGAGTGGATCTCACATCCCTCAGGTTCTTCTTGTTTCTTCAAATTCCTCGGACTTGGAGAAAGATTCTCCTATCCCTATATCTCAGGAAGCTATTCTTCCGCCTCCCATGATGGAGGTCCCAGAGGATACTCCTTCTGCCTCCATGATGGAGGTGGAGGAGGATGCTCCTTCTTCTCCCATAACACCAAGGGAAGATCATCTCGGTATGATGGTACTCCCTCCAAGTAGTTTGGTCACTTCCTTCGATTGGAGTCGATTTGCAGGATACCACCTTCTGTCTTATGTGCCTTTTGAGATAACAGTACAGACCTTTGATCTAGTCGTACCTAGCACCATTATAGATGAAGGTGCATCTGTTAGTATTCTGTCTTCCACTACTTGGCAAGGTTTTGGTTCTCCACCGCTTATGCTTGTTACACAGAATTTGTTGGCTTTTAACAGAGGAACCAGTCAACCATTAGGGATCCTTCTGAAGTTGCCTATTACTTTAGGAGGGAAAACCATCCATATGGATGTGATGGTTGTTCCAGGCCACTTGGATTTCAATTTACTCTTGGGGTGTGACTATACTTATGTCATGGGTGCTCTTATCTCTTCCCTCTTTCGTGTGATGTGGTTTCCACATCAAGGTCGAATCGTGACCATTGATTAGCTTTCATTCTTTGGTCCTAACATGACATCTGGTCCACCATCATCCCTTCCAGTTGTTAGCCACCAATAAAATTTTCCATACCAAATGGTGGCTAAAACATTTTTGGAGCCTTCAAGGAACAAGTTTGATTGCAAAAAATGTTATCTCTTAAAGATTCTTGAATGCATCATGTCCTTTGTTCATACCTTCACTGTTGTTTCCATTTTTTACTCTGAAAATTCTATTGATTTCATAGAAGATAGAATGCTGCAAAATCCCCTTTCTTCCCCCTCCTCCACTCAAAAACTAACCTTCATTTTGTTTCCCTTTTCCCCATAAAATTCCTCTATTTTCATGTTTCCCTTCTTCCATTCATAAAAATCATTTTTACATAGTCTAAAACTCATTTTTAAACTATACTGAAACCCCCAAATCCATCAAAAGTTCTGAAAAATTTCATAAAAATATGTGTTTTTGACTATGGGTTTAAGCCCCCTTAGGCTAAGCCTAAAAACCACTTCCCCCTTATATGCCTCGGTGCTAGAACCAGGCGCCAATCCATTTAAGCACTTATCGCATCAGAAATATCAGAGTGCACAAGTCTTTCCTTAAGTTAAGAACTCCGATTGCGATTAGCCCTTTTGTTATAAACCTCCAATCATATTATTTTTCCATATAACCCTTGTGCCCGCAGTCGGGCGCTAAAAGCATTCTATAATTCATCTCCGATGTATTTTTTCTTTGTAAAGTCATAAAAACCCACTTTGTCCTAAGTTGGTCTAAAAACCCGTCGGAGTTATGTTTTAAATGAATAATGGGTAGATTGAAAAGCCCGGGACCAAGAGTTAAAGTCCCAAGTGCCAATCGCATCGCAAAGACCGAAATGGTTAGATTGAAAGACCGCACCAAAAGTGCCGATGCGATTAGCCCTTATCCATAAAGCCCTGGGCTTTCACATTCCATATAATCAAAGGCCCCGCAGACGGGCACCTATCCATATCATACATATTTATCCCACCCGTACCATAAAACCTTTGTTTTATATTAATTTTGGGTTTTTTATATGTTCCAAAGGGTTTCCGTCGGTTCGCTTCTAAAATAAATCTCCGTCATTGATCTTGAACCAATCAAACGGCTCGTGCTACATCGCATCGCAAGTTCGTCATCGGACGCATTTCATTTCTCTCCTCGAATGGTCATCCCTCGATAAATCGAGAGCCGTCGATCTACCTCCCCGCCTTCCCAGATCTAACGATCCACATTCACTCCGATCATTAACATGTCCTCCGCCTTTTGAACCACTCTGATTCATTTCCCACCGTTGATCTAATCTGCAGATTGACGGTTAGCGTTTAATCGCTTCAGTGCCTCCAATTTCTTTTCCCCGTCGATGCCTTTGCCTCCCATTGAATCTGTGTCGTCCACATGTCTAGATCGGACGGTCCAGATCGTGTTTCCCAACTTTGGTTTAAATTTATGTCACCCTGCTCATAATGTTTCTCGGCCAATCTGAGCCGTTGATCTCTGCAGATCAACGGCGCTCATCGACCCTTCTTCCGCCTTCATTTATTTCCTTTTTTCTCCCAAATTCGATCTCCACCGTTGGATGATGCCATCCAACAACACGCTCTCTCCCCACACACTCTAAAGCAGTTTACCCCAAAAATGCAGTATTTCATAATATTTTGTGTATTTAATAGGTTTCGAAGGATTTTCCCATTATAATAAAGGGAAATGAAAGCCGAGGGAGACGGTCCTCAGGGTTTTCATTCATAAAAGGAAGATCATTCTGCAGGGTTCGAATCCACGTCTTAATCGATTGCTTCGTGGGCATTGATGCCATATGAGCCCTGTGCGGCCCTGCACATCAACAAGACACACAATTAAATGAAGAGTATCAGTGTCGAAGATCTAAACACAGTATAATTGAAGGACTAAACATTAATTTAATGGATTATGGCTAAAGGTCGATTATCAAAAACCTAATCCATTGGATTAAACACAGTTAAAGGTAAATAAAAGATATGTATCAGATAGAGGATGCCTCCACCGCCACATCAGGGGCAAATTAATTCCTCTCAGCTACCAGATGGCCACCTGTGGCTTCACAACAGTCAAAAAATGGCCAAGTAATGACCGAAATAGAGCATATTTGCCCCTTACAGCTGAATAGTTATTTCAAATCAAAGAAGCTAATATAAACTATCAGCAGAGTTATTGCAAAAGATGACATAGAGCCTTAAAGTCAACATAAGCTTCCTGCAAGCTGAAATAATTAATGTATACCAATTAATACAATAAAATATTATTTGTAAATTTCTCCCTTGAGCCCCTTAAAGGCCGAGAAGCATTAAATTGTATTAATTGAACTAAGAAGATCTTTTCTCACTTTTGACCTCCTCATTCCTCTATAAAAAGTGGTTGAAGAATCCATTGTAAACGTTGGTTGTTTGATTACTATTTGTAATTTTGAAACTCTCTAAAATAATACATAGTCTGTTGAAGTTGAAGAAGAAATTGAAGTCTTGGAGGCCCCGATGATGTTGTTGCATGCTTTTTCTTGAGAAGGCTCTATAATTGGATCCATGAGCTTGGCTGTTGGTGAAGTATTCTGAACTGTTTAATGTTTTCCCCTGTTTTCATTTTGTTCCATAAATTCTCAATATAGTAGGATGAAATTTTTAGGCTAAGAAATGACTCTTGGAAGCACCTTAGACCTGTTTATCCTTCACTGTTTTATGTTTTCTTCTACTGAGGTATTTTAGAGTCTTTAATCTCTCTCTTTAGTCCCCATGCTTGTTTATTTCCTTAATATTTCGAACAGTTGGTTTCAGCATGATTTATGGTTCTCCCTGCTTATCTGCTACCACTTAAAGACTGTTATTGAAGTCTCCCTTTGAAGTTTCTTTGTTTACAGTAAGTCAAGGAGGTCTGTTCCGATCTTGCCCTTTCCCTTGCTTGAATAGTTGGCTTAAATGTCTTTATAGTTGTGATCATAGATGTATTTAGGTGCTCCCTCTTCTATGATCGTAACTATCAGTGAATCTTTTATGTTTTCTAAATCATTTGAAATAAAATCTTTGAGGAAATAGGGTGTTCCCTGAATCTTAGATTTAATTTTAAAAATTGTTTTGAAGTCATTATTTTCTTAAAGTGTGATTTGTAGAATTCATGGTTAGCCCTGTCTATCAAATAGCTCTTCATTGTTCGAGTTGTGCTTTCAAATTCCCTTCGTATGAGAATTAAACTTCTCCTTCCAAATCATTGATGTCCATCTCATTCCAAAACAAAAGGATCCTGCAGCCAAGTTAGATTTGCACTTTGATATCCCATATCCATTGATAAGTTTGTCATGACCTCTTTTTGACTCCATTTCCCAATGAAACTGACATTTCCCCTTTTTATCTATCTTTCCTAGACCTTTTGGGTTCTGTTGTATCATTCAACCAAACAAACAAACAAACCCTTGCACTTAATAACTAGTCTAAAACCTATACTCAAAGCACACAAGATAAACCTTTGAAAAACACATAATTTGAGAGATCCCTCTCTGAGAGCAGGAGGACTAGATCCTGTAACTCTAAAGATTGGTTTTGATGTTGCCTTGTCTTTTGATTTGCCAAACTATCAAAACACGGGACACCAACATAATGGCGATCACGGTGGGACGCTGAGTAAAATATTTAAAACAGAACACTCCCTATCCAGTATAACATAATTAGCCTTATTCAAGCACTACCTAACAAATGGTAATCATGATATGACTTTATTGAATCAGTGACAAACTAAGTGACCCTTAGGATTCTCATAAGGCCTTATCGAACCTTGAAGGAACCATTTACCAAGCCATAAGAGTAAACTTTGTTTGTTTGAACACCTTATCTAAGTGCAAAATTAGACTTAGAACACTCTCTTAACCTATAAGACTGAAATAACTCAGAAAAAACCCAAAAAAAATTTCAGTTTGGCTTCATAAATAAACGTGGTGGTGGAACCATTCCATATTTTACCTTCATACAAGCTAAATAGTTTCCACCTGGAAACTCCACTAGCCCTAGTAGGCCTATTACTCATCTAGGTTCCTAGTTTTCTTTAAGACTATGTTAACTAGCCTTGAAGAGATTTAGAAGCCTAGTCCCATACTAAATAAGACATCATGAGAGGTAAAACTCCCAAAAACAGTCCTTGAAACTTTCACCTCTCTCATTTTTGAAAAGCAGTCTGGCTTCACATAGGATCAACACTAGATCCCATCCAGACCCAAATCCTCCTTTAATCGTTGAAAATCCAGAGAGAATTCTATGGTAGACTTCTAGATCTAGAAAATCAGCTGCTAATAGGAGCCTCTTAGGAACAATTTCTGTCCCTGAAAACCTTGTTCGCCTAGAGGATTCACACTTTGATTTACATCATTCAAAGAACATCTTTAGAACTAGATATCAAGGTGATTTAAACTGAACTGATCTTGAATTTTCAAATTTACAACAAAGCTTTAGTAGAGAAGCTCACCTTCCACTCCTCCTGATTCCCAGCTTCTTCATCACTTTAGCCTTTTCCATAACAAGTCTGCTCAAAATCATTTTGTTGGCCCAAGTGTTTCTTCCACTCCAATCCATACTACCATTGTGCAAAACACTCCTGTTCAGCCCACTTTCACTATTGTAAATCCACCCTTATTTCCAGCCATGGCAACATGGTATGCCCCATTAGTGTTACCACAAACTCTACTTCCCTTACCAAATGATTACCAATCCAAAATCCCTCACTTCACCAGGAAGGAGTCTACAACAGCTCAACATCATGTATATAGGATGGAGGATGCATTCAATTACATGGAGATTCAAGAAGAAACTGTGAATATAAGGATCTTCGCCCAAATTTTAGGAGGAGATGTAAAGAAATGGTTTAAAAACCTACCTCCTAACAGCATAAAAGATCTCCCTGCCTTGCATCAAACATTCATCAACAAATGGGAACTAAAAAATACCCATCTCCAAATACTAGCAGAGTATAGCAATCTCAAGAGAAATCAAGGGGAGAGTGTTCATGACTACTCCACTGGGTTCAATAGCATTTACAATGCTCTTCCACCTCACATGAAGCCTCCTCAAGGCATGGCCTTGGTAAGGTATCCCGAAGGCCTTGATGCTGAAATGACTTATCAGTTAAGGGAGAGAGATTACTTAACCTTAGAAGACATGCAAAAAGGAGCTGTGAGCATAGAAGCAAACATAATTGAGAAAAGAAATAGGTTGATATTATAGAAGAGGGTAACTTATAAAGATGACCTACTACCCTCAACCTCAGCTTCTGACACAAAAATTGACAACCTAGTGAAGGTAATGGAGAGGATGCTTGAAAAGATAAATCTAAATGATAGAGTGCCACCAAGAGAACCTAAGAATAACCAAAATAGAAATAGAAATCAGAATTATAGAAGAGAAAACAATCATGATAAACAAAAAGAAAGCGACCAACAGGTTAGACCTCCCTTCCAACAAAACTATGTAGATCAATATGAGGAATATAGGGAGATGGAAAGGTTGTGAGAAGCTCATGTAAACTTGATTGGATCAGACAGTGGGGATGATGTTTTCCTCACTGAGGAAGAACAAGGTTTCTTCTCTGATCAAAGTAAAAACACCTATGAAGAGTCTGATGACTATAGATTGGGGTTTGAAAATGCAATCATGGAGGTACACAAAAAGTATGATCTTAGGAGCAAAGGGAACGTAGACAATTCAAAGGATACAAGCACTAGCACTGCTGTCAAGAAAAATGCAGAAAGTCAGCCTAAGAAGACAGCCGACAAACCCATCATTTTGGCTAAAAAACCAAATTTAAACAAAGAGAAAAACATCCAGCCAAATTTGGAACAGAGTACTCCTAGCACCTCAGCTAGTGGTCCTAACAAAACCATCCCAATTACCAGTCCAAATAAATTTCAGCAAATTAAAACTGCTAAAAATAATTCAGTTGAAAAAACAGATGTAAATGTCAACAAATCAATTGTTCCTTTGAGCCTTGAGGGAGAGATTTCCAAGATAAAAATTACCATCCCCTTAGCTGAACTTGTAACCTAAGAAGTGTACAAAAACCAAGTTTTAAAAGCTTTGAACTTAGGAAGTGATACTAACACCTTAAACTTGACAGATGACAAACCAGAGTTGTTGTTTGGTCCAGAGGTCGAAGGAAAATACCAAGAAGGGGCTGTCCCTCCCTTCTATGTTAGTTTGAACATACATGAGAAAATCTTACATAATGCCATGTTAGATTCTGGAGCTTCACGCAATCTAATGCCCAAGGTAGTAATGGAAAGCTTAGGCTTAGAAATTACTAAACCATACAAAGATTTGTATTCCTTTGACTCAAGTAGAGTCAAATGTTTGGGTTTAATCAAATATTTGTGTGTTAATTTAGCTCAAATTCCTGCTAAGAGTCTAGTGATGGACATAGTTTTAGCTGACATTCCCCCTAAGTATGGCATGCTCTTATCAAGATCATGGGGAGCCAAACTTCAGGGGAGCCTTCAAATGGACATGTCTTATGTCACCATCCCTGTTTTTAACCAAAACATAAGACTATACAGGGAATCTCACACGAAGTACATGGTGAGCAACATAGACAAACCAAAAAATTCCCCAATCTATTCTATTCAATCAAGTTTAGATTCCTTTATCTTATGCAACGAAGATGAAATTACTCAACAAGATAAGGAAAACATAGACCCATTCAGTTCACCAGAACAATCAAATCTTCCCTCGAATCAAATTCAAAACATTGAAAATCAACAGCAACAAGAAAATGAAAATGAAGCAAACATACTTTGGACAATAAACTTTGATGGATCCTGTAATAAAACAAGTGTAGGGGCAGGTGTTTGGATTCAAAATACGAATCGGAGTTTTTCATATAAATTAGATTTCTCGTGCACTAACAATATTGCTGAGTATGAAGCACTTCTCCTAGGCTTACAATTGCTTAAACAGTTAGAAGCCCAACGGATATTGATCTTAGGAGATTCTGAACTTATCATAAGACAAATCAAAGGAGAATACTTAGCTAGAAATCCAAGGCTTAGGGAATATTGGAATGCTTCCCTTGATCTATTGAAAACCTTTGAAAAGTATGAACTTATTTTCATTCCAAGAGCACTAAATCATCTAGCAAATGAACTCGCTTTCAATGCCAGAAATTTCCAAATACCCGAGATAAATGAACAACTTAGCGTAAAGGTAAAACACAGGCCTGATGTGCCTGATAAAGAATATCACTGGAAAGTGTTTGACTCTGCAAACACATAGATGATTTCTTAAAATTAGAAAATGATTTCGACGTACCAATGTCAGAAAACAGCCATAAAAAAAACCGTTTATATATTGAACAAATCCTGGAAGTTGAGATGATATATTCTGCTGATATAGATCATTATGAGAATCCTTTTGAAGCATAGATAATTGACAACGCAGACCAAGAAGACTTGGAAGTTTTACAATGCAAAAATGATAAAATTCCAAGAGGTCTCACACCTTTAGAACACCTTTTTGATTTTAACAATGTAGCCAAAAAACCAAGAATGGAGCCTATGGAAACAAATGTAGAAGAGCATAACATAGGCAGTCTAGCAGAACCCAAAATGATTAAAATGTCCAGCACTCTCCTGGCTCACATAAAATTGCAATATATAGAGCTTTTCAAAGAGTTTAGAGATTTTTTTGCTTGGGGATATAAAGATTTGAAATCATATGATACCAGCATCATTCAGCACAAAATTCCCCTCAAAGAAAATCAAAAGCCTTTCAAACAAAAACTAAGGAGAATAAACCCTATTTTATTACCTTTAGTTAGGGCAGAAATTGAAAAGATGCATGATGCCTGGATCATTGTACCAATTAGATACTCATAATGGGTATCAAACTTAGTTTCTGTTAGAAAGAAAACATGGGAAATCAGGCTCTGTATTGACTTCAGGAATTTAAACAGAGCCTCTTTAAAATACAACTACCCCTTACCCAAGATGGACCATATACTCCAAAGGGTAGTTGGGTCAAAAAGGATATCCCTCTTAGAAGGGGTCTCGGGTTACAACCAGGTGTTAGTGCTCCCAAGTGATCAAATCAATACTGCTTTTACCACACCTTGGGGCACCTTTATGTATGTCAAAATGCCTTTTGGATTGATGAATGCAGGGGCCACCTTCCAAAGGGCCATGGACATAGCCTTTTTTGAAGATATTGGCTATTTCATAATCATTTACCTTGATGACATAATCGTTTTCTCAAAAACTGACAAAGAACATTTGATTCACTTGAGAAACGTTTTTGAGAAGTGTAGGAAATTTGGCTTGTCATTGAATCCCAAGAAGACACTCTTTGGTCTCCAAGAAGGTAAACTTATTGGCCATATAATTTCAGAAGAGGGAATCAAAATAGACCCTACAAGGATAGATGGCATATTACAAATCAACCATCCAAGAAGCCTCAAAGAATTACAATCTTTCATTGGAAATATTAATTTTCTGAGGAGGTTCATCCCCAACCTTGCTGAGCTATTAAAAAACATTACAAACATACTTAAAAAAGATGTTGGTGTAAATGGACTTTACCAGCTAAAAAATCATTCGAACTGGTCAAACAAGCTCTTACTCAAATACCAGTCCTGATTATTCCAGATTTTACCAAAGACTTTTATATATTTTCTTTTGCATTTGAGCATACAATAGCTGCAGTTTTACTTCAAAAGAATGATTTGGGGCAAGAACAACCAATATCCTTCTTTAGTAGGGCCTTAAGAGATGCTCCTCTCAAATATAACATCGTAGAGAAGCAAGCCTTAGAATTAGTGAAAGCTTTAAAGGACTTTAGAGTCTATATTTTACACTCTCACATAATTGCTTTCGTTCCACATACTTTTGTCAAGGACATTCTAAGTCAAGACCCTGATGGTAAAAGGGGAAAATGGATTGCAAATATTCTCGAGTATGACTTATAAATTAGGCCCACCAAACTAGTTAAAGGTCAAATATTAGCAAAAATTATGGCTGAGTCAAACTTCCAAGCACTAGACATGAATATGGTAGATGTGTTGGAAGAAATAGAAGAATCTACTGCTCCTTTTATTGAAGAAACATTTCTAAATTCTCCTTGGTATGCTGACATTATTTATGTGCTTTTATATTTAAATGCCCCTCCTTCTTTGTCTAAAACTAAAGCTAGATTTTTGAAACAAAAAGCTTTGAGTTTTTGCATCTTAGATGGGGTATTATATTGGAAAAATGTTGTTGGAATTTTGCCTAAATGTCTACTTGAAGATGATGCAGGAAAAATCATGCATGAGTTGCATGACGGAGAATGTGGAGGACACCTCTACTGGAAGGCCACGGCGAACAAAATTCTTAGATCTGGTTACTATTGGCCTACCCTTTTCCCAGACACTCAGAAGATGTTCATGTCTTTCCATAAGTGTCAAATCTTTGATGGCAAAAGAAAACTTCTTCCCTTACCCTTACATCCTGTCAGAGTTGAGGCACCTTTTCAACAATGGGGTTTAGACTTCATTGGGGAAATTCACCCATCCTCCTCAGCTCAACATAAGTGGATCCTCATAGCCACTGACTTCTTTACCAAGTGGATAGAAGCTATACCCTCCAGGAATGCTAATGACTATGTCATTATCAAGTTTCTTGAAACAAATATCCTATCCAAATTTGGTTGTCCTAGAAAAATCATAACAAACAATACTGTTGCTTTTAAATATAAGAAGATGGTTGATTTTTGTTACAAATACCACATAACCTTGGGCCATTCCACTGCTTACTATCCCCAAGGAAATGGATTAGCTGAGTCTTCCAACAGGAGCCTCATCAATAACATCAAAAAACTATTGGAACAAAATCAAAAATCATGGCACAGTAAGCTGGTTCATGCCTTATGGGCTGATAGGTTAACTACAAAGAAGTTAATAAATATGTCCCCCTATCAGCTGGTCTATGGCATGGATGCAGTTTTTCCCACCTCATTAGGAGTTCGAGTCATGAAACTCCTTCAAGAAGTGCATATTGAAGAGAATGATATGCAGAGGAGAATCAATCAAACCATACATTTACAGCAGACCAGAGAAGAAGTATATGAAAGAATGCAATTAGTCCAAGAAAATGTAAAGAAGCTATTTGATAAGAGGACTAAGGCAAACAATTTCCAGGTTGGAAATGTTGTTCTTAAATGGGATTCAAGGAAAGAAGAGAAGGGAAAACATGGCAAGTTTGAGAACTTGTGGAAATGTCCCTATATTGTTCATGCTGAGAGGGGTCACAATGCATTCTTCTTGAAAGAATTGAATGGAGAAGATCTGTATGGAGGTCCTGTCAATGGCAGGATGCTAAAGCATTACTTCTGCTAGGAATCATGAGTTTCAAATAATTTTATCTTTTCATTGTAAATATCATAATCTGAACGTTGCATTCAAAGTTAGAAAAATAAAAAAATACAAAAACAATAAAAGAAAGAAAAGAGGGCAGATTGTAAAAAACAATAAAGGTACAGCCCCATACCAAAAAGAGAAGCAAAATCTGAAAGTGTGCAAGCTCAAATGCCACTACTGAAACACACTTCTAGTGCGCCATACAGCCTAATCATGGCTAATTAGTTTTAAATTTATTGCTGATAGGTTAGTGAATTTGATTTGCCAAAACAGCGTAATCTTGGCTTATCAGTAGTTAGATTAGGTTAGAAAATAAAGGTTGAAACATGCTCAAAATATGAACCATAGTTCTCAAAGAAAAGAATGACTCTAATCTATTTCAAATTCTGAGTCAAAACAGAAGTAAAACTGGTTCTAATCAGCTCAAAATATGAACCAAAAAACAAGCAAATAACAACTCAAACAGAAGTAAACACATCGCTGAAAAAAAATGAAGGAAGTGCTTTAACTTTCAGATCTTAAGCCTTCCATTTTGATTTAATTTCCTGCAAAATAATGTCTATGTGTAGCTTTTTATTTTATGCCATAGATCAACAACAATTTATACTATCCAATCCTGACTTGTATGCTTTTAAATTTCTGTTTTAGAAATTAGTGAATAAAAATCTATTAGACTGTTTAATCCTAACAGATTAGTAGATTAGGTAAAGAAGCATATGAACTCATCTGTTTAATCTGAGTTCATGGAGACATAAGAAGTAGAATTAGATTATTCTCTTTCTTTCAAAAGAATAAATGTTGTAAGAGAGTTTGCCAATCTAAGTGCACTCTAAAAGAAGAAAAAAATGTTTGATTAGTAGGATTAGGTAGGTAGAAAGCTTGTTGATGAAAGATTCATTGTTTTATAGCTGATAACATGTTTTCAGAACAAGAAGATCATCCAAGCAAAGAAGACAACCCAAATGGATGAGGCACTGATCAGCCTCCCAGAGAATACAGGTCTGAAGTTCTTGATGCCTTCAAGAAGGCACCATCCCTAACTGGAGCCACTGTTAGCCACCAATAAAATTTGTCATACCAAATGGTGGCTAAAACATTTTTGGAGCCTTCAAGGAACAAGTTTGATTGCAAAAAATGTTATCTCTTAAAGACTCTTGAATGCATCATGTCCTTTGTTCATACCTTCACTGTTGTTTCCATTTTTTACTCTGAAAATTCTGCTAATTTCATAGAGGATAGACTGCTGCAAAATCCCCTTTCTTCCCCCTCCACTCAAAAACTAACCTTCATTTTGTTTCCGTTTTCCCCATAAAATTCCTCTATTTTCATGATTCCCTTCTTCCATTCATAAAAATCATTTTTACATAGTTTGAAACTCATTATTAAACTATACCAAAACCCCCAAATCCATCAAAATTTTTGAAAAATTTCATAAAAATATGTGTTTTTGACTATGGGTTTAAGCCCCATTGGGCTAAGCCTAAAAACCACTTCCCCCTTATATGCCCTGGTGCTAGAACCAGGTGTCAAGCCATTTAAGCACTTATCACATCAGAAATATTAGAGCGCACAAGTATTTCGTTAAGTTAAGACCTCCGATTACGATTAGCCCTTTTTTTATAAACCTCCGATCATATTATTTTTCCATATAACCCTTGTGCCTGCAGTCGGGCGCTAAAAGCATTCTATAATTCATCTCTGATGTATTTTTTCTTTGTAAAGTCATAAAAACCCACTTTGTCCTAAGTTGGTCTAAAAACCCACCGGAGTTATGTTTTAAATAAATAATGGGTAGATTGAAAAGCCCGGGACCAAGAGTTAAAGTCCCAAGTGCCAATCGCATCGCAAAGACCGAAATGGTTAGATTGAAAGACCACACAAAAAGTGCCGATGCGATTATCCCTTATCCATAAAGCCCTGGGCCTTCACATTCCATTTAACTAAAGGCCCCGTAGACGGGCGCCTATCCATATCATACATATTTATCTTCCCCGTACGATAAAACCTTTGTTTTATATTAATTTTGGGTTTTTTATATGTTCCAAAGAGTTTCCGTCGGTTCGCTTCTAAAAGAAATCTTTGACATTGATATTGATCCGATCAAATGGCCCGCACTACATTGCATCGCAAGTTCTTCATCGGGCGCATTTCATTTCTCTCCCCGAATGGTCATCCCCCGATAAATCAAGAGCCGTTGATCTACCTCCCCGCCTTCCCAGATCTAACGGTCCACATTCACTCTGATCATTAACCTATCCTCCGCCTTTCGAACCCCTCCGGTTCATTTCCCACAGTCAATCTGATCTGTAAATCGATGGTCAGTGCTTAATCACTTCGGCACCTCCAATTTCTTTTCCCCACCGATGCCTTTGCCTCCGATTGAATCTGTGATGTCCACATGTCCAGATCGGGCGATCTAGATCGCATTTCCCAACCTTGGTTTAAATTTATGTAGCCCTGCTTATAATGTTTCTCGACCAATCTGAGCCGTTGATCTCTGCAGATCAATAGCCCTCATCGACCCTTCTTCCACCTTCTTTTATTTCCTTTTTTCTCCCAAATTCGATCTCCACCGTTGGATGATGCCATCCAACGACCACACTCTCTCCCCACACCTTCTGAAGTAGTTTACCCCAAAAACGTAGGATTTCATAATATTTTGTGTATTTTACAGGTTTCAAAGGATTTTCCCATTATAATAAAGGGAAATGAAAGCCGAGGGTGACGGTCCTCAGGGTTTTCACTCATAAAAGGAAGATCATTCTGTAGGGTTCGAATCCACGTCTTAATCGATTGCTTCGCGGGCATTGATGCCATATGAACCCTGTGCGGCCCTGCACATCAACAAGACACACAATTAAATGAAGAGTATCAATGTCGAAGATCCAAACACAGCAGAATTGAAGGATTAAACATTAATTTAATGGATTATGGCTAAAGGTTGATTATCAAAAACCTAATCCATTGGATTAAACACAGTTAAAGGTAAATCAAAGATATGTATCAGATAGAGGATGCCTCCACCACCACATCAGGGGAAAATTAATTCCTCTCAGCTACCAATTGGCCACCTGTGGCTTCACAACAGTAAAAAAAGGGCCGAGTAATGACCGAAATAGAGCATATCTGCCCCTTACAGTTGAATAGTTATTTCGAATCAAAGAAGCTAATATAAACTATCAGTAGAGTTATTGCAAAAGATGACACAAAGCCTTAAAGTCAACATAAGCTTCCAGCGAGCTAAAATACTTAATTTATACCAATTAATACAAGAAAATATCTGTAAAATTCTCCCTTGAGCCCCTTAAAGGCCAAGAAGCATTAAACTGTATTAATTGAACAAAGAAGATATTTTCTCTCTTTCAACCTCCTCATTCCTCTATAAAAAGTGGTTGAAGAATCCATTGTAAATGTTGGTTGTTTGATTACTAGTTGTAATTCTGAAACTCTTTGAAATAATACATAGTCTGTTGAAGTTGAAGAATAAATTGAAGTCTTGGAGGCCCTGATGATGTTTTTTCATGCTTGTTCTTGAGAAGGCTCTATCATTGGATCCATGAGCTTGGCTGTTGGTGAATTATTCCAAACTGTTTAATGTTTTCCCCTATTTTCATTTTGTTCCATAAATTATTACTACAGTAGGATGAAAGTTTTAGGCTAAGAAATTACTCTTGGAAGCACCTTAGACCTGTTTATCCTTCACTGTTTTATGTTTTCTTTTGCTGAGGTATTTTAGAGTCTTTAATCTCTCTCTTTAGTCCTCATGCTTGTTTATTTCCTTAATAGTTCGAACAGTTGGTTTCAGCATGATTTATGGTTCTCCCTACTTGTCTGCTACCACTTAAAGACTGTTATTGAAGTTTCTTTGTTTACAGTAATTCAAGGAGGTCTATTCCGATCTTTCCCTTTGCCCTTGCTTGAACAGTTTGCTTAAAGGTCTTTATAGTTGTGATCATAGATGTATTTAGGTGTTCCCTCTTCTATGATCATAACTATCAGTGAATCTTTTATGTTTTCTAAATCATTTGAAATAAAATCTTTGAGGAAATAGGGTGTTCCTCGAATCTTAGATTTTATTTTAAAAGTTGTTTTGAAGTCATTATTTTCTTGAAGTGTGATTTCTAGAATTCATGGTTAGCCCTGTCTATCAAATAGCTCTTCATTGTTAGAGTTGTGCTTTCAAATTCCCTTCGTATGAGAATTAAACTTCTCCTTCCAAATCATTGATGTCCATCTCATTCCAAAACCAAAGGATCCTACAGCCAAGTTATATTTTCCCTTTGATATCCCATATCCATTGATAAGTTCGTCATGATCTATTTTTGAATCCATTGCCCAATGAAACTGACATTTCCCCTTTCTATCTATCTTTCCTAGACCTTTTGGGTTCTACTGTATCATTCAACCAACCAAACAAACAAACAAACCCTTGCACTTAATAACTAGTCTAAAACCTATACTCAAAGCACACAAGATAAACCTTTGCAAAACACATAATTTGAGAGATCCCTCTCTGAGAGCAAGAGGACTAGATCCTGTAACTCTAAAATTTGGTTTTGATGTTGCCTTGTCTTTTTTCTTGCCAAACTATCAAAACACGGGACACCAACACTGGGTCTTTATCCGCCAGTTGTATCTTCCCCACCGCAATTTAATTATGTGGCTACTTGTCCCGTGCCCGCATTCAGAGATAGTGCCATTGTGCATCGTGTGTTGGGGGCATTGGGTCCTGATTTTTGAGATGTTTTTCCCCCAACGGATGAGAACCTCTTGTAAGCCATGACTTCTTATTCATCATGATGAGTTTTCTTCGGAGCAGAGTTCGTTTTCTTGTGTCAAGCTCGTTAAAAAATGAAACAAGGTCATCTGAGGATAGTTCTTTTAATGTGTCAACCTCGTTAAAACAATGAAACACTTTCCTGTTCAATTCGAGTCTTTGATAAGATCTTGTAAAATCCCAGTCGAGTCTTTCTCTTGATCTCGTAACTTGAACCTACACTCCATTTGCCTTTCATATGGATTGAAGCTTGGGGAGCATGTACCTTGAATTGAGTCACCATGCTGGGGGCATGAAAAAATTTTCAAGCATAGTTTGTTTCCGTTTCAAGCTTGTGTAAAAATGAAACTGGTTTCAAGCATAGTTTATCTTTGTTTCAAGCTTGTGTAAAAATGAAACCAACTTCAAGCAGAGTTTTCTAATTTCAAGCTTGTGTAAAAATGAAACCATTCCCATTTTACCTCTTTTGATTGCCATTTTATCAGCCTATTTTTGTGAGATGAGCCTTGGTTTTCTCACTCCATCGTCACTATCTGCTTGGCCGATCATATGCCCTCGCTTGCTTGTTTTACACATTCCTGAGGAACCGCTGCAATGAGTGGTCTTGTTAGCCAACATCTTAACCTTTACTTGTTATGAGCAACTCCACCATTACCGGAACCAGTTGCTACCCTTTATACCACTTGTTCCTCCAGGAGGAGTCAACTTTCAGCTATTTTCTGGCTCTCTAAAAACTGAAAAGATCACCGAGTCGCTTGTTGTTTTGAGCTTGTTAAATTGGCTGTGAAATGAAATCTACCCATTATATGTTTACCCATTTTTTCGGGCTGGGATATATTATTTACGAAAAATGAATACCCTAGCCTATCGCGACTAGGAGGTTCTCTCAGACATAGTTTTCTACCTTTTCGGAACTAAGGGACTATCTACGAAAAGGGACTGCTAGAGTTTTCTTTTCCGTTGTCTTTTCAAACTCTCTAAACATGAAAAGACGTCGATTTCTTCCTTTGTCAGACTCGTTAAAAGCTAATGACATCGGACTCCGTCATAATGACGTTACTCAAGTTCCTCCCTCCTAGGGCTCGTTAAATGTACCAGGTCAGATTTTTCTGAAGGACAAACTTATATCGCAAGCATATGCTATCCCCTTCAAGCTTGTTTCCAAAAATAATTGGGGTACTCACTAGAAATGGTGGCGGAAAATGGAACCAGTATCATAGTCGTGTCAGTAGTATGTCGCTCTTGAACATGGCACTTGTCTACATTCGTGTCGGGTTGGGGACATCTCATCTCGTTATCTGCTTGCCTCCGTGGGTTTGGGTAATCTCTTTTGACCACTCATCTTCTCTTTGCCACATCATCATGTTCTCAGATCCTTTGATGTCAAATACTACCAAATCCAGTGTTGTGCCGCCGATATGTTCAAGAGAATTTGGCCTCTGTAGTTTTCAACCACCCTCTAATTCTCTATTGGTCTTGATTCACAAACATTATGTTCCTCTGTCTCATGTCGATGATGTGGGAAACATTATGGCCCACCTTCAATCGAGGTCGCTTCCTATCGACTTCATCTCATTATCCAGGAAGCTGATCTAGAGTCTCCCTTCAGGTACCTTGGAGCCTGCATGCCTCAATGGCAGGTTCTTCACATTCGATGCACGTTTTTCATTATTGGCCTTCGATCGAATGATTCTACAAGTGTTCGACGCCATCTCACTATTCACATTCCATGGATTGTACCTTGAGAGCCATCGTCATTATTGGTGGTTCCTCTCGTGTCTGTTAACAAATTTCATTATTGGCTTGTAATCAGGCGATGTTCCTGCATGTTCGAATTTAGCTCACTTATTCGCATGCTCGAACTTATAATCTGTTCGGGTCGAGATGGAGCACAAGACCCTGGATCTTGTCTGATAAAATCTAGGCTGTGGATTCTTTGTGGATTATCATGATTGGTTACATGAGTCATTTTATTGGATGGCTGCGACCATACCTGAGTCTACTTGTTGATCCTTCTTTGTTGGATGGCTGTGTCCATACCTTGGATCCCGGTTATGTACACTCTATTATGGATGGCTACGCCCATACCACATATCATGTATCAGAGATATCAGTTGTATTTGTATTTTCAGGTCTTTCGACGGCAATGTTTTCAGTTGGGCGTGTTCTCATAAAGCATTTCACCCCTCCCTCTCTCTCGGACTTCATGCTTTAGGGGGCATCTGTTACACATCATTTTGTCACCGTCCCTGCAATCCCTCATCCTTGACATTGGAGGACTATTCCCGTGACATGTGAATAGTAAAATTTCCTGAAAACACCTTCATGGCATCCTCTTGCATAAGGATAAACATTCTCCTGAAGAACATTTCCTTTGAAAACCCTAAAAATAGATGTTTTAGCCTTGGCGCGACTAGCTAGTTCATCCCTCGCGCCAATGGGGGAAATCCACACTAGAGGGTGCGCCAAATGGCATTCTATCCCTGTGTTTCACTCGCGCCAAGCTTATTAAGGGATGTTTTTTAAAAATTAATGGCGGAAGTTTGATTCTAACAAACTCCAGAATGAGTGATCAAAAGAATTTGAGTGGTTTGGCTCCGGATCTCCATGTATAGGAAGTGGTTTTCCACCTCTCATGGAACCTTCCAAAGAGATAAGACCTATCCCATGATTATAGTGATCCCAACTTCCCTTCCTCCATCTATAAAAGCTTGCCCTCTCCATTTGCTAGCTAGCTGAACTTGTAGGAAGGAAACTATAGCTGGGCAACTATTGAGAGCTTAGATGAAGAGAATCTCGTAAAAGAGAGAGCTTCGTCTAGATTCCCAATAGGATTTGTTGAGACACGGTCCGCTGCAAGCCCCGCTGAAGGAAGATCATAGCATCAGAGCATTTGGTTGTAATCTCCCTTTTGTCATTTATAATATAAGCGACTCTGATTTTGGTTCCATTCTTGTGCTTATTCTTTTATGTAATACAACGAATTATATCTTTTCTGACTGATATATAGTTACATGATTTAAGTATTATGTTGTATGTTGTCATTTCTCTGCATGTGTACAGGTGTCCAGACGTGACGAATGAAAGGATTGTGATCTGTCAGGCTAGGGACAAGGAGCACCGCTTCTTCATCGACAACAACAGCGAGGGATTTTAGGTAGGCTACTTATCGCAGTCTTTGTCTTTCTTGTAACTAGGAACCAACGTCATTTCATTATTTGATTGTTGCTAGACCCAATCTAAGGCTAATGGGATCGCCTATGTCTGTAGAGTGGATTTACCTCCTCAACACAATGTATCTTGGAACTTTCACTTAACATTTGAATCTCATTGAGCCAATGAAATTTCATGTGTATATCATGAATGTTTTGAGACTATTATTTGGATGTCTGGGTATAAGTTTATGTTCTTATGTACTAAATAAATTGAACTATTTCAATGTCTTTGGTGCTAAACTTATTGAATGTGTTTTTTAATTGTTTTAATGATTGTTATGTCCGTGTGAACTATTTTACTATACAACTAACAATTCTTTCACATGTATGCACATGTGTATTTATTAGATTAGTACTAACAGTTTTCTTTTAAAGGCTCACTTTATATTTCCTTCTAGTGAATAACCTTGATACAACTAGAATTGAACACTTCACAAGACATACTTGCTCATTAAAAATTACATGTGAATTTCTCTCTTATACAAAACTATTGCACCTAAGGAAAATATTTAAGAATATGGCAGTCTGGCCATATTTCCAAATGGGGCTCCTATACCAAACTGTGTGAGGTCTAATTTGGACTTCATATTTTGGAGACCCTCTGTATGTTGGTAGGATCCAACACCATCAACATTCTAGAACTAGAAGGAGGACCACCTTTATATGGTTGATGATTCACCACATCCAAATTAAGAAACTTCCATGCAAGGCAATACCAGTCTAACCTTAACCCAAACTCACTTCCCTAAGATAGGAGAGTTATCTCATCAAAGTTTGAAATAGGATTTTAAAGTTACTTGCGATCAACTCCGGACAATTTGGCCTATTACTCATAATTTTTCAAAATATATTGGTTTACTTCCCATCTCTACTATTCTAACTCATAAGTCGATAAAGAAAGAAACAACTCATCACAACGTATCGGTTTCCTTAGTGAACTCCATAATGTTATCATCCATTTTGAATTAGATCATGGAGTTAACCAATGCATTAATATTTTAACTATGGAAATTTTGGAAGTTTATGGTTTGCTTCTAAGTAGAGATTGGTCCAACAAAATACAAGGATATTTTAGAACAAAATGGACACATTTATGGCTTCCTTACAAGGGTAGAAACTATCATATTTGAGTGGAAAGTGAGTAATACATGAAGTACAACATGACACCGCTTGAGGGACATAATGATTCAGTTGTATTTGTAGACATCATTTATGGAAATTGTTTCTTAGAGGTTGAACATGGGTGTTATCAATCACAACCATCATCTGTACCATCAAATACATACTTGGAGCTCCGTCCTTGCAGTCCAACTAGTGCAAATGAAGTTTTTAATATAGATCTACATACTACTAGTGCAGGAACTAGCACAATAACTACTGATATTTGGACCTTATATTTTTATGGTTCTAAGGCACAAGATGTTTCTAGAGTTGGTTGTATTGTCATCAACGCTAGGAAAAAAAGGCATATCATATCATGTCTCCAAGATTTGGAGTGCACAAATAGCAATGTTCATTTGAAGCACTCATTTTGGGGTTAAAGAAAGCCATAGACCTCAAGGTAGAGGTACTTAAGGTAATTGGTGATCCAGAGATCATTACCCATCAGGTACAAAATACCATTCATTGTGTTTCACCTAGTTTTAAAAAATACCAACAAGAGGTACGGAAACTCATTTCATTCTTCAAGTCATTTAATATTAGTTTTGTTCCTAGAATTCATAATTTTGTTCTAGACATATTTTCTAATGCAAATGATATAATTTCAACATTGAAATATTTTTTTTCCATTAAAAATATTTATAAGCTATTTGTGCTAGATAATGTAAATAATTTTCTTGTATTTAATGATGAACAACACATACTGCACTTCATGGAATAAGGAGATGTGTTAAAAAATGTGGCCATTGAAGAAGATGAGAATGAGAAGGCTTTGCAAGATGAAATTCAAGAATCTAAAGGGAATCCAATGCTGAAAGGTGTGGTATCTCTTGAGAAATTATATGACCTACAAAACCATTTCAAAGGGCTAGTGAAAACAAAGTCTCAAACCTCAATGTTATCACATGAGAAACTCAATTTGGGAACCAAATAAGATCTCAAGTATCTCAATATTAGTACATATTGTTATCCTCATGAATGAAAATATTTTATTTGTCTCTTCAAACAGTACCGAGAGGTATTTGCATGGGCATACGATGATATAAAGACTTATGATCCATGCATAATTCAACATGTCATTCCTATCAAGGAATAGGTAAATCCTTTAAAAAAAAAAGTAAGAACATATGATGCTTGAACCCCTGATCCAAAAGGAATTATGGAAACTTTTGGATGCTTAGATCATTTTAAGAGTTTGACATTCTACACGAGTTTCCAACCTAGTTCCTGTCAAAAAGAAGTTCGACGAGATATGCCTATTTGTTGGTTTTTTCAACCTCAACAAGGATTCAGATCAAGAAAATTACTCGGTTCCAACTATGGGGCAGATACTCTAGGCAATATCTAGGTTTAAAATGTTCTCGTTGCTAGATGGATTTTCAAGATATAATTAGGTGCTAGTATTAGAACCAGATCATTTGAAGATCACGTTCACGATAAATTGGGGAAAATTTTCTTTTAATTGTATGCCATTTGGGATTATTAATGCTCATAATACTTTTCAATGGGCCATGGACATCACATTATGTGGATTTATTGGTAAAGCGTAGTCATTCACTTGGATGATGTAACCTTATTTTCAAAGAGGAGATCAGATCATAGTCATCATCTTAAGAAAATTTTCAAGTGATGTGAAAGTATGGTATTTCATTGAATCCATAAAAGGGCATCTTTGGTGTGTCTGAAGGTAATCTCTTAGGACATATAATTTCCAAGAGTGGAATCAAGGTCAATACAGAAAGGGTCTGAACTATTGCACAAATCCATTTTGATGTGAACAAGAAAGCAATGCAATATTTATTGGGGAAGATAAGTTCCCTACACAAGTTCATCTCTAACTACAAACAAATTGTTAAACCATTACATGAAATGATAAATAAATATTCTACATATAAATGCGATAAAAGGGAGAATGTTTCTTTCGCCAAAATCAAGCAAGCCATTGTTGATGCTCCAACCTTTTCTAGTCTAGATTTTGGCAAATATTTCAAGTTTTATTATTTTTCTTCTAATGCATCTATTTCGACCGTATTAACACATAAATAAAATCAAGGGAACACGTGACCTATATATTTCATGAGTGTTTTATTACAGGGATATGAACTGAATTATCCTGCTATTAATAAGCAAGTGTATGTGGTTTACAAAGCAGTCAAACATTTTCTGCCTTACCTCCTAAAGGCTTACATGATTATCTATGTGCCTCATCTAGAAATTCGAACATTTTTTTTACAATAGGAACTGGGAGAAAGGAGGGAAAATTGGATGATGTGATTTCAAGAATATGATATTGAGTTCAAACCAATTCACACTATTAAAGGCCATGATATCTGTCGGCTTGCAGCTGAACCATTGGATTCGTCGAAAGAATACCCATCTAGGTGGGAACAATAAATATAAATGTATAATGTTGATCAAGCTCCTCCTGCAAGTGAAACCACATCTTGGTATTCAAAAATACGGAAGTATTTAGATCATAGTAAATTTCCTTCGAATTTATCAAACAAAAAAAAGAGGGAAATCAACCTTAAATATTTATCTTATCAACATGTGCATGGTGTGCTTTTATTAAAGCACCATAATGGAATACTTCTTATATGCATGGACCCTCCAGATTCAGAAAAGGTGTTGAAATATATTCACGATGAACAAGTAGGTGGAAACTGTTAGGCCCCTGTAATCTGTCAGATTGGAAAGACCAAATAGACAAGGGTAACATCAAACCAACTTTGGAGTCCTAGGACCTAGCCTTCCTGGACTCAGAGAGGGATCTCTCTATATTTGTAAAAAATATATGACTTGTTTGTTTTAGGATGCTGATTTTAGGCTAGTTAAAATGATAGGGTTGTTTGTTTTGTTTTGTTTGGTTGGGTTTCTTGTTAAGTGGAACAGATAGAGTAAGAGAAATTCAAACCATTGGGATATGGGGTCTGTGAACGGCTTGAAAATTACAACAATAAATCAAGAGTGTTTCATAGGGAAAGTTAACAAAGCCAAATGGATCTTAGTAGCTTATGTGGGTGTGAAATGAACATTAAGTTGTGAAATTAGTAGGTTTAAAGGGAAATTAAGAATCCTTTAACATATACTATAATAAGAAGAGTATTTAAGATCACTATGCTTAAGAAATAATCAAAGGATAGGGCACACCATAAACTTCTTTGACCTAGCTTTATCAAGTAACCTTTGAGGCAACAATCCAAAAAACCCTAGAGAGCAGGGAACTCCTAAATTCTCTAGTTATTTACCTTCAGACAAATAAAAGGCACTTTGACCTTTGAGATCATGCAAGGCCCAAATAAAAATATCCAAAACTCATTAAATGCAAAAATAACTTCTAACATAACTTCTAAGATAACTTAGGAGATATTTGTCCTTAAGGCCTTAAAAATATATTTTCCAATAAGTTCTGATGTCTTTTGTTGACTTTCTAGTAAGGGAACAGTGCCAAGGTACAAGGGCGCAACAGCAAGGTACAAGGGTGCAGCACCAAGCCAAACGCGTAGCACCAAAACTGGAAAAATCACATGTTTTTCAACTGAGTTTTGGAGGCCTTCCCAGTGTCCAAATGAGCTCCATGATAGTTGATTGGAAATCCTATCATGTCTAGTTTCCATATCTGCTTTTACTTTCCAAAATGGTTCCCATTTTCCCTATCAAAAATCACTTTTCCCAAGACTTCTAAGGGTGCAGCGCCAATGCTGAAAAGAGGGCAGAAAGATGATTTTTAGGTGGTTTTTGGCCCTTTTGAGGGACCAATTTTGCTCCAAATGGTCTGAAATGTTTTGAGGATGATGTAATTGGCATGAGGAACATGAGGATGAAAACCATTTTTCATTTGAGTGCCCCAAAAAATAGCGCAGTGCCAGTGACACTGTGCGTTTGGCCCTTTTTTCTACTAGCCAAACTGTCAAAATAAAAATTGTGCAAAATGTGCCAAAATTGGATTTTTCTTTGTTGGTCATGGTTGGGAGGCCTGGAGGGATAAATTAGCAAGGATATCAAGCTTTTACTTCTCCTTTTCCTTATTCAAGGCCTAAATCTTTGCAAGGGCTCGTTTGAGCTTGGCCCTTTGATCCGAATTTATGCAGGAACGTAACAGAATAAACATATAACCATAAATACAGAGATGCAGCGGAAATAACACTTCATTTCATTAATATCAAAGAACTGAAATTTGCTTACAGACAGAATGGAAATAAAACTAGCTAGGGCGCTGGTAGCTATCTCTGAGAAGAGATGTGGCGGCTACAGGCCTCTGAACTGAGTTACAATGAGGCTCGAGGGCCTATTTATTATTGAGAAACAATGGAGAATCCTAAACATCCAAAAACCTAACCCTAGGAGATGAAGCGCCAAAACTATGGGCCCCATTTGGGTAAATTGGTGTTTCAACTTCCCAGGGACGTAACTTTGGCATACTATCTCCGTTTGACGCACATGATACATCATTAGAAAGCTCTATCCAAGGACTACAACGTTCACTATGAATATCATTCCAGAATGGAATGATATTCGCTGGAGGCGCGATGCCCAAAAAACGTCGTTTAGGGCCTCAAAACGGCTCCGGAAGTTCAGGACCCAAAAAACTGCTAAAAATAGTAAATTATGCCAAAACTGAAAAACTGAAAGAGACAATGGTGGGGGCCCAAGTGGAATAGGCGGGTGGCCACCAATATCCACCTGGATCATTCCTCCCCCTTAGGAAGCAATGGTCCCCATTGCGTTAAGTTCCTCCATGAGATGAGGAAATTTCTGCTGAACTTGGTCCCTGGTGAACCACTTTCCTTGGTGCAGGAGTTGGCCAGCTTTGACAACCCGATACAGTTGGATCTTCTGTTGGCGAGTGTTCTTGATTTGCGTGTCCATGATACAATCTATGGTGGCCTGTTCCATGCAGTCTGGGTTTAACTCTATTGATGTGAGTTGTTCTGCAATGTCTGAGGTGTCCAGTAGAGGTGGGAAGTAAGGACGAAGGCGATCCACATTGAAGACTGGGTGCAGACCAAGGAATGGAGGAATACTAAGCTCGAAGGCATTGTTCCCTACAGCCTTGGTGACGGCGTACGACTCGTATCGGAGTGGGCGAAGCTTGCGGTGGGGTCTAGTGAGGTGCTCCTTCTGCAAATGTAGGCATACTTTGTCACCCACCTGGAAGTTTTGTGGCACCCGATGTTGATCATGGCGCTGCTTGTACTTCGCATTGGCTCTGTCCAATATATCATGAACCTGTTGGTAGATGTGTTGAATGTGCTCGATGAAGCTACTTTATTTTTCAACTTCAGACTGGACATGAGCTGAATCGGCCTGAGCAGCTGCAAATGGAATGGCTACATCAATGGGACATAGTGGCTGGAATTCCAAGCCCACCTGAAAGGGGCTATGGCCAATTGAACTATGGAGAGCCCTGTTATAACTATGTTGTACATAGGGGAGGCTCTCGTACCATGTGCGTGGATGCTTTGAATTGTACATGCGCAGAATGTGTACAATCCTTCTGTTGACGACCTCTGTCTGGCCATCTGTTTGGGGATGGAAAGCTGTGGACTTGGTGAGCTTTGTGTCCAACATTGACCAGAGGCTGGACCAAAATGTGTTGAGGAACCTGTTATCTCGATCTGATATGATAGACTGTGGGATCCCAAAGTGCACCCACACTCGTTCAAAGAAGAGTTTAGCAGTGGCTTCTGCTGTGATATTCTTCTTACAAGCCGCCATAATGGCCATCTTCGAGAATCTGTCAACGACCACGAAAACACAGTCATTTCTATTCTTAGTAGAAGGCAGGCCCGACATGTAATCCATGGAGATGGATTCCCAAGGTCGAATAGGGGTAGGTAGTGGAGTATATAGGCCTTGCTTCTTGATGGTCGGTTTGGCAATGGCACAAGCAGTGCAGGATCTGATGTGCTTCTCGACATCCTTTCGAAGGTTCGGCCAATAGAAATACTTCTGCAGGATTGCTACTGTTTTCTCGACCACGAAATGCCCAGCGACTCGACTGTAGTGTGCTTCCCATATCATCTTGGCACGCTCGCTTGAAGGAACACAAAGGTGTCCCATGTGACATAAAAGTGCATCTTGGAGGTGAAAATTTGGAACTTGCGTACCCCCAAGAGTGCCTTGTAAGTTTGGCCGAATTCTGGGTCACTCTCATAGAGAAGCGGCCAATCAGAAGTCTCGTGCCCACAAGAGTTGAGCACAGTGGTGAGTGCCACGATCGGTGGTCAGCTGAGGCAGTCTGCAACATGATTGGTGCTACCCTTCTTGTACTTGATGTTCAAATGAAACTGTTGCAGATATGTGGACCACTTTTGATGGCGATCATTCTGCAACTTCCCTTGTGTTTGTATGAACTACAGGGGCTGGTGGTCTGTGTGGATGATTGTTTCCTTTCCCAAAATGTAATGCTTCCATTGTCGACAAGCTTGCACAATGGAATACATTTCTTTGTCATAAGTGGGATACTTGCGAACTGTGTCAGACAATGTCTCACTGTGATATGCCACTGGATGTCCTTGTTGAGTAAGAACTGCCCCAATAGCATAGTCAGAGGCATTTTTCTCGATCTCAAATGGTTGTTGCAAGTCTGGTAATGTGAGCACTGGGGCAGAACAGAGGCGATTTTTCAATTTTGTGAACGCCTTCTGTTGAGGTTCCGACCAAAAGAATTTTGCTCTCGCTCCTCCCTTGGTGACTTGACTCAAGGGCCAAGTGATATGAGAGAATTCCAACACGAACCTCCGGTAGAAATTAGCAAGACCCAGAAAGCTGCGAAGCTCTGTTATAGTGGTTGGGGCTGGCCAATCCCGAATGACTTGGATCTTGGCTGGATCCACATACACCCCCCTTTCATCAATAATGTATCCTAGATATTGAACCTGGGTCATGCCAAAAGTGCACTTCTCCAAATTGGCACACAACTTGTGTTGCCGCAATGTTTGGAGGACTTGTCGGATGTGGTGAAGGTGATCTTCCCAAGTCTGGCTGAAGATCAGAATATCATCCAAGTACACCACTACAAATGAGTTGGTGAATGGCCACAAGATGTCATCCATCATCCTCATGAAGGTGGCGGGAGCATTCGTCAACCCGAAAGGCATGACCAGCCATTCGAAAAGGCCTTCCTTGGCTTTGAAGGCAGTCTTCCACACATCGGAGGGTTCAATTGGTACTTGGTGATACCCAGACTTCAGGTCGATCTTGCTGAAATATTTTTCACCTTTGAGTTGGTCCAGAAGGTCATCAATCCGTGGGATTGGGTACCTATTCCGGACAGTGATCTTGTTCAGCACCCGATAGTCAATACAGAGTCTCCACGTCCCATCCTTCTTCTGTACCAACATGATCGGGCTCCCGCAGGGTGATGAACTTGGTCTGATGTGACCTTTCTGCAACAACTCCTGAATCTGCCTCTTGATTTCATCATTCTCCAGAACAGAGCACCGATAGATCGATCCATTGGGTAGCGGCACACCTGGGGTCAAATCAATCAGGTGCTTGACCTGACAGTTCAGAGGAACCCCTGTGGGTGAGGTGAAGATGTCCCCGTACTCCTCCACAACCTTATCCATTTGTTGTTGTCGTGCAGAGGAGCCCTGTCTAGAGGTCGTGGCCACGGTCTTCTTCTTGCCTTGGGGGCGGATCATCAGGAAAATGAATTTCCTGGTTTGGGAAATGAGCTTACTGCATTGTTTTTTAGTAACCAAAGAGATAGTTGCAGGAGGTGGTACCTCTGGTATCCTGTACAACTTATTTCCCAAAGTAACAATGACAGCACGAGGTCGAGACTCATACACAACATGGCACTTCCACAAGTATGGTTGTCCTAATAATACATCAGAAACATCAATAGGAGCAACATCACATAATACCTCATCCGTGAAGGGCTTGATGCTATAGGGAAGGCAGCACTGCTGGCTGACGCGGAGATCTCATCCTTGGTGAAGCCACCCGATGGTGTATGGATGTGGGTGAGCTGTGGTCGGCAAGCCCAACCACTTCACGGCGTCCACTGAAATGAGGTTCTTTTGGCTCCCATTTTCGACAATGAACTGTACAGGGGAGCCCTTTACCCACATCTAGGAGTGGAAGAGACGTTCCTCCTCCTCTGGATCTTCTGGTTCCTCCTTCTGGATCTTTGTAGTGGAAATAGTGGCATTGGGCTCCGCATCAATAATCTGTTTCCCTTTTTCATTCCCCTTTTCAGGTTCTTATTTGGAGTCGGAGCATGCATCTAACTCAGAAGCCCTCATCTCGGCCACTAGCGACTGCTTGGCACGACACTCACTTGTGTTGTGAGTGGAGCTCTTATGGAACTCACACCACTTTCTCGTGTCCTTCTTTGGCTTTGCGGTGCTGTTATTTTCTTATGGCTTTGATGGGTTGTCTTTAGATGCCATGCCCTGGCTCTGTCCTTTGTTCTGCGGTTTGGAAGCACCTTTCCCTTGCTTTTGATTCGCAGATCCAAAGTCTCGCTTCTTCTGTTTGAATTGCTGCTCAATCTTGGCAACATACCGGTATGCCGTACCAAGCGAGGAGATGTCGAGGAACTCCATTTCCTCCTGAATGTATCTGTGCAGACAGCTGCGATACTTTAGCACCAAATGTTTCTCTAAATCTTTGATACCCAACTTTGTGCGCAGGGTATGGAACAGATTCGTCAGCTCATGCACATCTTGATCCCTTTGTTGTCGCAACGTGGTCCATTGTATGTACTTGTCCTCATAGCTCCCCACGGGATAGTACTGTTCCTTAACGGTGTCTCAGAAAGAATTCCAAGTTGGTACGGCCGAGAACAAAGAGGGTTCTGTCTGGTCCTTGTTCTCACAGTAGGTTTCCCACCAGTCCTTAACATGGGGGGTAGCTTTGAGGAGTGCAAAAATAATCTTCTCCCGGTCTGAAAAGTCATGAACAGAGAAATATCCTTCTAATAGATTCAACCATCTATCTACGGCATCTGCGTCTATTTGACCCTCAAATATGGGAATGTCAAAATTTACTTGTACCTTAAAGGGAGTCGCAACTCCAGAGTAGCTACTGGATGTAGATGCGCCGCCAGTGGGCAGCCGTTGAAGGATCTGAGCAAAGCTATCCATCATCGCGTTCCTTTTTTTTTCGAGGGCCTCCTTGAGCAATATTTTGATAGGATCTCCTGCTCCCTCATCTTTCTTTTCATCCCTCATGGCCGTCCGTCGAGGTTTGCGAGGCTGATCTTGCAAAGGTTCCACCAGATCAAGCCCTAGCTCCTTATACCCCGACCTCGTTGGGGACATGCAAAGAAGGATCGAGAAAAAGCAGACCCCTCTGATACCACTAATCCGGATTTATGCAGGAACGCAACAGAATAAACATATAACCATAAATATAGAGATGCGGCGGAAATAACACTTCATTTCATTAATATCAAAGAACTGAAATTTGCTTACAGACAGAATGGAAATAAAACTAGCTAGGGCGCTGGTAGCTATCTCTGAGAAGAGATGTGGTGGCTACAGGCCTCTGAACTGAGTTACAATGAGGCTCGAGGACCTATTTATTATTGAGAAACAATGGAGAACCCTCAACATCCCAAAAACCTAACCCTAGGAGATGAAGCGCCAAAACTATGGGCCCCGTTTGGGTAAATTGGTGTTTCAACTTCCCAGGGACGTAACTTTGGCATACTATCTCCGTTTGATGCACATGATACATCATTAGAAATCTCTATCTGAGGACTACAACTTTCGCCACGAATATCATTCTGGAACAGAAGCCCAAAAAACGTCGTTTAGGGCCTCAAAACGGCTCTAGAAGTTCAGGACCCGAAAAACTGATAAAAATAGTAAATTATGCCGAAACTGAAAAAATGAAAGAGACAATGGTGGGGCCCAAGTGGAAAAGGCAGGTGGCCACCAATATCCCCCTGGATCACCTTTGCAATTATGTTCCTCATGGCATAATGCTTTGCCATATTCTTCTGCAAGTCAATGTCTCTTTTTACCTTCTCAAGCTGACCCTCTAGGTGAAAATGTAGGTTTTAACCCTAAACAGAAATTATCTACACATGAATCTTATCATAGAAAATAAACAATAGTGAGAGCATAAAACATAAAACAGATAAACACAGATATTTTCCCCTAGATCCCAAATCGGGACGACCAGCTTGATTTTTCATTATATATTCCTTTTAGTGTTACAACACATATATATACATGCCGAAGCATACATAAACCCCAATCCATTAACCCTGTATTAGAACATAATCGTAGTTCCCTTGACCGCATCTACAAAATACCACGGGCCGAAAACCATCGTACCCAAAAACCATGTGCAAAATCATGCACAAAACATGGGCAAGTCCGCCTATGAGTGGGTCTGCACACTAAAACAATTTTCGTCGGGGCGCTGCCCCAGACCCCAACAGTGCGGGTTTCCTCCCCCCTTGTGACCCCCCTGCTGCCCCCAGCGCAACGTACAACGCATGGGGCTAGTCGTGGAAAGAATATAACACATACCCAACATTCTCCCACTTGTTGTTTTCTTTCCACAGGGGGCCACAGGTGAGCTTAGTCATTGGGCCAATTCTTCAACGCCCATTGTTTCTCTACACCAAGAGAACTTCTGAGTGCTCACAAACTTCATCAATGCATCTGCAACATTCTTCAAAGTGTCCACCTTTACCAGCAACACCCTTTTAGCCTCAACCATATCTCTAACAAAGTGATATTGAACATCAATGTGCTTTGTCTTTGAATGATAAGCAGGGTTCTTAGCCAAGAAAATTGCACTTTGGCTATCACAGTCTATCCTTATAGCTTGTTGTACCAACCCCATACTTGAACACAATCTCTGCAACCAAACTGCTTCCTTGCTTTCATGAGTGGTTGCTATGTATTCTGCCTCTGTAGTTGAAAGCGCCACTACAGACTGTCTTTTACTCATCCAACTGACTGCACCTCCAAATAGGCTAAACACTTACCCACTTGTAGATCTTCTTTGGTCCAGATCTCCAGCCCAGTCTGCATCAACAAAACCACGAATGTCCAACATTCTTTCCAATCCTGGTCTTCCCTGGTAGCACAAGCCATAATCACTAGTGCCACGTAAATATCTGAAAACCCGCTTCATTGTTGTCCAATGCTCCTTCCCTAGGTTTGACATAAACCTGCTCAATACTCCCACTGCATGTGCAATGTCTGGTCTAGTACAGACCATTGCATACATCAGGCTACCCACTGCACTTGCATATGGAACATGGGACATATCCTCCTCCTCTTCTTGTGTCTTGGGACACTGTTCAGCAGAAAGCTTTGCACCTACAGGAATAGGAACACTCACCGGTTTACTATCCTGCATATTGAACCTCTGCAATATAGTCTCGACATACTTCCTCTGGTTTAACCAGAGCTTCCTCTTTGCCCGATCTCTCTTAATTTCCATGCCCAAAATATAGTTTGCAGCACCAAGATCCTTCATGTCAAATTTGGAGAACAATTGGGTCTTCAAATATTGGATAATTTCTTTGTCATTTCCAATCAACAACATATCATCCACAAACAAGACCAAATAAATAACACGGTCACTAATTAATTTAAAATAAACACATTGATCCTCCTTGCTTCTGGTGAAGCCAAGTCCCCGTATATAGGTATCAAATTTCTGATACCACATCCTTGGTGATTGTTTTAACCCATACAGAGACTTCTTCAACCTGCATACCAGTTCTTTCTTACCCTTCAGCATAAAGCCTTCAAGTTGCTTCATATAGATCTCCTCTTCTAGATCCCCATGAAGAAATGCCGTCTTCACATCCATCTGTTCTATCTCAAAATCAAATGCAGCAGCAACAGATAAAATTAATCGAATAGAAGTAACCTTGGCAACAGAAGAAAAAATATCACCAAAATCGATTCCTGACACTTGGGAATAAGCTTTTTCTACCAACTGAGCTTTGTATTTCTCCACCTTGCCTTATACATTCATCTTCTTCTTAAACACCCATTTGCTCCCGATGGGCTTCCTTCCAGCCGACAACTCCACCAGATCCCATGCCTCATTTTTGTGCAAGGATGCCATTTCATCAACCATGGCCTCCTTCCAGAGTTTTCCATCCTCTGAATCTACTGCCTCCCTGACAGTTCTGGGTTCATCATCAGTTATAGTTAAGGCAAAACTTGAACAGAAAGCAGATGGACTATACCTTTCTAGTTTCCTTCTTTCCCGAACTGATCTTCTCAAAGTTGGAGTTTGTGGCTCTTCATCTTCTAAGTCTTCTTCTGTTGCAGAGTCTGATTCATCCTCCTTTAGCTCAAACTCTATCTTCTCAGGTTCCTTTGGTAGGACTTCATGTTTAACAACATCTTTCACCTCTCTAAACACCACATCTCGGTTGTACACAACCTTCCTTGTTTCCGGGTTCCAAAGCTTGTAACCTTTTAAACCATCCTTATACCCAATAAAGATGCACCTTTCGGATTTATTATCCAACTTGGTCCTTTTCTCCTTTGGAACATGTACATATGCATCACATCCAAATACCCTTAGATGTGAAAGAGAGGGTTTCTTACCGGTCCATACCTCATGTGGAGTCTTATCCTCCAACACTGATGAAGGTGATCTGTTAACCAGATAGCATGCAGTCTCCACTGCCTCTGCCCAGAATTCTTGTCCTAACCCGGTACCATTGAGCATGCTTCTTGCCTTTTCCATCAGTGTTCTGTTCATTCTTTCTGCAACTCCATTTTGCTGAGGTGTGTATGGAGTAGTCTTATGTCGTGCTATACCACACTTCTTACAGAACTCTTCAAATTCCTTCTTGCAGAACTCCCCACCATTATCTGTCCTCAGCACCTTTATCTTCTTCTCTGTCTGGTTTTCCACCAGAGCCTTAAATTCTTTAAATCTATCAAAGACTTTAGATTTCTTCCTCAAGAAATATATCCATGTATTCCTTGAGAAGTCATCTATGAATGAAACATAGTACACAGACTTTCCCAGTGATGGAACTGACACAGGTCCAAACACATCACTGTGCACAAGTTCTAATATCTTATTCTCCCTCTTCGCACCAGAAGGAAAACTCACCCGATTTTTCTTCCCATATACACAATGTTCACAGAAATCGAAATCCAGAGAACAATTAGACATACCTTCTACCATACCATTTCTATGTGGTATCCGAAGGCCCTTCTCTCCAATATGTCCAAGCCTTTGATGCCATAGCATGGTATTTTCTCCAGAGATAGCTAGGCTTTCCGCTCCACTTTCAGGAACCACATAACTATTACACCCATCAATAACAGTGCTACCTTGTAGCTTGTACAGAGTTCCAGTCTGAACTCCCCACATTAATACCAGTGCTCCCTGAACCATCTTGTAGGCATCTTTCTTGAACATTGTTTTTACACCTGCATCATCCATCTTTCTTACAGAAATCAGATTTCTGGCCAATGCAGGAATATGAAGAACACTGGGAAGTGTTATAATCCTTCCACCTTGTACCTTTAGCTTGAACTCTCCCCGTCCGACGATTTTGGCCTTCCTATCATCCCTTAGGAAGACATCACCATCATATTTTTCATACTCGCAGAACCACTCCCTATGGGGAGTGAAGTGAAGGGATGCACATGAGTCAATCAACCATGACTCATGATCTACATGTGTATTTGAAGAAGAAGCCAAATACACATCCCCACCTTCATCCGAGGTGGTTTTTTCCTCTGCAGAAGGAGCATCATCAGATCCCTTTCCTTTCTCAGGAGCTTTAGATCTGCACTCCTTTTTGTAGTGCCCTTCCTTTTCGCATTTCCAACATACCTTTACAAACTTTCCAGGAGATTTAGATCTCCCTCTAGATTTGGATCTCCCACTCGAAACCTTATTCTTGTTTCTGTTTTGGGACCTTCCTCGTACAGATAAGGCATCTCCATTTTGGCCCTCCATATTTCTCCGTCTCATTTCCTCCGACAGCAAGGCTGAGACAATGTCATCAAAATTCAAGGTAGTTGTATTGCTACCTATTGCAATAACCAGACTATCCCACGAGTCTGGTAGAGAACACAACAAATTGATGCACTTATCTTCATCTGAGATTTTAATATCAACAGATGACAGCTGACTTACCATAGTATTGAAGGCGTTCAGATGCTCTGTCACCGAGTCTCCATCCTTCATCCTCGGGTTATACAGCTTTTTCCGCAGGAACAACTTATTCACCAGAGACTTAGATTGGTACAAAGTCCCAATTTTTTCCCACAAATTCTTCACCGTAGCTTCCCCAGATACATTCAACAATACTGAATCTGACACACACAACCGTATTGTGCTCTTAGCCTTCCGATCCAGTTTCTTCCAGTCTTCATCTGACATTTCCGTTGGTTTAGTACCTGGATCTACCGCGATCCACTGATCTTTATCCACCAACAGATCCTCCATCTTGAGCTTCCACAACTCAAAACTGTGACCATTAAATTTCTCGATCTCTATCTTTCCGCCGCTCGCCATCTTCTTTCACCGCAAGAATCGATCCCGCAGATCTCCCACTGAACAGGGTCTACCACAGGCCCGAGCAAAAAAACCCTCAACAACAAAGGCGTCCCCTTGAAGCCGAAACAGCTCCGATACCAAATGTAGGTTTTAACCCTGAACAGAAATATCTACACACGATTCTTATAACAGAAAATAAACAATAGCAAGAGCATAAAACATAAAACAGATAAACACAGAGATTTTCCCCTGGATCCCAAATCGGGACGACCGGCTTGATTTTTCATTATATTCCTTTTAGTGTTACAACACATATATATACATGCCGAAGCATACATAAACCCCAATCCATTAACCCTGGATTAGAACATAACCGTAGTTCCCTTGACCGGATCTACAAAATACCATGGGTCGAAAACCATCGTACCCCAAAACCATGTGCAAACTCATGCACAAAACATGGGTCGGTCCGCCTATGAGTGGGTCCGCACACCAAAAAAAATTTCGCTGGGGCGCTACCCCAAACCCCAACAGCGGGGGCTGCCTCCCCCCTTGTGACCCCCCTGCTGCACCCAACGCAACGTACAGCGCATGGGGCTAGTCGTGGAAAGAATATAACACATAACCAACAGAAAATTGGCTCTCTCTAGCCAATATTCTCTATCATAGATGATTTCCATGGCAAGAAGTTCACTTGGAGTGAGCTGCTCTTCCAATTCTATCTCTTTCTCTCTTTCCTAGGCTAAAGCCTTCTTCAACCCAATTTTCCTTGGCCTCCTCCTATGAAGTTGTTCTTCCTCATATTCATTGTCATCAAAAGTTCCCAAGGTCTCACCTAGCATAGCCTTGGCTTTTCCGGCCTCCTTCTGAGCCCTGATTGCCATGTCCTCACTGATGGCCTGCTTTGTTTCCAACTGCTAGTTTTCTAACACAAGATAGTTGATTACATTCTTGGCCCTACCAATATTAGCTTGAAGCTCACTAATCTTGGCATCTTTGCTTTTGAGCAGCATATTTGTGATCCTCTCCTCATCATCATCCTCTAGGTCAATCAGTTGAAACTCTTCTTTAGTTTCATGTTTATCATCCTTTTCAACAATGACCTACTCTATGACCTTTTCCTTACACTTATCAAGTTTTTTTGTTGATGTAGAAGGCATGGCCCTTGCATCTCAAGTATAGGAAACACATGCCTGTAACCCCTCTGGTATTTCAAAGGAAATGGCTCAATTTCACTCATTTTAGTGCCATCTATCTCAATGTTCCCATCACTTCTTGATGCTTTGTCATCATGATATGAGGGTGAAGGGTTGCTTTGTCATCATGGGGTGATTGGATGTGAGTGGATGGTGATGCATGAGTAGTGGGATGTGATGGAGAAGCAGGAATGGGAGGATGATATGAGGAAGGGATATCTTGTTGATGATGGCCATGTGGAGTGGTGAAAACTTCATGGGCAATGAAGGTATCCCATAGAATATTCTTCTGCTGGAGTTGGTGCATAACCACCATATTGATAAGTGAGTGATGAAACAAGCTCTACATTTTTTGATTTTTGTCTCTCTTTTATACTATGTAGGCCATTTTGTCAATGCTTCGAGAAAGATAATATGGTATATGCAACATCCTAACTCTGGTGAAATGCATAAGAAGCTGGATGTGGTATGAGTAGAGGCGGGAAAACCTTCCCTCACATGTGAAATACTTCATGATTATCCTCATCATAGGTGCATATCTATCAAGCAGATGAGAAAAAGGAAAGATGGACTTGTGGTGGTCTTTATACCTAGGTTTAAGATATGGTTCAAAGTAACTTATGTCTAGGTTTTCTTGCTTGAACCACTTTTCTCCCACACTTGGTATTACTATAGCATCTGCAATGGCACTTGTATACATATCAAAGGTGACCCTAACAAGATTAACTTTTTTTTCATGCAAATTAATGATAAATAGTCTTGTTAGCTCAGGGTGGTTTTGTACTTGCTGCACCTTCTCACAAAAATCAAAGTAGCCTACATGTTTGAAACATTAAACAGTAAGAGGAGATGCCATGAGTTCCCTTGTATTGAGGGGTTCAAATATATTTATCTTTCCTCCTTTATGATCATGACTCCTTGGAATTTGTGCCTCCATACCACTTTCTTCACACTAATAAATTGTAAACTCTATTTTGGAAACCCTAGGGCTGATGTGAAATGAGATAAAGGGAGGGTATGAAATGGCAGTCTTGCAAATGAATGGAATGAGTGAGAATGAATGGAATGGATGTTGTGACAAGAAATATGAATGGAAGCCCTTGAACAATGTAATTTCCCTTTTTATTACTGATACTCTATCTAGGAGGATGAAATAAGCATATAAACAGTGATTTCAAGCTTGAAACTTAGGGTTTGATTAGGGTTTCATTCCATTGATTAAGAAATCACCAAAATAGCTTGAATATGAGCTCATGTTATGTACTTACCACTTTAATATTTCTTGGATTACTGTGGCAAGAGTTTTAAGGCGATTTAGAGTGATTTGAGTGGTTAGAAGACTTTGAAACCCCTTCTGTCCAAGCGCGCAGTGCCAAGGCTGAGAGCGTAGCGCCAAGGCTGAGAGTGCAATGCCAAGCCTAAGCACGTAGCACCAGTTCTAAGCATTCAACGAATTTGACGAGGGTGTGTCGGGCAAGAGTGCAGTGCCACCTCCCAGGCGCACATCGCCTTCAGAAATTGTATGGGGGGGAAATGTCAATCGCGTAGCACCAAGCCAATCGTGCAACGCCAAGCAATTTTTCCCAAATTCGCTCAGAAAAATCACAAATTCTTCCTTGCTGAGAGCTCTTGTTATTTTGAAATGCAAAAATGATTCTCTTGAAGTGTTAAATGACCTTTTATAGGCTTGTGAATTTAATTTAATCTTGACAAACCCACTTTCTAATGTTTAAATTCCTTTACCTTTTCTCACTAACACTGTTTGACACTTTTTCTCTGCAGGTGACTGAAGTCATTGAATTGGTTTTTCTTTTGATCCTTTAGGCATGACAAGTTTTACTTTGACAACCTTAGGATGATTACACATAGTATCATCTTCAACATATTATGTAGTTTTCACCATAAAACTCAACTTAACTATTACACCTTCTCTGTCCACTTTTCCAAAACCCTAGGTGTTTGCAGTCTTTACAACAATCATCAGTGTTGTCTTCTAAGTTCTCTATAGCCCTTTCAATTTCATTCATTTCTATCCAGTTTACCTTACCTTCTTCCATATTCCATCCATCATTTATGATAAAATTTCTTCATGCTTGGCCTTGTGTGCTTCCTCCATGTCATTTTTTGCAAGTGATCACTATTTTGGCTCTCAACTGGACTAACAAGTGTATAAACCCTAATCATCTTCAAGACTAAGTGTTTCCCTTTCCCGTGTTGTGATTTTTTTTCATTCAGTAGTAGACAGTCTACCCCATCTGTACTTTATGTTGGTAAATCTTCCAACACTCCTGCAGAAGTGTTGAAATTTTCCATTTTCCTCATTTGTAGGTTTTGAACTGAGAAGACAAACTTCTTTGGAAATTTCAAGTCCTTCTTGAATAACCATGTATTGACATTCTATTACATCTGAGCTAGATTATAGCAAAGGAAAAGTAGTGCCTGAAACATCCAATGATGACCTTAAAACGTGTAAAAACCCTAATGACCTAGTGGGAGGGTCCTTTGACGTGATTTTGACTAAAATTTGACCTGGATATTTTCAAGTGAAAACAAAGTATGGTCATAGGTTATTATGTCTAAAAGGACATGGGAATGAGTTGGCTATAGGAAACCCTAGAGGGAGGATGGATTCCATTGACAGGGAAAATAGGGCAATGAGGTTATAGGCAAGAAAGAAAAATGAAAATGGGAGACATAAGCCCATAATGAGTCTTTTAGGAGCAAAAAGGTGACTTTGAGAAGACCAACTGATGAATAGTGAAAATAGGTCTATAAGGATAATGAAGGCAATTAGATTTCTGAAACTCAAGATATTCAAGGAATATTGTTTTCAAAAATCTATAAACATCCTATAGTCATCTAAACATAGTGAAAAATATTGATGACTAACAGAAACTTCATGGGTGATACCACTACACATAAGGTGATATGGTTGGTTACTAATGGCCCACATTTTTTAAGGATTATCACACGTATTCCTGAAAGTGACCAATATGTCAAAGGTGTGTCGATAGTGATTAGAAGTTAGCTACCCCATTGCTACATGTAGAAATTAAGGAACCAATCCAACAATGTGGATTAGATATTATCAGTGAAATATTTCCTCATTCATTGAAGCAACATCGATAAATTTTAACTCCAACTGATTATTTAAGTCAATGGACTGAAGTAATTCCACCAATACAAGTTAATGATTAGGAAGTCATCCAATTTATCAAACAAAACATCATACCTAGGTTCGGTGTTTCTACAATGCTTGTCTTTGATAATGAAACTTATTTTTTCTCATCGAATTTTTATGAGTTTTCATTAGAAAATGGTATTTTTTAAAACATGCATCAAACTAGTACACATAGGGAAACAATTTGACTAAGTCCATGAACTAAAATCTGATTTATATTATCAAGAAATTTTTTTTCTCTAAACAAAAGAACTAGCATAGCACTTTGATAAATACACTATGGGCTGAAGGGTTTCCAGAAATACACAAAATATCAGAATGCTGGAATGCAGCCCTAGGGAAGAATATGTTGAGATTCAACAAGATGATAAGCTTAGTGAAAATTAAGCACCTTCACTAAGTGGGGCCCACTGGCTATTTTTAGGTGTATGTCTATTTTTAGACATGGTGAGAATATTCTATAAGTTGCAGGATGCTATTTGTAGATGGTTGGTAAAATGTCAAAAATAGATGAAATTTTATTTTTAGAATATTGGGTGAATTCTATTTATAGATCGTCGATCTAACAATAGATGCATGTCGATTATTATTAGCTCTTAATAATAATCCAACAATAAACATCAACTTGTTCTCTTGGAGCACTTTATTTCAGTAAACAGATTTGGAAAATCAGTGGGCTTAAGGAATTACGCAATTCCTAGGTTTTACTGGTGGTTCATGCATGAGGACTCGGTTAGAACTAAAGTGGAAAAGTTATGATAGAGTTGGAAGAGTAGTTACAGGAGTTTTTATTCAGTTTAACTCAGTTAAGTGAGTTAAACTCAGTTGAGCTAGTTGTATCTAGTTTAACTGAAAGATACACTAGTGAGACTTAAGTTAATTAATTAGTTAATTAATTCGCAACTAATAACTCACTAAAAATTGAACAGAAACAATAGTTAACTACAGTGCATGTCAGTTCCAGTGGAGACCTAGTGGAGAGATAGGTGAAAGGGTGAGATGGACTATCTGTTGTGACTATAGTGATGCACTGATTGCATCACACACACATTGGAGTTGCCAATGAGGATTGTGCAGTCAAGGCAAGGTAGATTCGAATTCATTTAGGGGTCTTCTTCAGTAGGGATTGCGCAATGGAGGCAAGCTATCGGGTGGCAAGAAATCAGTGCATGGATTTGCAGATTTCTTCATGTTAGTGTGTGACAATTGATTGTACTGAGAGCTTGATGTACTAATATTTGTATGAGATTGTTAAATGATATCCATGATACATAATATATGATAGTTGGGGTTTTTAGCTTTAGGATTTCCCGTTAAACAATTGTGTTATGTGCGATTTTTTTTATTGCTTCATGTGTTTGCAATTGAGTTTTTAAATTTCTGAAAAAGATTAACAATGGAAGGATTATGTATTTAGCAAGAAGATAAATATTGTTATATTAGGAGAATCTGTATATATACATGCATATGTTATATAATTTCTACATGGTATCGGAGCAGTGTTAATTCTTGAAGATTGAAATTGTGAAGAATTACTGAGTTTGTGCTAGTGGACAATTCGAATTTGCTGCAGAAATTCTTGGTGCGACAGTTGAGTATACATTGAAATTTTTTTCAATGCATTGCGATTGGACTATGCCCATAGCCGGGAAGGATAGGATGGAGGTGGTGCTTGAAGATAATGGACTGAAGGAGTTCAACGATAGCGATGTTCCTAATCCTAGTTCTAACGATGCTGCATTACTTGACGCATGGAAAAAGAAGGTAGGAAAGACAAGAATAATTATGTTGGAAGGTGTGAAGGAACATATTGTATCCATCCTTCACGGGAAAGCCACTCCATTTCCAATGTGGAAGGCTTTGACATATTTTTTCCAAAGCAGCAATCACCAGAGGAAGTTGGCACTGAAAGATAAGCTCAGAAAAATAAAAATGGAGAAGGGCGACAATATTCCAAAATATCTCATGAATTTTTTCCACTGTAGGGATGAATTGAGAAGTGTGGGGATTACTGTTAATGATGATGACTTGGTGAGCTTGGCTCTCCTTGGGCTTCCGAATAGTTGGCATAGCTACAAAGAATCTGTCAATGGACATGAGAAATTGTCGGGTTGGGAGTGACTTTGGTCAGATCTTGTGCAGGAGGAGATAAGGCGAAGTACTAGGGATGGCTCTTCATAAAAGAATGATGATGAAGAGAATTTCACTTTGGCTGCCAAAGCAAGGAAGGGGAAGGAGAAGAAATCCCATCCAAAATCCGAAGTGTTTTCACTGTCACGAACATGGGAATTTCGCCACTAACTACCCACAGAAGAAGAAGAACAAGAAGGTTGTTGGAGCTGCAGCGGGTGAGGCCTTAGCCTCGCAATTTTAACTTGATTTCTCTTTTATCACATGCTTGGTTTCAAGCTCAATGGGATCGGTGTGGTATCTTGATAGTGGTGTGTCTTTCGATATGATGGGAGACAAGGAGTTGTTTAGTGACTTGGAGGAGAAGGACCTCCAAATGCATATAGAGATGGGAGACGATGGTCGATACAGTGCAACCGACATTGGGAACATTACCATTGAGAGGGAGTCAGGTAATCCATTTCTATTAAAAGAATTTATGCATGTTCCAGGTCTGAAGAAGAACTTGGTCTCTGTCGCAATGTTGGAAGACAGAGGTTATGACGTTGTTTTCAGCGAGGGAAAAGCTTTCCTGTGACATAAAACAATGGGTCAAACCAAGAGGATAGGGATTTGAGTTAATAATATCTATAAGCTGGAGGTAGATGGATGCACTTCAATGATGGGTAAAGTAGAAGAAGTGGTGATCTGGGATGAGGGCGAATTATGGCATAGGAGATTGGGCCATCTTCACCATGGCACTTTGAAGATTTTGCAGCAAATTTATACTGGACTTCCCAAGGGTACTCTTGCGCAGTCAGATCAGTGCAAGGGATGTACTATGGGTAATTTTGTGAATATCACCTTCCATGAGGAGAATCGTGCTTCGGTGATCTTGGAGAGAATTCACACAGACGTGTGTGGACCTTTTTCGGTTTCTTCAAAAACAAAACATAGGTATTATGTTATATTTTTTTATGACTATTCTCATAGATGCTAGATCTTCTTCATGCAGAAGAAGAGCAAAAAATTCTCAAATTTCTGTGAGTTTAAATCATTGGTGGAGAAGGAGTCGAGGAAGCAAGTGAAAGCTCTACGGAGTGATAATGGTGGTGAGTATATCTCGAACAAATTCAAAGACTTCTGTAGAAAAGAAGGAATTCAAAGAGAACTCATAGCACCTCATAACCCACAGAAGAATGGGTTCATGGAGAGGAAGAACATAATGATCATGGGTGTTGTACGAGCTATGTTGCATGATCAGGGCCTACCGATGCACTTGTGGGCAGAAGCATGCAACATTGTGGTTTATGTGAAAAACTGTTGTCCTCATAGAGTACTTGGCATGAGTACACCTGAAGAAGCTTTTACTAGTAAGAAGCCTGATATTTCTCATTTGAAGATTTTTGGCTCATCTGTTTACTTTCATGTGACAAAGGATGCCAGGAAGAAGCTAGAGCCAACTACAGAAGTTGTGATATTTTTGGGGTACACAGAAACACCCCATAATTATCATGTGTATTTTCCAAACAGTCGGATGACTGTGGTGCGACGGGATATAAAATTCAATGAGGAGAAAGCCATGAAGTTGCTGCTTGAGAGGGAGCTACACTTGCATGCAGAGGAGGAACTTCTTGTTCCCAAAGATGAGCCTCAAGATGTGGATCAATCATAGGAGGAGGATAATGGAGTGGAGGAGTCCACTCATGCAGAGCCAAACATCAGAATAGGTAGGAGGCATACCACAGAAGCTGAGAGACTAAAGCTTGATGTGGCAAAGAATGTAGGAGTCCCTACATCACAGTGTAGACAAAGATAGTCACCTGACCGATTCACTAGATACATGGCTCTCATGAGCAAGTGTATCATGATAGAGCCATCTTCCTTTGAGGAAGCAACGCAGGAGCCCACATGGTTAAATGCCATGGTGGAGGAGTATGACTCCATTGTCAGAAACAATGCTTGGGAGATTGTTCCAAGGTCAGTTGGTAAATTATTGGTATGTTCAAGATGGATCTACAAGGTAAAGCAAGCTGTTGATGGGAGCGTCGAGAAGTATAAGGCAAGATTTGTTGCCTGGGGCTTCTCACAGATCGAGGGGATTGATTATGAAGAAACTTTTGCACCTGTCGCACAGTATTCTTCCATAAGAACCATCCTTGCTCTCTCAGTGCATATGGGTTGGCACATTCATCAGAAGGATGTGAAGACTGTGTTCCTTAATGGGATCATTGAGGAAGAGTTGTACATTGAGTAGCCTAAGGGATTTGAGATCTTCAGCAGTGAGTCAAATGTGTGCAAGCTCAAAAGAGTGTTGTATGGGCTGAAGCAAGCACCACGTGCTTGTTACACACGGATCGACAGCTATTTCACTAGACTTGGATTCACCAAGAGTGAGGTGGATGCAAACTTGTACCAAATTTTTGTGGAGGGTAAGGTTTTAATCATTGTTATTTATGTTGATGATTTAATACTAACGGGTGATGAGAAGTTGATACACTCATGCAAGGAAGATCTTGCAAAGGAGTTTGAGATGAAAGATTTGGGCCTCCTTCATTATTTCCTTAGATTGGACATTTGGCAGCGAGAAGGCGAACTGTTTGTGTCTCAAGGCAAGTATGCTCGGGAGATACTTGGTAAGTTTCACATGGAGGACTGCAAGCCCATGGATACTCCTCTTCTAGGAAATTGGAGGAAAGAGGATGCTACATTGGCAGAGGTAGTGGATGCCACTGTTTATCGACACTTGGTGGGTTCGCTCATGTATTTAGTTAATACAAGACCGAACATATGCTATGTGGTGAAATAGCTTTCACAAGCGATGGTTAAGCCTACCAAGCTCTTTTTGGAAGGCAGGAAAGCATGTTTTGAGATATCTCAGGGGAAAATCTGAGTATGGTTTATGGTACAGACAGATGGATGAGGTGAAGTTGCATGGCTGAAGGATGAAGGTGGGCGGGCATTGAGACTGAGAAGAGCACATCGAAGGGTTTTCAGCTCTGGGATGCCTACAATTTCTTGGTACATCGAGATCGAGGAAACAAAATATCGCCGGGCCTCATTTTCAGCGGAAGCAAACACGTACGTAGTCGAGGGCGCATGTGAGGCCTATACGGATGAGGAATGTCTTGCTGATCGATTTGTTGGTTCACATTTTAGATCCTACGGTGATACATTGTGATAATTAGGTTGCATTAAACTCTTGATTAATCCTATGTTGTAGTAGATCTAAACAATGTCTTTGGTATACTCATATCGGTGTGTCTGATGAGTCTATGTCTTTATGTTGTTTGTTCTACGGAAGATCGGATACATTTGTTCCCAATGAAGGTGCTCATGAAGGAAAATTCACGTACCATGAGCGGGGATCGGGGTGTGGGATGTCCCTAATATCTTATTTAGGAGGAGTATTGAGGTCAACAAGATGATGAGCTTAGTGAAAAGTAAGCACCTTCACTAAGTGGGGCCCTCAAGATATTTTTAGGTGTATGTCTATTTTTAGACATGGTGAGCATATTCTATAAGTTGCAGGATGCTATTTGTAGATGGTTGGTCAAATGTGAAAAATAGATGAAATTCTGTTTTTAGAATATTGGGCGAAGTCTATTTATAGATCGTCAATATAAAAATATATGCATGTCAATTATTATTAGCTCTTAATAATAATCTGATAATAAACATCAACTTATTCTCTTGGAGAACTTTATTTCAGTAAACATATTTGGAAAATTAGTGGGCTGAAGGAATTACGCAATTCCTAGGGTTTATTGGTGGTTCATGCATGAGGACTCAGTAAGAACTGAAGTGGAAAAGTTATGATAGAGTTGGATGAGTAGTTACAGGAGTTGTTATTCAGTTTAACTCAGTTAAGTGAGTTAAACTCAGTTGAGCTAGTTGTATCTAGTCTAACTGAAAGACACACTAGTGAGAGTTAAGTGAATTAATTAATTAATTAATTCAAAACTAATAACTCACTAACAACTGAATAGAAACAACAGTTAACTATAGTGCATGTCAGTTCTAGTGGAGACCTAGTGGAGAGATAGGTGAAAGGGTGAGATGGAATATCTGTTGTGACTATAGTGCTGCATTGATTTCATCACACACACATTGGAATTGCCAATGAGGATTGCGTAGTCAAGGCAAGGTAGATTCAAATTCATTCAAGGTTCTTCTTCAGCAGGGATTACGTAGTGGAGGCGAGCTATCACGTGGCAAGAAATCAATGCATGGATTTGCATATTTCTTCATGTTAGTGTGTGACGATTGATTGTACTGAGAGCTTGATGTATTAAGCTTTGTATGAGATTGTTACATGATCTCCATGATACATAATATATGATAGTTGGGTTTTTTAGCTTCAGGCTTTCCCGTTAAACAACTGTGTTATATGCAATTGTTTTTATTGCTTCATGTGTTTGCAATTGAGTTTTTAAATTTCCACAAAAGATTAACAGTGGAAGGATTTTGTATTTAGAAAGAAGATAAATATTGTTAGATCAGGAGAATGTGGATATATACATGCATATGTTATATAATTTCTACAGAATAAACTCTACAACTGGGCAGCTAAAAAGGAGGTGGCTGAAATTGATCTATATCTGAAAGGAACTCCTCCAATGGACTCTTCAAGTGTAGGGCTAATCCCTCTGCTGAAAATAAAACACTCCAAATGGAGCACTGAACTCACCCCTGCAACTACTCAATAAAATAATGCATTCATGGATTAAAACTTCACTGTAGGGGATGATGGGGACCTGGCCTGATGCTGAAATATGTTATGAAGAACAGGGACATTCCTTAATGATCTCTAAATGGAAATAAACCTTCCTCCATTGAAATAAAATCTCAAAAATATCCCATTGAAACCCTCCACTATTGCACCTTGCAACTCATCACATATCTTAACAGAATCTGCGTTGTAGAAGAAAGTTGTAGCTTGGCCAAATGTCGAAATGTGGAAATAATGCTCAATAAATTCTCTCGAGTTGACACTCGAAGTCCCCTGAGGATGAAGGTGGGATTCCCGCTTGAGAACACCCTTGTGCTAAACAACATTGCAATCTTAGCTAAATAGCTGAAGAGAGCCACAAGTCATAACAGACCATAAAGAAATAACAATCTAAAAACATGCTCTCAATGGCTGCCATCCCCTTCCTTACATTCTTGGTGAGCTTCCTCACCCTTGGCCCCTCTCATTAAAGGGACTACTTCCATGTAAATTATCTCCCTCCAACACTATGTTGTCCCTCATTGAATGTCCACTCTCTCCATACCAGCGTTGTTGATTTGGTCAAATTTGACCTAGTCCACATGCTTCATCCCTTGTTCACACATAGGGGTGCTTTATCCAGCTCTTTTGATGTCCTCCATTCACATTTGGAGTGTTTTTATTCCTACTAAGGAGATTTATGGGTCTCCTTACCCTCTTATTCTTCTATCTAAGAAGAAAAATCAGAATTTAATATTCCAATTAGTTGCATGCTACTTTAGGAATATTACAATCCTCCACTCCCAAATGTTGTTTGTCCTCAAGCAACTGCAAGGATAGAGCTGAAAAATATAGGGAACCTTCATTCCCATGTGGATCTCCAATCTCCAAGCTATCATCGATATGAAAGGAATCACCCTCTAGAATGTTAATTCATAGAAAAACTCCTCCCAATTTCTCAAGAGAGGCATCTACCAAAGGCTCAAGTCAGCCATATGACTCACCTCATAAGGAAAAAAGTGATATAATATAGCAGCCATATAATGTACCATGCTCCCCCTAAAGCATGAAGATGTGTGGGAAGTTTCATTCCCAATGGACACATCCAACCTGTGTGTCATCCCTCCAATCATGTCCCAAAAAATAATAAGAACATCATTCACATATGGGATCACAATCAAAGTCATGCTAGCTGACATGTGTAGTACTAGAGAAGGACAATGGTCCCTCAAGTGCAACCAACGCATTTTGACTCTTAACTACATTATAATATGGCATGATGAGTGGTTTCCCAACCACTTGTTTTCTGCCCCAATATTCTCACATGCTTGGAGAAGATGTATGATGTATGGTGAAAATTGAGCACACCCTGAATAAGATATCATCTCCCTAAGATATCCTAGGGAGTGGTCATCATAATCCCTATTTATGGCCTCAAGTAGACCATAAATTCTATAAGAATAAGTTCCCCCTCTCGGAGAAATGCCCTGCACATGAATGGTAAGGAAATCAAATACATAGTAAGTGAATCATGATGTACAAAAATACAAACTTTACCATGTACTTGGTTCAAGCTAGTAAGGTGGCTCATAGATGGGCCTACTATCACTCCCAATGAGAAAGGAAGTGGCTGTGATAACTCTACCAAAGATTTATGTCTCTTCTCAACCTCGAAACAATCCATGCATCTCCTCATATGATGGTGCATCTCCTCTTTGAAGCCTTCCCAAATGAATCCCTATAGGATAGTACAATATGCTCTTATGAAACCAGTGGGGTTGGAGAGAAAACCCTCATATGATGCATGTAGTAGCTTATCCTTGAGATTAGAGGCTCTAGTCAAGAATATCCTACTCTGAATATAGATGACCCCATCTCTCACTACATATCTCCCATCTGATAACTGGCCATCAAGTACTCTGCATGAAAAGAGATCCTTGGAGTATTCCACCAACAGCTGGGATCTCCAATAAGGGTCAATACTCAATAGTGACAGCGCTGTTGATCTATCGTTTGAATCACCTGTCATGTTTTTGTCTTATTCTTTGACATCTCCCATGCCAAAGTCATACATTGGAATTCTGCAATATTTCCTCTACTCCTCCTCCTGCAGCTGCTCATGCTCTAGTGAAGGTGGAATATTTTGGAGGATAACCTTCCATGGGAACCTATCACCTATCAAAAAATTTCGGAGTTTGTCCAATGCAAGCATGAGTGGCCACCAACCTCTACCAAATATGGAAGACTCCTCCCTATGTGGAAGTATCTTCTGATTCTCCAAAGCCATGGAGTGGTCTCCTTGCAGCATGATGGTGCCACCATCCCTGAAACATCTTCTCTTAGTGCAAGATTTTTAGTGAGAGTGGGTAATACTAATATTGGGAGAATGTATCCCTCCTCCTTGAGCCTACCCAAGCCCCTCTATCCATTAACCAATATCCATTCTCCATTACTGATCAAAAACATGTTTATAATAGCAGCAGTTAGCCATAACATATCCCAACCCACTCTAACTCTAAAAATAAGTCCTTTATATAATGAGGACTTATACAAATGATATGCCACCTTGCTAGCTTATAATTCCCACCTCGGAGACCTATTTCAAACATGATTCTATCACTTGGAGACTTCCTAGGGATATTTATGTTTTGCAGAATTTGAATACAGAAAGGACTCTTCTTTCATTAATAGTTCATCAAACCAATTCAATAACCCTTATAAATTGCAACCAAATAATTTTTTGAGTTTAATAGAGTGCTTATGTGTCATTATTCCATGTGGATGCTGCGCTGAACTCCTCCAAGTCGAATTTTTACAATTTTTTCACAAATCTGGTTAGTGAAAATTCTGAAACAATAGGCTTCAAAGATAAGTGTATAATTTCCAAACCCTGGTGGCTTTGCAGAAATTGAGAGAGGTTTTTGTAGATAGGAATATTCTAAACAAAATACTATTTCATATTTCCAAAATTCTTGTAATTTTCTCAGAAACATTAAAAAACATCTCACTACGAAAACATGGCAATTTCGTAGCGTGCTTTCATAGCATCCAAAAATAGCTTTTGCACTCAAAATTTCTGCTCTTTGGTTGTTCCAAGGTGTCCATCATGACCTGATACCTCATCACTACCATTTCCTCTCCTTGAAAGCCACAAAAAGTGGTTTTAAAGGAAAAAATACAACTACATGTGTTTTCATAGCAATTTCCTGGCTTTAAGCCTAGGAAACGCTACGAAACTGTGGAAAACTGTGTAATTTCCAGATTTTGACTTTGCCTCAAAAAAGTAACCTCCAGATGTATAAAGTTGTTCTTCAACATGCCATTAACCTCTTAAAACATAATAAAACTCAATTTAAGAGCCTTGAGGTGTTTCCTCTTCAAAAAACATCCTTTTCACCTTTAGCAAGTTTATTCATCACTGAAATGACTATGTTTTTGCTGAAACCATAGGGTTCAGCGATGAGTTGTTTTATCCAAATCCTTGATAGATATTGAAAAAATGAAGGATTTTTTTGTAGGACAAAATATCTTGAAGAAAAAAATTTCTTGGTTTCTTGAAACACATCTCCAACTGTCCAGAATATGCATTCTAAAAAGATGTATAAAATAGGAAAATTCTGCATTCTGAAAACAGAAATCCCTCTTTTCAGTTGTAAGCTTGGGAAATGAAATATGTCAGAAAATTATGACTGATGGAACATGATGTGACCTATATGAAGGTGGTTTTGAGATGAAATGAGTGTGGTCTTGAAACTTAGGATAGGTTAAATATTGTTGGGCCAGAATTGTGAATTACTGATAAATCACACTTCCCTAGATAGGTGCTAGTCTAGAAAAATAGGTGAAAGACTATACGAATATTTATCCTAACTTAGAGCAGATACACAGAGAGGATTGGAGGCTTACTTTTTCAGTCGCTTCCAAATGGCTCCTTCTGTCGCTTCCACTGGAGCTTCAAATTCAAGCAGTTTGTGAGCTGAATGCTTCCTGCAAGAAAGAACACTAAAATAGTAGAAGATGCAATAATATAGATATCTATTCAAGCTAGTTAGCTAAATCAGTAAAGCATAAACCATACACATCAACTAAGATCTTACAATATGGAAAGTCAAAACCAATACAGATGCATATAGGGAAAAATAAGCAGTACTCTTTATTTATGGTAGAAGGAGAGGTTACAACCTAGTGACTGATTTGAAGTGACCTTCTAGCAATGTTCCAAATCCTCATCACAGTATAAATATCTCCAGCAGTAGCTTCACAAATCTATCTCTCAATTGAAAATTCTCCAGCATTTCTCTACTCAAATTCTTCCTCCTCAAGCACTTAGATCTGTGCTCAATTTATAGATGAAGTGTCAGTTGTTTTGCAATCAATAACTTTCCAAAAATAGGCAATACATGTTTCTAGTCATGTAGATTTCAAATGGACACTTGGATCCAGAGCTTAACACATGTGGACTCTTCTGGAATGCACTGGCCAAGTGGAGATTCCGAAACAATGAGAATTTCACTCCCAATGTGACCAACGCACCTATGAATGTCGGGAAGTGCTTTGCAGAGCAGCCTTGCATGGGGCTACCTATGCAACGCACTTAGGCCCCTTAGAGCCTGCATTGGTGAGCTCTCATATGCTATATAATAAGCTTCAAACCATTGAAACCTTTGCTTGATGAAAGTCTTGCTTAATTTGTCTTGTTTCTTGTCTTAGGGCATGTAGCAACTGAAATGATAGGGAATGATAGACCCTTGATCATTGGTCTTGGAGATGATGTCCATTTAACCAGGTCATTGGGAATGGGGCCCAAATTGACCTATAACAATTTCCCCCTAAAGCATGAGATCCAAATAAAAATAACATTTGATTGAGATGCTTTACACTGTGATGAGCCTGGAAACGAAGTGGAGTGGTCACCTGCATCAATCTTAAAATACATTACATCATGGTATATCCTCTTTTGATCATAATTGCTGAGGGTGGGCATTCCCATATTTAGCACATAAACAATCTAATAACATGTACATAATTCAGAAATTTTTCTACATTGGAATGTTGCCCAGATGCAGACATGCCTACAGATATAGGCCCATGTAGGGATGACAATATGTATGTAAGGTCACCGTATAGATTATGTGTACAAAAATCCTGAAATCGTAGCCCGGATGGCTGAAACTAGATCCGGAGTCTTCTTATCTCGTTCACTCGATCATTCGGGTACAATTATAGCCATGCGAATATATGATTTGTAGTCGAACATGGAAATACATCGTTTGATTACCAGCTAATAATGTGAGTTGTTAACAAACTCGAGAGAACCACCATTAATGTCAATGGCCCTCAAGGTACTGCAGTACATTTCGTAAGGCGTGAATAGATGATTTGATGTCGAACGCCAAACAAAATATTTCGATCAAAGGTCCGGAAGCGAGGATCTTATTGATGCTATAACAAGCCTCATGGTACTGGAATCTGATGTTTCTAAGTGAACTTCCTGGATATTGATTTGTCATCGATAGGACGTCACCTTATTGCAAAACAAGAGTTACTGATTTCGAAGACAAGGGTATGACTTGATATAGAAATTTTCAGGGATGATGGTCATGAAAATGAAGGTTTACGAGTATTGAAGAAGGATGAGTTCTTAATCACTAGATGATTTCTCTTGAACATATCAGCGACACTGTGATGAGTTGGCAGCATTGACCCAAAACCGAAGTGAAGGTGTGATAAACCATAGGTGTGAATGAACCGTCAAGATGATTACCCAACCCAAACAGTGATAGACATGGAGTGAAAGAAGTGTCATGTTCAAGAGCGACTTGCTACCAAAAAGAAACTTTGCTCACTTTTCCCAAATTTTCCCCGGTCATTTGTCGACCAGTACCTCTTTATTTTTTAACAAGCTTGAGGAGGATAACATTTTCTTGATCTATAATTCAACCCTTCGGGTGAATAAAGTATTGCTATTTAATAATTTAACGATTCTAGCGATGAATGAAACCCGATTCTTACCATGATTGAAAAGCCCATTGCTATTTTATGTTTTAATGAGCTTAACGACAGTGATAGCCCAGTCCTTTTTCATATTTAGAGAGTTTGAAAAAGAGGACGAAAGAGAACTCCAAAAGTAATTTTTCATAAATTTGTCTCTCAGATCGAAAAAAGTGTAAAATAATATCTGAAAGAACCTCTTTGGTCATGTTTAACCAAGGAATTCCTTTTTCGTAAATAATCCATCTCTATCTGGAAAAGGGTTAAACTTATACTGAATAGATATCAATTCATTTACTTTAACGAGCTTGAAAAGACAAGTGCTCAGCAATCTTTTCACATTATGGGAGTCTAAAAAGAGCTAAAAGAAGACTCCAGGGGTTCCTTTTTCACTGTTATCGAAGCTTGAAAAAGAGATAAAAGTGTGCTTCAAATCCTTTTTCATTTTTAACAAAGCTCAAAAAATAAGGAGAAAAAGTATGATTTGTGGTCAAGTCTTTCTTTGAAATAAATCTGCACGACTAATCTGTTCATCAGTTGTATTTCCTATTCAGAACAACATCAAATGGATTAAAAATACTTGTTTCATGATAAAAACATAATAAAAATATAGTCATAGCAATAAATTTAACTTGCAAACAATTAAATGACTATATAAAGTAGTTTCATTATTCATTTTTACCATTCCATAGTTAACATTTTCATTTTGGAGCTCTGAACCTGATTTTGCCCCCAAACTTTAGTTGTTGATTGCGGTCGTTTCTATGGATGGATTTCATCATCGTTTGATCCAGGTTAGTAGCATGAACCTCCTCTTCCCTTTAGTATTCATTTCATTTCCATTCCTTGCAAATTTTTAGGGTTTTAATGCCCCTAGGGTAAATTTTGCCAAAATTGAGGGAAACGCACCCATGAATATCGAAACCTACGTTACAGAGCAAGTACAGTGAAGGGTACCTACATATGCAATGCACTGTCTCAAACCACGGAGTGTGTTGGGCACAGTTCAAGTTTTTGGTTTTCGTGTTGTGCTCAAAATTTGCCTAGTTTTTTGCAATGAATGATATCTAATGGATCTTATGGTTATATTTCAGGTTTCCATTGGATTATAATGACGATTACATGGAGGGAAAGAGAACATGAAGAACAAGATATGACTGCCTTGAATGATCCGGGTACTGTAAGAGCCTTAAGAGATTGTGGACTACTTAAGTACTTCAAATTTTCGGGAATGAGGAAACAAATAGAACTCTTGGAGTTCTTAGTTCGAGCATGGGATCCAGTGATAGAGGCATTTCACATAAAAAATCAAGTGTTACCCATAACAATTAAGGATGTGTATTTTATCATAGGTTTGTTGAGGAGAGTTTTGCCCATTTCTCTCACAGGGTCTACCGTTGGAGGAGAGATAGTGAGGGATTATGTTATGCAGTATTTCTATCCAGGGGAAGAACCTAGTAAATATAGAAAAATAACATCCGGGATGTTAGGGATTTTCCTTTGAGAACCATCCTTTTCACGATCGCTAAACTTGTTGGCACCGTTACACTACATGTAGCGAACAGATCGTATATGCAGTATGTGCTAGAGTGCTTAGAGCCAACAGTATTCAAATGGTCCGAAGCTATTCTATCTCAGATAAAGGAACAACTAAATAAAGAAAAGGGACGAAGGAAGAAATATTTTAGTTACGGTTCAATCCTCATCTCCTTCGCTTTGGAATGGATTCCACTGATGCAGCCACAACATGTAACATTGGATATATCTAATCCTAGAGATCCTCAAATGCAGAAATGGGTAGAACTCATTGATCGGTATGTAGGCCAATTGATCGTTGTGTTCTCTACTGCATTCTTTGCCTGGTTCGGGGGACAAATTGTCACCATCGATGAGTATGCATACGCTGGCATCAACTTTCGAGGAGATCCAGATCTAGTATTACCAGAAGGCGCTCAGTGGGGTGCAATAGGTAAGAATTATTTGACCATGTTTTTTTATTTTTCTAAGTTTTATATAATTTTTTTGTGTTTTGATTTATTTCCAAGACTAAACTAAATGTTCAATGTAATGCAAATATCGGTCGTGTTCAACCAGTAGAGGAACCAGAGTGCAAAGCAAATGCACCAGCAAAGAGGGCTGTCGGGAGAGAAATCCTTCAGGACCTTGATATGGTTGAGACTCTGGCTAAGCTCCAACAGCACATAGAGGGGTTGACCTTTGGGATTTCATATTTCTGGATCGAAGAGCTTCCCATGCGACTGCAGCGACACGGAATTTGGGTTCCTAACCGTTGGATGCAGTTGCTTCATAAAAGTTCTAGATCTATAGCATGTTACCATGAGCACCACTAGTTTACTTGTGACATTTTGCATACATTTTGAGGTCAGATGACCAATGTGTCTTGGGCACAAATTTTGTAAAAAACTATAACTATCTATCTATATGTTTTCAGAGTTTTTCCTATGTTTAATACGTAATCCTATTCAATGATGTGAATATTTTCTTTACCTATGTCACAAATGTTTGTCTAAAACTTGATTAGCTAATGAATCAGTTAAAGTGTTCAAATTTCTGGAAATGTGTTGATATTGAACAAAATCAAAATTTCTTTCCAAAAGTCGAACTCTTAGGAACAATCTAGGAAGTTTTGGATTTCTAACAGTATACACACTAGTAAGTTGTAATACCACAAGTTCTGAGTCTAACCTTATGATTATTCGGTTAATAAAAAATGAAATGGAATTAGAGATAAGTTCGATCAATGCACTATACTTAGCAATATTGATCGTTGATCTACCAATACAAATCCCTTGAAAACTCACTAACTCATCGTTTGGAGCGAAAATGGCCCATGCTGCAGAGGATAGTTTCTGCATACTATGACTAGCACCATCAGCATATCCAACAAATGGTTCTGAAGATTCAAACATCTGCCATAAAATGTAAAGCGGATTACTAACATCAATAAAACTCTAAAAAAAAATTAATATAGTGAATGCAAATCAACAGCATATAAACAATATAATACAAAAAATTACTGCGCTCATGATTAAGCATAGTAACATTTCAAATACAACCCATTTCTAGGTTGTGCCAATGGAATCCCATCGTAATCAACTAACTTGTAGGCACCCTTAGCAAGAACTATTTTGACAATATAGGGGCCATGCCATAATGGCTCGAATTTCCCTGTACCTATTACATCAGCTTCTTGATCGTAAAGAAGGACCAAGTCGCCCTCTGAGTAGATGCGAAGCAAGACATTTTTGTTGTATTGCACCTTTATACATCTCTTATGCACTTCATTGGCCAATTGGGCTTCACGATGCGTTTCATCAAGATGGATGAGGTTAAGGAGGTACACTTCTTGTTCTGAGGTGTCAGGTAACAAGTCTATCACGAGTTTTAACAATGATATTTCACATTGGATTGGTAAGATAACTTCCAGACCATACACCAATTGAAAAGGAGTAAATCCGGTTGCGTTTCTCACCAAGGTTCGATATGCCCACAAGGCGAAATAAAGGATCAAGTGCCAGTTCCTTTTATAAACTCTTATCATTCATTGAATCATTCATTTAAGAATTTTGTTAATAGCCTCAACTTGTCCATTTGATTGTGGATAATAAGGAATAGAAATATCATGCAACAATCCTAACTTGGCAGTCAATTCAGACATCATGTGGTTGCAAAAATGCTTCCCATGATCCATAACTATAACCTATGGGACCCCAAACTGTGAAATACCATGGTTGAAGAAAAACAATGCAGTTGTTTGTCCTGTGTTATTAAATGTAGGCATCGCTTCAGCCCATTTGGTAAAATAGTCAACTGCGAAAATAATATAACCATGCCCCCCAGATGAAGGAGGGTTACAGGTCATGAAATCAATACCCCATTTCGTAAATGGTCTAGCAGAGACAACAAAATGCATTGGCACTGGTGGTTTGTAAATCTTACAATAAATAATCTGGCATGCATGACAACTTCTCACTACGAGGATGCAATCTTGAAAAATAGTAGGCCAAAAGTAACCGGTGCGGAGTATCTTCTGCGTGGTAGCATATCCTAATAAGTGTCCACCACAAGCCCTAGCATGACAATCATTTAACATTTTTTCGGCCTCCTCATGAGTGAGGCACATCCTTAAAATGGTATCGACACCATGACGATAAAGTGTATTGCCGACGATCAGATAATCTTTGGCTTGGTATCGAATACGTCGTTGTTCAGAGTGAGAGGTATTAGGTCGAAAATTTTTGGTTTGGAGATAAATGATGAAATCCCCATACCAAGGATTAGATGATCCGATCAGAAATAGAGACTTGTCTGTAATAGATGGTTTTGACGTAGTAGGAGTACTATCAGAGGGAAGGTCACAGAGAAGCTCAGCCAAAACTAAAGATTTCTTTGACTTGGATTTGATGAATTCCAAATCAAATTCCTGCAAAATGACAAACCATTTTGAATACTTTCCCCCTAGAAATTAACGTGATAAGATATAAGTCATGGGGTTACAATCTGAAACTATTTTTGTTTTTTAGAGTAGGATATAATGGCAAAATATTTGGATATCTTGAACAGCTTCCAAGGCATGATTTTCCACGTATGAGTTCTTAACTTCCGTATCATTGAGATTATGACTCAAATAATAGATCGGATGTTCAATTCCATATTCTACTTGGACCAAAACCATAGATATGTTTGTTTCATCCATGGCGATATATAGGAAATAATAATTTTGATAATTTGGAGGATACATTAATGATGCTCGGACAAGAGTGTCCTTGACAGCATCAAAAGAAGCGTATGCAATGTAATATCCCAAAAATGGAACTATCAACAAGGCATGACTGGAAAACACATTTTCCAGGAATTGCTGCTAGATGATTTGAAACCAGCACCTGGATCCCTTAGATCTAAGTATCTAAGTCCTAAAACCAATAGGATATCAAAAACAAATCCTTCTAGGTGGGGCAAGAAGGCCTCCCACACCTAGTATGGCTTGATAAATGCCCAATGAGGGACTGCAGCAATGTATAAACATATTAATGGATATGCAGCATTAAATAAGCTTATAATATGTGCTAAAAACACATAGCCATCAATCCAAGCTATAGCAGCAAACTGTACTTCATTTTATGAGCTAAAAGTTGGGGAAAAACAACAATTTATGCCCTAAAAAGGTTAATTTCAGAGATGAGCGTAAAAATAAGGGCAAGAGATGGTGAGATCTCGTATCTTAGGTCATGTGGGACTCACATACCAAATTTGAGCAGAAAAAAATGACTCTAGCTATGTTAAACAGATCTCCCACTCCCGATATGGCTTAGAAATGCCCAATCCCCATGACTTAATTATTGCATAATTTACTGAAGCACAGAAAGTGTGATTTTCTGAAGGTGTTGGATACAATATGGTATGGAAATCAGTAAATCATATCTATAGCATGGTTCATATAATGTACAATACATAAACAAAAGAGTTACATGAAGAAACCCTCAAGATTTAGATGTTGCAACAACATATTGAGACTGCAAAGCTTGAAAACATTATTTTATTGATGCTACAACTGGATTATATTACACTTTAGATCTACAGCAGATCTTTGTACAAAAATATAGATCCAATACATGTTTGTATACTAGATGGGCTCCTTAATACATTCCCCTTGGGGATTTGAACAAATCATGAACAACAGTGAGTAGATCTAAGATCTAAGTTGCAATCCTATAGTAGTATTTAGAAATTATGTAGTAAATAGAACCATATACAAATAATATCTTAAGGGAACATGGATTGGATTGCCATTCCATGGATCACCACAGTGCAAGGAAATCTCCTCAACACTAGAGATCACTCCTCAAAACGTTGCTCAAACACCCTACAACTTCCCTCTTGTAGATAACGCAAGTATGGGAGATAAAATACATTGTTAGCTTCAGTACTAAGTAGGTCTGATGCCTTGATCTGAAAATGCAGCTCCAATGATCCAATACACTCTTCGAGGAGGTTAAAAGACACACTCACTAAGAAGAGGCACCATATTTTCCTAGATATGAATAGATCTAGCTTCCACTGCTGCAGCTTACAAAGAAAAACAAATCCTAAACAAGATCTGAATTGTGGTTGGAAGATGAAGCTTGGCCCAAAGCCTGATAGTGGACAAGATAGAACAAGTCTCCTCCAAGAGCTGCTCAAGGAAGGAGGTGGGATTCCCGACCAAGAACACCCAAGTGATAAACAACACTATTCTCAGCTAAAGATCTAGATAATAAGGAATTTCTAAATAGACAACACCTTTAGAAATATCAAATAATCAACCCCTTCCTTGGTGTCCTCCTCTTCCTTTTATAATATGGAAATCTTGTCAAACCCTAAACCATCTTGATGATTTAGCCTCATTCACATGAGTGGCCTCCAACATGAACTGCGTTGTGCCTTTAGGAGATACAATGCATATAGACAGCGTTGTGGATTTGGTCTTGTTGACCCAGTCAATTGATCCAGCCTCTTTCACACTTAAGTGTGTTTATGAAGATAGCTCATATTTAGCTTGTTTCACATTTAGCATTGATTTATTTTGTTGTTTAGGATTTATATTGATCCTCCCTTACAATTTTATTCATGAGACATAAAAAGTAAAACTAAAGTGAATATTCCTATTAGCTTGGGCTAATTAGGAATATTACAGTCCTCCCCCTTCAAAACGTTGCTTGTCCTCAAGCAACTACAAGGTAGAGAAAAATTTCTCCCTTCCTCTTCTTGTGGCCTCATCAATGGATCCCACCATGGCTGAAAATGATAGGCAATGAATCTATCCTCCAATGATTCCCTCCAAGTGTAAGATAACAAATTGTACATCATGAGAAAAGGGAAGGTACAGGTGGTGATCTCCTTGTTGCTCAATGGCCTCAAGGTAGGAGTGATGACCAACTTGGGGAATCTTATTCCCAATTAGTGATTCCATCACCCATGCTATCATCCAAATGAAACAATCATCAGCCCCTTCTTTGTGCAATGTAGTGGGGCTGCATGGAGAGATTAGTTTTCCTCCCTTCATTTGTTTCTCTCTCCATTTATGATAAATGTGGGGTTGTTTATGTCTTTGGGCTGAAAGAATATGGCCTCCAGGTATGGCCCAAGCTACCCCATCACATAATTCAGCCATGAAGTGCCCCCTCCAAGCACTTAAGTTCTTCAAATGGCTCACTTCATATGAAGAAAAGAGTTGAGATGTGGCAATCATGGTTTGCCCATTGCTCCTCCTGAAACATATAGCATGAATAGTAGGGAGAATCATACTCCCAATGGGCATCTCCATCACATATCCCACTCTCCAAACAAAGCTTCCCATGTACATAGAAACATCAACAATATATGGAAGCAAAAACAATTGAAAACAAGCTGTCACATGACAACTGGAAAGTGGATCATAGTTCCTCTCATGGAACTAGCATAGTGCATCCTTGGCCTACATCAAACCAAACAGTAACAAGTGATTTTCTAGCCACTTGTTTGCTACCACAATCATTTCACAAGATAGCATCATGAAAGTACCAAGTGGTGTCAATCGTGCACACCAAAAATCATGTAGCTTCCCCCACAAACCACCAATGAGATAGCCAATCTCAATGCCACAAAAGGCTGCAAGTACATTATTATACAATATGCAAGAAGGAAAAACTCTTCTTGATACATCATGCTGCTCAAACAAGGAAAAGAAGTACAATACAAAATGTGAAATTATACCTCCTCCATCATGCACTTGAGATCTTGAGCTGAAATGGCTCAACTGGAAATTCTCTCTCACCTCCAAAGAGTAGGGAAGTGGCTATGACCTCCTCTTCATTACCATCCAGGTTATGCATCTCTCCATATGTTGAAATATATCATGCTGGATGCTCTCCCAAGTGAACTCCTCCACCAACTGGAAATATGCTTCAAAGTGCATAGAAGTGAAGTCCTCATGAGCTGCATGTAGCATCTTCTCCTTGAGACTAGAAGACCTAGTCAAGAAGATCTTGCCATAGGAATAGATGACCACATCATCCACTATGTATCTATCATCTCCATCCGGGTCATCAAGAACCATGCATGTAGCAAGATCCTTGGAGTACTCTACCAAAAGTTGAGACCTCCAATAGGGATCAATCCACCTAAGAGACAGTGATGGTGATCTAGCATTTGAAGCTCTCCTCATGTTGCTGCCTGCTACTTTGACATCCCTCATGCCAAAGTCATCCTCCAAACTCCTCACCTCCCTAGAATCCAAGGATGGTGAGCCAAGAGGCAAGATGTCCCTCACCAATTCTAGATCTGATGGCCTCCCAAGTGGAATGCCTCCATGTAGTGAGACATCAAAATCTGAAGTGGACTGCATGTATGAGTGGACTAATTTTTCCCTCTCTTCTCTACGCAGTGCAGTCTCCTTCCTTTTTGTAGAATTCTTATGAAATATATGAGGGTGAATTCTCATCATCCCTTGATGCTAATCCTTCTTCTCTTCCTCTCCTTCCATCTCACCATCCACCAATGCCATTGCATGTTGCTCCAAAATTGTGTTTTGGTTCCCACATGTTGAATAATTTGGAACTCCTTGTAAAGATACAAGGGCTCCTCTAATGGAAGCAATGGCTCCCCCTTCACCTCCATGTGGTGATGGATCCTCTTCCTCCATCCTCTTTGTAGTAAATGTGGGCAATAGATTGCGTTGTGGATCTGCATGTGTGGCTGAACGCTCACACCCATCATGAGAATAGTTAGGGCTTGTTTCAAACCCTTCCAGAAATCTTCTACACTCCTCCCCTTCCATCTCCTTGAGATCTTCTTTAATACCTTCCAAGGTTTGGAAAAGCAAGGACATCTCCTCTTCCGTCATTCCTCCTTCTCCTCTTTCTCTCAACAAGAAAGTAGGCATGTTACAGTATTGTATATCAGATTGTGTGGCTAAATTCTCACACATCGCATAAGAAGTACTAGGGCTTTCTTCATGAGAAGAACTCCTTGAGGGATTTGCATGTCTTCCCCTTCTCATTCCCCTGATTTCCTCCTTCAATTCATGCATGACTTGAGAGAGAGTGTTAGAAAAACTCTTCTCTTTGTCCTTTTTGTAATATTTCTTTATTCTTCTTCTTTATTCTTCTGATAGCTAGATCTCACAGGCTGAGCCAAAGATCATGCTTTGATACCACTGTAATATCCCAAAAAGGGAACTGTCATCAAAGCATGACTAGAAAACGAATTTTCTAGGAATGGCTGCTACAGGATTTGAAACCAGCACCTGGATCCCTTATATCTTAGTATATAAGTCCTAAATCCAAGAGGATATCAAAAAAAAATCCTTCTAGGTGGGGCAAGTAGTCCTCCCACACCTAGTATGGCCTTATAAATTCCCAATGAGGAAAAACAGCAATGTATAAACACAATAATGGATATGAAGCATTAAATAATCTCATGGGATGTGATAAAAACACATAGCCATCAACCCAATCTACATCAGCAAACTGTACTTCATTTTATGAGCCAAAAGTTGGGGAAAAACAACAATTTATGCCCTAAAAAGGTTAATTTCAGAGATGAGCGTAAAAATAAGGGAAAGTAACGGTGAGATATTGTATCTTAGGTCACGTGGGACTCACATACCAAATTTGAGCAGAAACAAATGACTCTAGCTATGTTAAACAGATCTCCCACTCCTGATATGGCTTAGAAATGCCCAATCCCCATGACTTAATTACTGCAGAATTTACTGAAGCATAGACAACATGATTTTCTGAAGGCATTGGATACAATATGGTATGGACATCAGTAAATCAGATCTATATCATGGTTCATACAATGTAAAATAGATAAAGAGAAGAGTTACATGAAGAAACCCTCAAGATTGAGGTGCTGCAACAACATATTGAGACTGCAAAGCTTGACAGCAGAAAATTAATTGATGCTATAGTTGGATTATATTACACTTCAGATCTAGAGCATATATGTATACAAAAATATAGATCCAATAAAAATCTGTATACTAGATGGGCTCCTTCATACATTCCCCTTGGGGATCTGAACAAATCATGAACGACAGTGAGTAGATCTGAGATCTAAGTTGTAGTCCTGCAGTAGTATTCAGAAATTCTGCAGCAAATAGAACCATATACAAATCATATATGAAGGGAACATGGATTGGATGCCCAATCCATGGATCACCACAGTGCAAGGAAAGCTCCTCAACACCAGAGATCACTCCTCAAAACGTTGCTCAAACACCCTGCAACTTCCCTCTTGCAGATAACGCAGTTATGGGAGAGAAACTATGTTTTTATCTTCAGTACCTAGTAGGCCTAATGCCTTGATCTGAAAATGCAACTCCAATGATCCAATACACTCTTCCAGGAGGTTAAAAGACACACTCACTGGGAAGAGGCACTAGATTTGCCCAGATCTGAGTAGATGTATCTTCCACTTCTGTGGCTTACAAAGAAAAAAAAATCCTAAATAGGATCTGAATTGTGGTTGGAAGATGAATCTTGGCCCAAAGCTTGATAGTGGACAAGATAGAACAAGTCTTCTCCAAGAGCTATTTAAGGAAGGAGGTGGGATTCCCGACCAGGAATACCCAAGTGCTAAATAACACTATTCTCAGCTAAACAACCAGAGAATAAGGAATGTCTAAACAGACAACACCTTTAGAAATATCAAATAATCAACCCCTTCCTTGGTGTCCTCCTCTTCCTTTTATAATATGGAAATCTTGTCAAACCCTAAACCATCTTGATGATTTAGCCTCATTCACATGAGTGGCCTCCAACATGAACTGTGTTGTGCCTTTAGGAGATACAATGCATGTAGACAACGTCGTGGATTTGGTCCTGTTGACCCAGTCAATTGATCTAGCCTCTTTCACACTTAAATATGTTTATGAAGATAGCTCAGATTTAGCTTGTTTCACATTGAGCATTGATTTATTTTTCTATTTAGGAGTTATATTGATCCTCCTTTACAATTTTATCCATGAGACAAAAAAAGAAAAACAAATTGAATATTTTTTGTGTAATAATTTTCGGTGAAAATCACATGACATAAATTTCTGTCGACGCGTTTCGAACCAACCAGTGTGGGTGGGATGTTAGCAGACGCTGGATTCCTGCACTTCACTCTTAGTTTTTTTTTTTTTTTCATTCTTGATTCCTCTCTCCAGATGTATGCTCCTTTTATTTTATTAATTTGGTGTTGATTGGTATTTTTGTTTTGTTTTTATTTTAATTATAATTTTCAAAATTTTAAAATTTTTATTTTAATTTTTATTTATTTATTTATTTTTTATTTTTTATTTTTATTTTTTTATTTTTATTTTTATTTTTTATTTTTATATTTTTTATTTTTTTTATAATTTTTATTTTTATTTATTTATTTATTATTATTATTATTATTTTATTTTATTTTTTTATTATTCATTTATTTATTTATTATTATTATTAATTTGTATTTATTTTTATTTTTAATTTTATTTATTTATTTATTTTTATGAATTTTTATTTATATTTTATTTATATTTTTATTAGTATTACTAGTATTATTTATTTATATTTTTCTTTATTTATTTGATTATTTTTTGTTTACTTACTTATATTTATATTTATTTATTCATTTATTTATTTTTATTTATATTTGTATTTTATTTATTTATTTCTATTTTTATTTTATTTATTTATTTCTATTTTTATTTTATTTTTATTTTTATTTTTATCGGAAAACTTACCTCTTTAGTAATCTTAAATTAATTAATTAAGTATTATTATTTTATAATTTTGCAAATTTGTCATTTTATAAGATTTTTATATAGAAATTACTTGTTTTTTATTAGAATTATGATTTTTAAAAATTATTTCTATACATGAATTGTGATTTTTATTGTTTCCATTTTTGAATTACCAAATTTACTAATAGATTTTTGGAATCTTGTTGATATTGGCATTATTGTAATTAAGCATTATTATTATTACTTATGTATTTATTTGATTAGATTTGATTTTATATTTTATTTTTATTTTATATAGAATTTATAATAAAAATATAATTAAAATTTTTGAAATATAATAGAATTAATACTAAAAATAAAATTCTTCCTATTCTAGTTAAACTAGCCGTTTTTCCAACGGCTAGTTGGAGATGTCCTGATCTACTTAAACTGGTTCCTGATTAGATTGCTCATCTTGTCCTGATGATGAACCACACTGGTTGGTTCGAAACGCGTCGACAGAAATTTATGTCATGTGATTTTCACCGAAAATTATTACACAAAATCTATGGATCACAGAAGCCAAATTCCTAAAATTGAATATTCCTATTAGCTTGGGCTAATTAGGAATATTACACGCAACTTGGTCCCAATGGAAGGGAACCCCCTTTTTCAATAATCGAGTAAATCTTTTAGCCATTTCGACATAGTTTGGAATGAACCTTCTCAGGAAGCTAGCCTTTTCTTGAAGTTTTTGTATCTGAAGTAAGTTTGATGGTGCAGGAAAATCAAGAATGGCCTGAACCTTCAATGGGTCTACTTGAATTCCTTCTTTGAGACTACGAATCCGAGCAATCGACCAAAACCAACACAAAACACACATTTATGTGGATTGAGGTGTATCTTGTAGTGTCAGCAACATAAGAAAATGGCTCTCAAATGCATCGGGTGATCATTCTGATTTCATAAATGTGCTGGTAAATCATTTAGATATGGTTGAACAATGTGCTTGATGTCGTTGAAAGCATAATCCATTGCTCTTTGAAAAGTTTCCCCAGTGTTCTTTAAACTAAATAGAAGTTTCCTATATGTGAATGTGCCACAAGGACAGATGAATGTTGTCTTATGTTGGTCATCTAGATAGATATTGATTTGATTTTAGCTGGAAAATCCATCCACGAACGAGAATATTTCACATCTTGCACAATCATCAATAATCTGGTTGATAAATGGAGTAGGATAGTTGTCTTTTGGACAAGCATGATTAACATCCCAATAATTGACGCACACTCTAATGGTTCCTTGTTTTTTCATAACAGGAACGATATTGGAAACCCACTCAGTTAGTCGAACAGGGTAAATGAAACCAGCACGCAAAAGTTTTTGAACTTCTACTTTGATGGTAGTAGCTTTCTTCATATGAACAAGACGAAGTCGTTGACGCACCGGTTTGACATCAGGATACATATTAATAGTGTGTTCAACTATACTTGTATCTATGACTGGCATTTCCTTGTAAGACCAAGCGAATACATCACAAAATTCACGAAAAAGAGAGTGATATGAATCAAGTTCTGATGGAGAATAAGATACACCGACATGAATATTTTCTACAATGCTAGGTTTGGTCGAAATATCGATAGAAATCATTTCTTCGATATTTGATAAGTTTCTCTTAGAATCGATTACATAATTGGAAAAGAATTCGAAAAGAAAGTTTTGATGGATGGGTGATATAGTTCACTGAGATTGTTTTCTTCATAACTTGGAAGATGGGAACGATGATGATAATATTACCATGGTTCTCCTTCTGACATCATAGCTTCCAAAATATTTTCATCTGTCAAAAACTTTGAGGAAAATGGATCAGATGGAGTACCAAAATCGAAGGAACAATCAACCCAAACACTCGGCGACACTAATTTTAGAATTGCCGCCCAAGCCAAATAGATTGATTGCTATGCCAGCTCAATAGGGATGGGTGGTAAAAAATCATCCAACGTAAAAAATTTAGAATCACCCGTACTCTCCCTTAAGCCAGATAGAGTGGAAGAGATCATGTAGTAGGTCTCTATACTTGCAATTTCTATCGACGTCACGAGCAGCGGTAATGCAAAGGTTCCCATAAGAGTGGAATCCTTTAAGATTCCTACATCAATGTTCTGAATTTCTAGTTGGGTTAAGTGAACAAACGGAATGCTTCCAATTACTTATGAGGTGGAGGCAAAGAAGGATAATTGATTAATGACTCTAATTGTACCTTTATGTGGAAAGGAAATCATTCTAAAGTATGTAGAAACAATGGCAGTCATTGCATATACCCATGGTCTTCCAAGTAAAATATTATAGTCTAGGGGTCCGTCAACAACCTCAACATCAATATTCATTGTTTTTCCCCCTAATTCAATATGCAGGTTATTGATAATACCACAAGTTTTATATGTTCTTCCATCAAAAGCCTTCAACGTCGTTGATGATTTTCATAATCGCGGAGAGCCAAGTGACTTGCAACAGTTTAGAGACATAATGCACGTAGATGATCCCTCATCAATAATAATGTGATGAACAAGGTGATTGAGAACATTTACTTGTATGGAGAATGCCAATTCTACTGGTAGCTGCAGCACATAGCTCGTATGATTAAAGAAGACAAGATTAGAATCAGTCGGATCAATTCCACCAATGGCCGACAATAAAGCCTGCTTCTGGGAGGGACAATTTTGTAATACCTCAAGAGTAAACATAGCTGAAGGGGATTGAGCCAAATCTTCAACTATATTATAATTTTTTGCAGCTCTTGCTCGAGGATTATATGTCAATTTATGAATTACTCCCTTTGGTGGCTTAATTGTCAATTCAGGAAAAACAGTAGGTGGTACTGATTCAGTAGATGGATTCGTTGTCGAGGTAGTAGGTTGATCAGTGGCCAGGCTACCATAGTCTTTATTCCACGTCGACACAAAAATACCTTGTGAAGGTTTAGTGGTGGATAACATTAACACTTGGGAACTAGAAGCTGGATCTGTAGAAACCAAATTAGTGTCTGGATTTGGAAATGGGTCTGTCAACACAGCTAATGCATGAGAAGTCTTGATGATTTTTGATACTTCTACACGGTGAGGAAAATACCTAACAAAGTGTTCCTCATTATAGATTATGCATGGATAATGAGGTTTCCATGGTCTTGACGATTGATCAGATGATCTTTCCTGTGGGTTAGAAGTTTTCTTTTTCTTTGATTTCCCCTTTTTCTTACTTCCTAGTTGCTTGTCACTTTTGCCTTTGTCAAATGACACGGCATTAATTTCAGAAGTAGGAGCAGGATCAGATGCAGTAGCATGGCATGTGCTTACAGTGCCTATCAAGCTGTCTCTGGCATGAGAGTCCTTTATTTGAGGAGGAACATTGAAATTGGATTGCGGCGCATTAGGAATTTTTTCATAGAGCATGCTAGACTGAGTATAAATCAAGTCTAAATAATGGGCATGAGCGATAAATTTCTCTTCTGTGACGACGCCACCTTTAGCCACATCCTCAGTTATAGATGGTAACAAGGACTTAATGAACCATTCAACAAGGAGCTGATCGGGAACAAATGTCTTAACCAATCATCGACGGTGACGTCACTCATGAATATGATCAGAAATGTGAGTAGCATTAGTCTGTTTGAATTTGGTCAAGAGTTCCGTTCCAGTTTCATATTTGATTGGTAACTAGAAATGGGTCAAAAATACAATAGCTAAGGTACTGAAATTGTCAAAGAAGCTCTAGGTAACTCAATGTACCATTTAGCAGCCAGACCTATGAGCGTACGCTGGAAAAGACGTAGTCGAACAAAATCATCATTTAGGGAATTTGATGAACACCATAAATGATAAGTCATGACATGAGTCGATGGATATTCTCCAGGGTTTCCATTGAATTTAGGAATATCAAAGGGTAATTTATGAGATATCACTGACCACCAAGGAGCATATATAGGATCATTGGTTAACCAGTTTAAATCTGGTAATTCCAAGGTTGCAACAAAATGCAACTGTCTATTAAGGTCAGGTTGAGCATAGCCAGGGTAAAATGGAATTTCTTGGGAAACAGGTCTTTGAGCACCAACATAAGGAATCTGCTATTGGTAACGCAGATATGGGTTGTTTTGGATGGCAAACGCTTGAGAATTTTTTTGACCAAAACCTGGATATGATACTTGTTGAAATGAAGTTTGAGGAATTTGCGCCTGTGGCTTCCAAGGGATCTATCCACCAATTTTATAACCCAAATTAGTATAAGTTGGATTCATTTGATATGTATAACTAGGTTGCATTTGTGACACCCCATAAAATGGTACACCAACTTGTGAATAAATAATTCCTTATACAAGTTGTTGTAAATTAACCAAAGGATTTTGAGTCTATGGACCCAAAATTTGATGATATTGAGTTGAAGAACTTGCCTGATAAGGTTGATGTATAATATTTTGATTCTGTAATAGGGGTATAGATGTATTAACAAGTGGTAATGAAGAGGGTGTAACAGGTTGAACAGGTTGATACGATTGTACAATTGTTTGTGGTTGGATAGGCAGAGTGGGCTGCCATTGACAAACATTCATGTCAACATTAGTTTGACCAAAAAGTGACTGAGTACTGTCGTATTGGGTAACCAAAGGTTTCCCCTGAGCATAAGGAGGATAATAAGATGGAAAATATTGTTCCTCAAATGCTGGGAGTCTAGTATATATGGTACTTAAAGGAATTACCAAAAATGACCGACTTGATATTGCCCTGATGATGGATGTAATGAATCAAGTCATTCAGTAATAACTATAGGACTACCAGTTAAAACACCAAATGATGAAATTGGCAAAGACCATGAACATGAAGATTCACCAGAGAAAGTGCCAGACAATGATTTGTAACATGTTGGGACTGAAGGGCCACCATGAAAATATGACTCTGGTGAGGTTGTGAACATCGAAGGAGTAGCGAGGGTAGGAGCTGACATAATTGGAACAATGGACCCAACCAAAGATGCTGGTTCAGACATGGTTGTTTGACCAAATGTATACCCTCAAAAATCAATGGGAGATTGAGTGGCAATAGGATCAACAAAAGTAGATGGAAATGATTGCGGAAAAGACTGGTACAGGAAAAGGTCCCCCCAAAATGGGTTGGAGTTAAAGGTGTATCGTCTTGTGGGATTTCTTCAATCGCAATTAAACCAGGAGGAAGAACTTCACCGTCAGGCCCAAAATATATTTCAGATGGTTGACTGTGCGATATAGGAGTTTCAATAGCTACAGAACTTTGTGGGATGACCATGGTAGGAACAACTTTCGGTTGCTCGACATCAGAATTCAGATGTTCTGGCAAAGAAGAGACAGGATCTGGATCAATTTGTGATTGAAAAACGTCAGGTCCAGGAGGTATGGTCTCAGCGATTGAATGGATCATGACCATGGGTAGCTGTGAAGACTCTGTTTCGACAACAGTAAACAAACCAGGATGTGTGGAAACAATTTGATCTAACTCTGGGTTAAAATATAATTTTTTGCCAGAGGTACAAATTGTACTTGATTCAATAGATCGTGATCGCCTTCGCCCACCAAAAGTAAATTTCGGTGGTAAAGGTGGTTTTAAAGCTAATCTACACGAACGACGGGGGATAAGATTTTGTTCTTCCACAATTACTAATTTATTTTATCCAAAAACAAATAAACAAAAAGACGGTAATGCTAGGCAAAAGGGTTTACCAAGAAACTGTGAACTGCGGAATACCTCCTGGCGAACCAAGAAGTACGGGCAGGTAATCTCCCTGAATGCTGTGTTCGGTGTATCACAATTTCAAGGTGGATGACTCGGTTCACTATGGATGGATAGCACCTAAACTTTTTCCTCCCAAATATACCCGAAGGTACGTGGAGGCCCAAATCCGTATTAGTGCTGTCTGATGTGAAACTACATAGTGAGAGCACCCATTTATACTTATCGTACTATAACACTGCCTAATATACCCAAAAGTACATGGACGAGCTACGATATACTTATGTACGTGGAGTGAGGTATCACACTCAGAATGTATCATAGACAAGTTAACGACAACTGCTATTTTTTACAATGCCGGAACACGTCTCTAGCCTAGACCTTCTAAATGTTATCGTTATTGTTCCAAAGCGTTGTTAAGTAAATTGAGATTAATTTTATGTTTATCTTGCTTAAATATTTTCCTTTCAAAGGCTCACCGCGATGATATGTATGAAATTCCTAAAATGCAAGCTAAGGATGATAAACAAACTTTCACTTTCATATTTTTCAATGAAGAACCCAGCTACTAAGGGAAAAGAGCAAATAATTTGAGAGCAAACAAATAAATGAACAAAACAAATCAATGAATCTCAAACTAAATGTAGATTTCCTAAAATTCCTTTTGCAAAACACACACAATCCTACATGCAAATGCAAGTATTTCTTTTCAGTTTCCTTAATGTTATGAATGCAAAAAAGAAACTAGGTGCACTAGATCAATAATTCAAATGATTTTTACTTTCAAGAAATGAAGAATACAAACAACAATTTCTCTTTTGAAGGAAAAAAGAGGATTTCAAAAAAAAATTCTCCTATTAAGGAAATGAAGATTTTACGACAATTTCCTATTTCGAAAGAAAATTATTCTTAATGAGACCATAAAAAATACTTTGAAATCAACTTGTCAATGATAAAGAAAAACTTTCTTAAAACAACATTGAACAAATTTTCAGTCAAAGGAGAAGAAGTATATAGAGTCACTGGTCAATTGAGCATCAAAATTTTCAAAACACAGCAGCAAACAAAACTGAAGCAAGTTGCAAAGTCAAATTCAAGGTAATTTGGTCACTTTCAGGAGTCAACGCAGTCTCCAAGGGGAGACAGTGCTCTGCAATGCAGGCTAGGAAGGGAGACAATGCTCTGCAAAGCACTGTGTCCAGTCTAAAGGTGTGTTGGGTGCAGTATAGAAAGAAAAATACTACTATTTAACTCACTGTCTTTGCAAATTAAGATCTGAAAAAGTTTAATCTTTATGTGAAAGAACTATTGGGTGGATAAACAAATAAAATCAGAGGCTCTAACACCTAGAACTAAGAGAAATTTGATCCCCAGTGGAGTCGCCAATTTTTTGGGCTAGAATTGTAAATTATAGATAAATCATGCTTCCCTAGACAGGTGCTAGTCTAGAACAACAGGTGAAAGACTATACGATTATTTCTACTAACTTAGAACAGATACACAGAGAGGATTGGAGGCTTTCTTGTTCAGTCGCTTCCAAATGGCTCCTTCTGTCGCTTCCACTGTAACTTCAAATTCAAGCGATTTGTGAGCTGAATGCTTCATGCAAGAAAGAACACTGAAACAACAGAAGATGCAATAATATAGATTTATATTCAAGCTAGTTGGCTAAATAAATAAAGCATAAACCATACACATCAACTAAGATCTTACAATATGGAAAATCAAAGCCAATGCAGATGCATATAGGGAAAACTAAGTAGTACTCTTTATTGATGATAGAAGGAGAGGTTGCAACCTAGTGACTGATTTGAAGTGACCTTCAAACAACGTTCCAAAGTCTCATCACAGTATAAATCTCTCCAGCAGTAGCTTCACAAATCTAGCTCTCAATTGAAAATTCTCCAGCATTTCTCTACTCAAATTCTTCCTCCTGAAGCACTTAGATCTATGCTCAATTTATAGATGAAGTGTAGGTTTTTTTTCAATCAATAACTTTCCAAAAATAGGCAAGACATGTTTCTAGTCATGTAGATGTCAAATGGACACTTGGATCCGAAGCTTGACACATGTGAACTCTTCTAGAAGGCACTGGCCAAGTGGAGATTCTGAAACAATGAGAATTTCTCTCCCAATGTGACCAACGCACCTGTGAATGTCGGGAAGTTCTTTGTAGAGTAGCCTTGAATGGGGCTACCTGCATATTCAACGCACTTAGGCCCCTTAGAGCCTGCGTTGGTGAGCTCTCATATGCTATATATTAAGCTTCAAACCATGGGAACCTTTGCTTGATGAAAGTCTTTCTTGATTTGTCTTGTTTCTTGTCTTAGGGCATGTAGCAACTAAAATGATAGGGAATGATAGACCCTTGATCATTGGTCCTAGAGATGATGTCCAGTTAACCAGGTCATTGGGAATGGCACCCAAATTGACCTATAACAAATATGAAAAAATGAAATTTCCTATGCCAACTTGAAATATTTTTGAGGAGTCCTTACCCTTTTGAGGAGTGAACTGTATGACCATGTCAAGTAATGACTCACAAAATTATGGGTGATAATAGTTATCGTGAAAAGTACGAGTAGTTAAGAAATATGTAATATATTCTATATATTTGGGGGAAAATTCAACTTGGAAAAAGTTAGCATCAAGAAAATGATCATCAACAGAGCCTCCAAATTATGCTGACTCCAATAAGGAAAGATGATATGGTCCCACATTGGTTCATCCATGCTTCACAATAAGCTCAATAGAAAATTCATAAAATAATAGAAACCAATGACACATTCTTCCTTCCATTACAGGGCAATTGATCAAATATTTCAAAGCTGAATGGTCTATAAATAATTTGAAATTTCCTCCTATTAGATAATGGCAGAACTTCTCTAGAGAATATACCATTTCCACGCTCAGTCGTAGTGTAATTATGTTACGCGGTAGAGAGTTTTATGTTGGAAAAATATATAGGATGGTCCAAATTTCCTTCTCTCACTTGCATGATGATATCATTGAGAAAAGTTTTAGAAGTGTCACTAATGTGTACATGGAAATATTTATTCCAATTAGGATAGACTAGAGTTGTATAACTTGTTAATTTTTTCCTCAATGTTCCAAATTCAGCATCACACTCGAAGGTCCATATGAAATTCTCAAACTTATTTAGGAGCTTATCTAATGGGGCAGTGATAGAAACATAATAATGGATGAACCTACTATAATAACCTATGTTTTCAAGAGTAAATATAATTTTTTTAACACTTGATGGAGGTGGAATATTGAGGATCAAAAAAACTTTGGATTGTGCAACTGAAACACCAACCTTACAAATAATATCCCCCAATTATTTTCCAAAGGGTACAATAAATATACACTTCTTTAAATTGAGATAAATTTGTAAATATCTACATTGATAAAAAATCACTCTAAGAAAACTTGATTTCTTCTTCAAAATACCTTAAAAATCCAATCATCCATATAAACCTCCAAAACGTTATGTATATACTCTCTGAAGGATGCAATAAAAATTTTGGAAAATATTCCAGGTGCATTTTTAAGTCAAAAGGGAATCACATGATACACATAAGATCCCCATTTTTTGGTAAAGGTATTATTCTTCTTATCCTATTCTACAATCCAAAATTGATGATAAATTATGAACCCATATATAAAGGAATAAGCTTCATGGAATGCAACATTATCCAAAACCTCATTACTAAAAGGAGTAGGAAATGGGTCATGGACACGTGCATTATTCAAGCTATGATAATCAAGATAGACTCTTATGTCCATAGAGTCCTTCTCATCTTGGATGACTATGGGGTTTATCCAATCAAATTCGTTAATTGGTAAAATGAGTCTTACTCCTAACATATTTTGAATATACTTCTTGATGTTCTCCTTAACCCTAAGATTCAAGCGATATGTACGGTGCTTTACCGGACATGCATTTGGCTTAAAATTTATTTTCATCTCCCTAAGATATTTTATACCCTTTATATCTGAAATTGACTAAGGAAACATATCCTCATACTCCTTAATCGGGTCAAATATTCCCTTGGTTGTATGCTCATCCCAATAGTCTCAAATAGATACCATCTTAATCCTTTCATCAATGCAATATTAAAATTTTGTAGCTTCGATGGTTGTAGATGAGGGGAATCATGAGGTTAATCATCCTTGATGCTTCTCTCTCCTTCATACTCGAAATAAATATGCCTCAGCCCTTCTAAATATTCATTATCAAGTTTCCTAGCAATATTACCACAAGCAAAATCCATCTAAAAACCTGAGCCAGGTGTAGTTCCATAATCTGTGTTGTAAAGGAATTTTGCAAGGGGCTTCCCAGTATGAAATATAACTCTCTTAACTTCTTTCAAAGCTTCTGCAATCCGAGAGTCTTTATTTTATAAATTTAAATAAACATAAAACTAATAAATTGACCCATCTCAGTTGGAAATATGTCCCTTCATTTATTCCTTCAAATACCATTCCTTGGAAATAGCTCCTAAGGTATGAATAAAATGATGTACCCACAACTTAGTAGGTACCTTGTTGTTCTTCCATGTTAAAAAACAGGCTTGAACATATTTTTTAGGACTAGTATGACCTTGATATAAATAAATAGTATGAAATCCCTTTTATAGCTCAAAAAATCTACATAAGAAAGCATTCTTGACCATTATCCAAGATGGAAGATGGTTGCAATGATAAGCCTATCACTAGGTTGGAGTAGATTGTAGTGCAACATACATCAGGGGTAATATTTTTCTCCACAACAATGAGCTCAATACCTTGTACAAAAGCATCTAAATGAATAATACTATCAAAGATATGATAGTGTCTTATCTCTTTTCCAAACCATTGAACATATCATATAGTTGCACATCTCCTAGAATATAATTCAAGGTCTCTTCCTTTCCATTCTTAAGTGAAACTTCAGAACCAAATTCAGTGTTCTGAACACCTTTTTGGCTAACAAATCCATCAGTTGTATGATTAATATAATCCTCACTCTTCCTTGTAGTTAGTTTCTATAATTGATCAAAGACATTGGTGTCATTAGAATCGTCAATAGGCTCTATATATTTTGGACCTTGATAAGGATCCAAAGGTTGAATAATTCTCACTCCATCTACTTCAAAATTCATAGTTTTGTGATTTAGATAAATAATGGCATAGTTCCCAGAATCCCATTCAACCCCTAATAAAGTAGGTGTGTATATTTATCTCCAATGATATTAATAACTTCAAAATATGAATAAGTTTTTACATTAATGGAATTAACCTATAAATATTCTAAATGACCTATAATAAAGATGAAGTATTGGTTGGCCATCCATAGCTACATTGGAGAGAAAACTATTTAAGACTTCCTAGAGCCTCCCAAGTGTTCTTAGGAAGAATATTAACATTAGAGCCCAAATCCATCATAGTTTCCTTCATTTTATACCCAACAATTTTAGCATCAATCTGGAACTCTCTACGATTTCTTCTTTTGTTGAGCCTAACTCTTCTGCTATGATGCTCTGGAAAATTTTTAGAGATAGGCCACCATGATAGCACTTGATCTCTCAAAAATCCCTTCATCATATTCTGTAATTTATGAGAGATTTTTTCATCAGTCAGGATATCAAGAAATATTTTGAAACCACATTGTAACATGTTGGCCATATTTTGAAAAAAACATAGGATTAACTGATGATATTTTTTTAGGGAGTGAACGTTGGCCTTTTTATGATCCCACAAATCTAAAGCTATAAGATCAAGAAACTATCTCCTAGAACATATCAATAATGTAGTGTCCCTTTTGTTGGACAGGATCATATTTGGTACATGAGGGCTCAACTTTTTGGATGAGGGGTTGTTAAGAATAATCCTTGTTGTCCTAGTTCCCACTTGGGTAACAATATTAATTTTTGGCTACTGAACTGCTTCTATTTTCCATAGCTCAAAACTGATCATATTAACTCCACTTTTTTTATTATACTCCTTCCACCATGAAATTATTTTTGGACATCTTTTGATTTCATGAGCATTTTCACTACAATGTGAACACCATGGTAATTTTGGTAGTATACAATCTCTAGCTACATGTCCCTAATCATCACAGTTATAACATATACTAGACCCTTTCCACCAGTTCTTCCTCCTCTATAGCCTATACCACCTCTTCTGTGAGTGGATTCATTCACTCAAAAAAAAGAGCGATCCAATTGATCATCTAGAGCATACAAAGCTCTACATTGATCAATATTATGTGTGGGAGATCCATGTAATTCACATAAAATATACTTGTTCACATTGGAATACTTCTATATTATATGATAAAATCAAAGTGAATGTACACAAGATTGACATATCTCACAATATTAATTAGAGGACATACCTTATTTGTTGAGAAAAGAATAGTACTAAGTATGTCTTTGAAAGGGAAAAATTTATGATACTTGTGAAAATCTTAAAGGTCATGCTTGTGGAGGATAGGGTCCTAGTGAAATATTATAGGGTCTCGCACCCTAAAACCTCATACATTCTGTAACATGGTGTCCTTATGTGTAACAACTAGTACACCAAACCCGAGGATGAGAAGGTTTTGCAGTATTCACCTCCTTCAATATTTTAGTCAGAACAAAAATTTTGATTCTATATGTCATTCAACGTAGGATCATTGGAAGTAGAAATTGGTTTAAAGGGATCAAGATATCCCACCATAGCCTCAATATTCATTTTTTTCTCTAAATAATTTTGTAAGGAATTGATCTTCTATTGCATCGAAGGTACCCTTGTTAAAGGAAAAATATCTTGAATAAATCATTCTTTCTGATAATCTAGATAAATAGTATGAGTCAATTTCCAAAGAGAATATTTAAGCCTCTGCATACACTCCCATGAAATCTCTCCTTCTCTCTGCTTAATATGTTGCAACACTGTTAGACCCTTTGTAATATCCCAAAATAGGGAAAATAAGCAGTATTGGGAATATCTTAAAATATTCCAAAAATGGATTGCTCAGCAATGCATTCACAAAAAACCCATTTCCAGAAATGTATGCCATAAAAATGTAATTCATCACTTGGATCAATTATATATGTCCCTCTATCATCTAAATCCAAGAGGAGGTCAGGAACAAAAGAAACTAGGTGAGGTAAACAAACCTCCCACATCTATTGTAGCTTAAAATCACTAAAACCCCAATACACTGCTACACAGAAATATTACGTGAAAGAGACTGTGCAGTATTATGAGGGTTTCAACTTAGAAATTAGGAAAACAAGTAGATCTACTCATATATTAATCAATAATTCTTAAGAACCAAGATCTAGTCTCCTTATACAAAATACTAGAGAACCTGACAAGGGTTTCTTGTCATACACTCAAAATAGAATGGTGATCTTCAGAAAAAAACTGAATAATCACTGAAACATGAGATAAAAGAGTGTATAATTCTGAAGAATAATATATCTGATATGGATCCCATCAATTTTTTCCTCTCATGAAAGGATGAACCCCTCAATCACAAGGAAACATTGCAAAGAAACCCCAAGACCTCTTGTTGAAGCTACCTTCAAAAATAACGCATTCCCTAGCTAGAAAAATGTTGGGAATGTTGGGAAATGTGTGGTATGATACCACATATCTGAAATGAGCTCAAGATATCTCGAAAAATATCTCCCAATGGAAGGAAATCTCCCTCCTATGAGAAACTAGCTCAGAAAGTGGGATTCCAATCCCCTCCATTGTTGCACCCTGCAACACAGCACAATAACCTGCAGAAAATGCACTGATAAAGTAATCTGAAGCTTGGATTGAAAACTTGATGTGGAAATTAATTTGAAACTCTCCTAAGAGGATCCTCAAGGAAAGATATGGGATTCCCGCTCGGGAACACCTGGTGCTAAACAGCACAGCAACCCTGCTAAATAGCAAGAGGAAGAAAAAGTCTAAGTAGACCAAAATAATAATCTAAAAAAATCACCAAAAATGCTGCCATCCTCTTCCTTAAATATAATGTGAGTTTTCTTTCCCTTTGACCCACCCAATTAGGTCATTTCCATCAAGAGATTCATCTCCCTCCAAAACTGCATTATTCCTTCCTTGATCCCTAGTCCTCCACATCTGCGTTGTTGACTTGGTAAAAGTAGACTGAATCAACTTGATATTATACCTGTTCACACATGGAGGTGTTGTATTGAGCTGCAAAGAGGGTCTCCTTTCACCGGCTAAAGATACTGCTAACTATAATGTTCCATTTAGCTTGAAGCTAAAATTTGGGAACATTACAATCCTCCCCTCCAAAAAATTTTCTTGTCCTCAAGAAAATGTATAGGGAGAGAAAAATTTCTCCCCTTCTCCTCTCATGGCCTCCATCACTGCATCAAAATAATCTGCAATAAAACTGCCATCCAATGTTTCCTCCCAAGTATGCAAAACCAAATGGCTCACATCAATCAAAGGTGGAAGGTGTGAGTGGAAAACTGCTTGTTGTCCCATGGCCTCCTCAAAGTAGCAGTGATGAAAAACATGGTGAATCTCATTCCCAATGAGTGACTCCCCCACCCATGCTATCATCCAAATGAAATTAGCCATCCTAGGTAGCTCATCAAAAGAATCAGCAACCCCGGTTTTATATAATGTCTTGGGGCTGCATGGAGAGATTGGATTCTTCCATCCAAATGGTTTCTCTCTCCATTTATGGTAAAAATGGTGTTTTTTCTATCATTGGGCTGAAATAACATGTCCTCCAAGAATGGCCCAAGTTCCCCCATCAAATAATTCAGCCACGAAGTGCCTCCTCAAGTTCTTCAAGTGGATCCTCCCACAAGAAGGGAAAAATAGTGATGTGGAAATCATGGTTTGCCCATGGTTCCTCCTTAAATGTACAACATGTAAAGTGGGGAGAATCATGCTCCAAATGGGAATCTCTAACACCTCCAGCACTCTCCAAACAATTCTTCCCATGAACATAAAAACATCAGCAGTAAATGGAAGAAAAATCCAATAAGAACAAGTTGTCATATGAAAACCAGAGAGTGGTTCATAGTTCCACAAATGGAACCAGTGCAGTGCATCCTCTTCCTTCATCAAAAAAAAATAACAACTACTTTCCTAGCCACTTTTTTGCTGCTACAGTCATCCCATAAGATGGAATCATGAATATACAATTTGGTGTCAATGGTGCACACCAAGAATTATGTGGCTTCCCCCACAAACCACCAATAAGATAGCCAACCTCAATGCTACAATTAGCCTCAAGTAAATTATAATATAAATTATGAGAAGGGATGATACTCCTTAATAAAACATGCTTCTCATATAAAGTAAAGAAAGGAAAATCATAATGCAAATGTATACCTCCTCTACCATGTACTTCGGTCCTTGAGCTGAAATGGCTCAACTGAAAATGCCCCCTCATTCCCAATGAGTAGGAAGGTGGCTATGACATCCTCTATATCACCATCCAGGCTTTGCATATCTCCATATGCTACAATATATCATGTTGTATGACTTCCCAAATTAACTCCTCTGCCAAGGAAAGGTATGCATCAAAATGCATGGAGAAGAATTCCTCATGTGCTGCATGTAGTAGCTTCTCCTTGAGTTTATAAGCTCTAGTCAAGAAGACTCTGTCATAAGAATAAATGACCATATCATCCACCATATATCTGTCATCTCCCTCAGGGTCATCAAGGATCATGCAATCACCAAGATCCTTGGAGTACGCTACCAAGGGTTGAGACCTCCAATATGGATCAATCCTCCCAAGAGACAGTGCTGATGATCTGCAATGTGAAGCTCTCCTCATGTTGCTGCCTGCTACTTTGACATTCCCCATGCCAAATTCATCCCCCAAAGCCTTCACCCCTTTGGAATTTGGGAGTGGTAAACCAATTTACAAGGTGTCTCTCATCAATTCTGGATCTGGTGGCCTTCCGGGTGGAATTCCTCCATGTAATGAGACATCAGTGTCAAGAGTGGAATGAATATATGGATGGAAAGACTTGTCCCTGCTCTCACTACGCAATCCAACCTCCCTCTTCTGTGCATCAACCTTCTGAAAGGGATAGGTGTGTGTGCTCCTCATAAAATTATGTTGGTCATCCTCCCTATCTCCTCCTCCCACCTGCATGGTTTCACCATCTGTCAATAAGGTCACATGCTAATCATAGGTTGTGCCTTGATCTCCACATATGAAATCCTGGGGAATTTCTTGCAATGACACAAGAATCCCTCCTGTTGGAGCCTATGCTCCTCCTCCCTCTACATGAGGTACTAGATGTGCTCTAGATGTGACAGCGTTGTTGCCATCATCTTCATCAACGTGTAGGGGTAACCTTCCAATCATTGGATTCTCTTGTGAAAAATATATCCCCATGCCCTCTTGTTTAGGAATGTGAGATAGAGGTCTTGCCTCTAACAATGTATAATGCAAGATTTCAGCTTCTCCTCTGGTTTTCTAAAGTGGAGTGAATTTTATAGTCTCCTCCATCACATGCAAGGTTTTTTTTCTCTCAAGTTTTTCTTGCTCATGTGTCTTATGGAGTTTCCCATCAACCCTTCCCACCAATGTTTCAATGAATCTTGCATAAGAGGAAGTGTTTTCATTTTTCAAAGAACAAGATTCAAAAATACACCATGCATAGGCCTTACCTTTGAAATGCAGCGCTGCAATTCTGATGGCTTCATCTTCAGAAATGTGGTGTTGCTGTAAATAGGAGTCTAGCTCCTTCACCCAAGCTCCAGCTGAACATTTAGGTGAACCTTCAAAAGTAGATAGAAGAAATCTATCTACATCCTGCTGCTTGCTTTTCTCTACCTGGATCTTGCAAAACTCTTGGAAATTGGTATGATATCTAAACCTCTCAGTTTGAGATTCATACTCCTCCAACAAACCACTAAGAGTTTTCCTCTTATGCATTCTCCCTCCTTTCATCCATCTCAAGATAGATCTAGGCACTTGACTACGTTGTGCATCATGGTGTGTAGCTGCATGCTCACACTTACCATGTGCAAATCTAGATCCACCTCTAGATCCAAAATCCTCTAGAGATCCCATCTCCATTCTTATTTTATTTAGCTCTCCTTGAAAGCTCTACATAGATTTTGGAAGAAGATTTATAAGCCTGTCTTCCTTCCTCCCTTCACATAATGGATCCTTCTCTCTTTTGTCCATATCTCCTTCTCCTTGAAGCATAATGGCCTGAGATCCATAAGATGAGCCAATATTGAAGCTTTGATACCACTATAATATCCCAAAATAGGGAAAATAAGAAGTATTGGGAATATAAAATATTCCAAAAATGGATTTCTCATAAATGCATTCACAGAGAAACGCATTTCAAGAAATCTATGCCATAAAATTGTAATTCATCACTTGGATCCATTATATATGTCCCTCTATCATCTAAATCCAAGAGGAGGTCAGAAACAAGTAGATATACTAATATATTAATCAATAATGCTTAATAACTGAGATCTAGTCTCCTTATACAAAATACAAGAGAACCCGGCAAGGGTTTCTTGTCATACACTCAAAATAGAATGATGATATTCAGAAATAAACTGAATAATCATTGCAACATGAGATACAAGAGTGTATAAGGCTAAAGAATAATATATCTGATATGGATCCCCTCAATGGTTTCCTTCCATGAAAGGATGAACCCCTCAATCACAAGGAAACACTGCAAAGAAACCCCAAGACCTCCTGCTGAAGCTGCCTTCAAAAATAATGCATTCCCTAGCTAGAAAAACACTGGGAATGTTGGGAAATGTGTGGTATGATACCAAAAATCTGAAATGAGCTCAATATCTCTCCAAACATATCTCCCATTGGAAGGAAATCTCCCTCCTATGAGAAACTAGCTCAGAAAGTTGGATTCCAATCCCCTGCACTGCTACACCCTGCAACACAACAAAATAACCTGCAGAAAATGTGATGATGAAGTAAGATGAATCTTGTCCTAGAAACCTAATGTGGAAATGAATGCAAAACTCTCCCAAGAGGCTCCTCAAGGAAAGATGTGGGATTCCTGCTCGGGAACACCCGGTGCTAAACAGCACAACAACCCTGGTAAACAGCAAGAGGAAGCAAAAGTCTGAGTATACCAAAATAATAATCTAAAAAAATCACCAAAAATTCTACCATCCTCTTCCTTAAATAAAATTTGAGTTTTCTTTCCCTTGGCCCCACCCAATTAGGTCATTTCCATCAAGAGATTCATCTCCCTCCAAAACTACGTTATTCCTTCCTTGATCCCTGCTCCTCCACATCTGCACTGTTGACTTGGTCAAAGTAGACTGAATCAACTTGATATTTTCCATGTTCACACATGGAGGTGTTTTATTGAGCTGCAAAGAGGGTCTTCTTTCACTGGCTAACGATACTGCTAACTCTAATGTTCCATTTAGCTTGAAGCTAAAATTTGGGAACATTACAGTCCTCCCCTCAAAAAAAATTTCTTGTCCTCAAGAAAATGTATAGGGAGAGAAAATTTTCTCCCCTCCTCCTCTTATGGCCTCCCATCAATGGCCTCCATCACTGCATCAAAATAATCTTCAATAAAACTTCCATCCAATGTTTCCTCCCAAGTATTCAAAACCAAATGGCTCACATCAATCAAAGGTGGAAGGTGTGAGTGGAAACCTACTTGTTGTCCCATGGCCTCCTCAAAGTAGGAGTGATGAAAAACATGGTGAATCTCATTCAAAATGAGTGAATCCCCCACACATGCTATCATCCAAATGAAATGAGCCATCCTAGGTAGCTCATCAAAAGAATCATCAACCCCGGTTTTATACAATGTCCTAGGGCTGCATGGAGAGATTGGATTCTCCCATCCAAATGGTTCATCTCTCCATTTATGGTAAAAATGGGGCTATTTCTATCCTTGGGCTGAAATAACATGGCCTCCAAGAATGTCCCAAGTTCCCCCATCAAACAATTCAACCATGAAGTGCCTCCTCAAGTTCTTCAAGTGGATCCTCCCACAAGAAGGGAAAAATAGTGATGTGGAAATCATGGTTTGCCCATGGTTCCTCCTAAAATGTACATCATGTAAAGTGGGGAGAATCATGCTCCCAATGGGCATCTCTAACACCTCCAGCACTCTCCAAACAATGCTTCCCATGAACATAAAAATATCAGCAGTAAATGGAAGCAAAATGCAATAAGAACAAGTTGCCATATGACAACCAGAGAGTGGTTCATAGTTCCACAAATGGAACCAGAGTAGTGCATCCTCTGCCTACATCAAAACAAAAAATAACAAGTGCTTTCCCAGCCACTTTTTGGCTGCCACAATCATCCCATAAGATGGAATCATGAATATGCAATTTGGTGTCAATGGTGCACACCAAGAATTATGTGGCTTCCCCCAAAAACCACCAATAAGATAGCCAACCTCAATGCTGCAATTAGCCTCAAGTACATTATAATATAAAGTATGAGAAGGGATGATCCTCCTTAATACAACGTGTTGCTCATATAAAGTAAATAAAGGCAAATCATAATGCAAATGTATACCTCCTCTACCATGTACTTCGGTCCTTGAGCTAAAATGGCTCAACTGAAAATGCCCCCTCATTCCCAATGAGTAGGAAGGTGGCTATTACATCCTCTCTATCACCATCCGGGCTTTGCATCTCTCCATATGTTTCAATATATCATGTTGGATGCCCTCCCAAATGAACTCCTCTGCCAAGGAAAGATATGCATCAAAATGCATGGAGAAGAAGTCCTCATGTGCTGCATGTAGCAGCTTCTCCTTGACCTTAGAAGCTCTAGTCAAGAAGACTCTTCCATAAGAATATATGACCATATCATCCATGTAATATCCCCAAAGGGGAGAATGCAGTAATACTTCACACAATATAAGAACTTACAGCAAGATAAACAATAAATCTAAGTACAAATAAAAATATGCAGAAAGAGCTGATCCATTTTATTATATTGGAGATGAATCAGTTACACAAGTAGAAGATATAGGTAGATCTAGCCAAAATATGAGCTAGGATCACCCTGAAAAAATGTGTGAAGCAGGTACATCGTAACTGTTGAGGCTATGCAGCAAATATTGCACTGTCTCTTCAGCAGAATACAAACATGGAGTTGCAGGCTGAAAAGAGAAATTCACATCTACTCAAAACTAGAGCTTTGATGATGGCAAGATTCAATATCTGACCACTATGATGGATTCCCAAGATAACCCAGAAAGGATTTTCTAGATCTACAACTTTGGAAAAATCACCTCCCTAGGGTTTGATCCTTGATCTGCTGGGAAATACAGATCTGAAGCTAGATCTGAAGAATAGATGGCTAAACATTAGGGGAATTTTGAGGTCTAAAATGGGCCTCCTAAGGAAATAATAAAATAATAGCTAAACCAATAAAATAATATTTATGAATTTTCAATTCACTTTTTGCATCACAATCCATGTAACCATAGTTAAATTCAATTCAAAAGTTGTACCAAAATAAAATTAATAAAAAGTTTGTAATGACATGACTATAAATAAGAATGAGCTTTTCAAGAAAAAGTCATTATCATTTAACAACTAATGCATTTGTCCTTTGTACTTAAATAACTTAATATAAAATATAAATATAAATTTATAAATTATTAATTATATTATATGCTATTAATTAAAATTTATATTATTTAAATTGTATAATAACATGTAATTAATATACTATATAAAAATAAAATAAAATATTATAATATAATAAATGTATAAGGATATGCATTGTTTCTTTCAAGAAATATGAAATGAAAATAATATATTTTTATTCAAAAAGTGTGAAATGACATTTATTATGAGTACTTTAATTTGACTTTAAAAGTACTTAGAGAACTACCATAGTTAACCATGAGTTTTTATCCACCATTAAGAATGTGACAAGTAGGTACCTTTAACTCAAGCAATGCCACCTCAACCATTATGAATGATGTCATCCCCTAAAATGTGTTTGGTTCTCATAAAGTGAATTTTTATTGTACATTTTCCTTAGGAGGCCCATTTTAGACCTCAAAATTCCCCTAATGATGTGTTGTCAGATCAGATGTATGCTTGAAGGGCTGATCCCTTCCTTAGATCTATGAGCTAGAAGCTCTAGATCTAGCTTCTCAGTCCTCCAAAAGATTATTGCAGTTGTTGCAACACAACTGCCTCCAAAAATTGTGCTGTGAGGGAAAGAGAGGCCTTCTGCCTGCTGAAATATGATACAATAAACTCTAGGCTGATGGTAAGACTGATGGAAATGTGGAGGAATGATCCTGCACTAGATTGCTAGCTGAAGTACTAGCAACTTCCTTCCTCCTTTCAGATCTGCAATATGGGCAGCGTTATTCTTGTGGAGAATACTACTGCTAGGAGTTCAATAAATTTTGGCCTGATACAAGATCTGCAATGTGGCTCTAGGAGTGATGATCTATAAGCCCAAGTGATGGGAATAATCCCTCACCTTGTTCTCCAGCTGAAGTACTGAAGACAACTTCCACCTTCCAAATTGATCTTCAGAAAACTGCAGTTTTTTTAATATGAATGTTCTGTAGAAAGTAGAAAAAGGAAATGGCACTTAAATAATGATGTATTATAAAGTACAAACCTCTTCCTTAGAGATAAATAAAATAAAGAGGAGGGATTCCCACCCAGGAAAACCTTGTGCTAAACAACACCTGCAATCTCTACTAAACAGCCCAAGAATGCAGTAGAATGTCACTTGAAAATTTCAGATCTAAAAGATCATACATCAAAATCATCCAAGATGCCCTTCACCTTTGCCTTCATCTCATTTATAATGATTGAGCCATCCCAAGCCTTGGCCCTAATCTCAACTACGCAGTCTCATGTGGACAAGATCCTCCAAGTCGGACTGCGTTGTTTGACCAAATCAACCAAACAGTCTAGGTGCAATGTACACCTCCTCCATCATGTGTGCTTCATTTTCACATGATCCTCCATCACTTGATCATTAATTCTCAATGACCCTTTGTTTGACATCTTCAAGATCTTAGTTGACTGAATCAACCCTCCATGATCTCTCTCATTAAATGAGACATGATCTCTAATCTCATTCACATTAGTAGTTGCTCAACTACCTCTTTATGTAGATCTAGTCTAAATTAATCCACATTCACACACACAAAGTGGATATTTATTCTTATTATGGAATTTGGGTCCCTCCACTCTTTTATTTACTTAATTCATGAAGAAAGTCAAGGACTCTAATATTCCAAATATGATGTGAAAATTTGGGAATATTACAGTCCTCCACGCCCCGCCCCCGATAAAATGTTGCTTGTCCTCAAGAAACTCCAAAAGTATATGCAAAGCCATCTATTCCCCTCCAAATGGAATCCACATAAGGAATGCTTCCTACATTTGCTGTAATAGGTTATGCATGTTTGGTTCCAAAGTTGTCTTTTAAAAGCATAAAGAATGACCTCCAACTGTTTGATTAGATGTCCCCCTCCCATCATGAAGTACCAAGTGACAACCATATGATGTCCAACATCATTATCAATACATAAGGTGCATACAATAAGGTGGTTCTCTTCACAAAGGAAAAGCTCCATCACACAATACATATCTTCATCCCATGTTTCATGAATTAGACTAAGCATTGAGGTGCTCTCATACTTAGCCCTGTTGGCCTTGTTGGATCCAAACTTCATCATTCTAAGGTTATGCAAAAGAAGAAGGGAAGAAGTAATATGGGTAGAAAAATATTTCAAACCATATTCTCCTAACAATAACCACCAGAGTAAGGCCCTTTGCTGCCATCCTCCATCTCCTCCATGTAAGATGGACAAGCCAAACTCCCCCAAAAGCAACCAAAGTAACAATATATCTTGCTACTTTCTCTCCCCCTCATGTGAATCATGAAGCATAAGCATACTAATGGACATATGATATGTCACATCAGACCCATACAAAGAAACATCATCAATGCACATCATGAGATCATTATGCCAACTTTTAAACAATACAAAACACATAGACATAGGAGATTTCATGTGGTGGCCAATCTTTCTCAAGTGAAACAAAAATGAACATGCCTCCCCTTGCTGCAATTTATCATTGAAAAACAACACATGATTCAGAAAATGATGAGCTATTGGGTGGTATCCATACTCACCCAAGAGCAGCCAGTGCAGCCATGCCTCCTCCTTTATTTCATACATGTTTTTCAAGGCATGGATCAGAAAAATAGGTGCCTTTGGAGAGTGATAGAAATCTCCCAATGGAAACCAGTGTAACCAAGCATGCTGGCCCATACAAATCTGCAAGTGGTGTTGCAACCCCTTGCTTATCATCCTTACCCATTCACTCCCATGGGGATGATGAATGAGGTACTGCATAATCATGGTATCCTCCCTTTGTAGAATGTCATCCTTCCCAAACTATTGAAGAGCTTTGAATTCCATGAAATGTTGAAATGCATCTCTAATGAGATCTCTTAATGATATTCTCTCTCCATCAAAGGCCCTCCAAAACCAAATAAGTTTTGGATTTAATGCAAGTATAAGTTTCTCTTTGAGCAGTGAGAGGCTCATTGAGAAAGGGTCATCTAGAAAGGAGAAAAGATTTCTCATTCCAAGATGTCTACTATTTCTCATCTTTTCTTCTATTGCTTCATGAGTGAAGCTACCTCCAGAATTCTCCAAGAATGATGAAGCCCTTTCTTCCTCGCAGCTACTAAGTGACAGTGTTGTAGATGCAGGATAATACATATGCTATCTCAAAGTAAGGTACAATACTGATCTCATAATCAGCCATTGTACATAGGGTAATGCTAATCCCATTTTCTAAAACTCTACATCTCAACTCAAGGGGTTGAATGTATCTCAACAATGATGAACAAGGATATTTTTTAGTCTCCCCCTTGATTAGATCAAGGGTCCTCTGCGTTGTGAAATGTCTTTGCTTCAAATCAACATTTTTTTCTAACCCTTGGTTATGCATTGATCTTGAAACCATATGTGCTAAACATTTATGCATACCTTGGATCAACTAATATGTGGGAACCTCTTGACAAGACACAAGAGTTTCTCCAACCGGAATAATAATGTCTCCAACTGCTGGTAAGAGTGATGGCCTTTTTTCTTCAAGTGTACTAGTGTTGGTATCTCCCTTCTCCTCCTCATGCATCTCTTGATCCATGCATGGGACTCCATATGTCAAGAGCTCAAGACTATCTTGCAAAGATGAAAGTGCCTCATCTCTAGATACAAGTACTTCTGTAGCAGGTGGTGAAAGTAGTGACCCCTCCACATCAAACCTCTTCCTCAACTTGTGAAAGAAATCTGAATACTTGGTCACCTTTACATGCTCTAAGTGCCCAAACCACCAATCTTCTACTTCATCCAAGAGATGAAGTGTTGCAATTTGTACAACCTCTTCTTTAGCCACAAGCTTGAAAAATGAATCTAACTCTCTCCTCCAAGCCTTGACATTGCTTGAGGAAGATCCATCAAATGTAGGCAGATAGAATCTATTATGCCTCTTCCTTCTATTGGTGCTTCTCCTTGAAAGCTCTATATTGTGCTTTGTACTCTTCAAGATATAGACTAAGAGTCTCATGAGTCTCAGGTTCATTCCCTTCTTCACTTATATACCTCTCACCTTCTTCAAATAAAGTGGACATAGTGGATCTATGAGAAGATCTAGGATTCTCCGGTCTTCTTTGTTGCTGATAGGAAGCGCTTTCCTCATCAGATCTACTTCTTGGATCTCCTTTTTGTTCTTCCTCCTTCATTTGATAGACCTTTTTGGAGAGATCTTGCATGGATCTAAAGAAATGAGTGACATATTTCTCATCCTCCATGATAGATCTCATCTATCTTTTCTTATTTCAATGTAAAAATATGAAGTGTCCACAATGTAATATCCCAAAATTGGAATCGCATAGCAAGCCTGATGGAATAACACAAACCTGAGAGATGTATGAAAAAAAATGATTTTGCAGCTCCTGGATCCCTTAGATCAGCTCATCTAAGACCTAAATCCAAAAGGAGAGCAAAAACAAATCAAACTAGGTGGATTAAACAGATTTCCCACAAACTAGTCTAGTTGAAAATCACCCAGAGAGAGGGGCTGCATCTATATGCAAAGGACTGCTTCAGAAATAACACAGATCCACTGAAGAAAAGAATTAGGTTGATATGGAGGTTCAAATATCAGATTTATAACATAAAATTAGAGTTACATTACAGCCCATACATTGTACAAGAGAAAGAATAAGATAATACAGGAGAAATCCTCAGAAATGAGGTTCTACAGCCATAGAAAAATTCTGCATAAACTCAACAAAGTTATTTATTGGGGCTGAAGCAGTAGATTATTAATACTTATATCTAGAGAAGATCTGTACATAAAAATATAGATCTAATTCATATATGTGTAGAATAAAATCTCATCTACACATTCCCCTTGGGGTTTTTTGCAAAACAGGAAGCACAAAGAATAGATCTGAGATCTAAAGTTGTAGATCTGCAGAATTATTCAAAAATTTCTGAATCATACAATGTGACAGCAGATCATATCTGAAACAAACATGGATTGGATGTCCAATCCATGGATCACCACAGTGAGAGGAGGAATCCTAACACCGGAGATATCTCCTCCAAAATGCAGAGAAAACACCCTGCAACTTCTCCTTTGCAAATAACGCAATCCAGCTAGAGAAACTGCACTGTAGGCTTTGAGAATACTTTGGCCTGATGCCAAGGTCTAGATCTGAAGCTCAATCAGCTAATGCACTCTTCCAAGAGGTTAAAAGACACACTCACTGAGAAGAGTCACTAGTATAGTCTAGATCTGAGCAGATCTAGTGTCTTCCACTGCTGCAACTCACAAGGACAACCCAACCCTCAACAAGATCAGCGCTGTAGGTGTAAGGTGAAGCTTGGACCAAGCCTGATAGTGGATAATATGGCCCAAGTCTCCTCCAAGAGCTGCTCAAGGAAGGAGGTGGGATTCCTAAACAGGAAAACCCAACAAGGGATGTCTAAGTAGACAATACCTTTAGAAAATAATAATCTTCAAAAACCCCTTCATGTTTCTCTCCTCCTCCTTTTATAAGATTGGATTCTTGTCAAAACCCTAAACCAATTCATTAGTTTAGCCTCTTTCACATGTAAAATCTCCTTCTAGAATTGCGCTATCCCTCAAATAGGTTCAATGCATCTAGACTGCGCCGTAGATATGGTCATGGTTGACTTGGTCAAGTGATCAACCTCTTCCACACTCAAGGTGTCTTCATTTTAACTAGCTAGCTTGATTTTCATTGACATTGAGTTGTCTTTATTTAGGATCCACTCTTTGAGAATAAATGTTGTTGAGTTGGTCAAACTTGACCTTGTCAACATAGTTTAGACATGGTTCACACATGTGGATGCTTGATCTGGCTATTTCATGATCCCTTTTCACACTATGAGGGATTTCTATTCATACTTGAGCAATTTATAAGCCTCCTTGCCCATTTATTCATCCATCTAGATTTCAAAGCTAATTTAGGAATATTACACACAAGCTAAGCCAAAGATCATGCTTTGATACCACTGTAAAAAAACCCAAAGGAGAGAATGCAGTAATACTTCCCACAATATAAGAACTTACAGTAAGATAAACAATAAATCTAAGTACAAATTAGAATATGAAAAAAGAGCTGAGCCATTTTATTATATTGGAGATGAATTAGTTACACAAGTACAAGATATAGGTAGATCTAGCCAAAATATGAGCTAGGATCACCCTGAAAACATGTGTGAAGCAGGTACAGCATAACTGTTGAGGCTCTACAGCAAATATTGCACTGTCTCTTCAGCAAAATATAAACATGGAGTTGTAGGCTGAAAATAGAAATGCATATCTACTCAGAATTGGAGCTCTGATGATGCCAAGATTCAAGATCTGGCCACTATGATGGATTCCCAAGATAACCCAGAAAGGATTTTCCAGATCTGCAACTTTGGAAAAATCACCTCCCTAGGGTTTGATCCTTGATCTACTGGGAAATACAGATATGAAGCTAGATCTGAAGAATAGATGGCTAAAATGTGTGCTCAGATCAGATCTATGCTTGAAGGGTTGATCCCTTCCTCATATCTATGAGCTAGAAGCTCTAGATCTAGCTTCTCAGTCCTCCAAAAGATGATTGCAGTTGTTGTAACACAATTGCCTCCAAAAACTATGCTGTGAGGGAAAGAGAGGCCTTATGCCTGCTAAAATATGCTGCAATAAACTCCAGGCTGATGGTAAGACTAATGGAAATGTGGAGGAATGATCCTCCACTGGATTTCTAGCTGAAGTACTAGCAACTTCCTTCCTCCTTTCAGATCTGCAATATGGACAGTGTAATATTCCAAAATTTTCCGACAATAATTTGGAATATTAATTTTCATTGATTTCACCTAGGAGGAGAAGAAATGGGCAAGGAGGCCCATGCATAAAGATATTCTCAATAAAATCCCTCATAGTATGAATGGGGATCATCATTGGAGCTGGGTTTCACACCCTCATGTGTGAACAAGGTTATTTACAAGTGGACAAGGTCAAGTTTGACCAAGTCAACAACGTTGGGCCAAGAGGTGGAGCACACTTAGAGAAGTAGCACAATATGAATGGGAAGAGGGTTTTTGGTTGAGGAAACCCTAAAAGGAGTGGGACCCATGGAGAGGGCTTTCACTTGTTTAAAAGGAGGAGTAGGCAGCCATTGTTTCTCATGCTTGTATTATTCATCTCATTGTCTATTCAAACAATTGTGAATTCTTTGTTGTTTAGAAAGAGTTTCCATGAGGAATTCCTATTTAGGATTCCTTCTCCTTCTTGAGAGGCCTCTTGAGGGATTGCACTGATTTTCCTCACATCCAAGCTTGAGGCCAAGCATCCTCCATCAAGATAGCGTTATTTCTGCAGTAGAATAATATTGTGTTGCTGGGTGTTGCAGTGAGGGTTCACTACACCACCTCCATCAGCTATTTTCAGAGGAAGAGTCTCTCTTATCTTTGGGGAGATCATATTGGAGGCATTCCGGAGCTTATTGCAGACTTTAGCATCAAGGCCAACTTATTCCCTAGCCCTACAGCACAGTTCCATCTAGTGACTGCGTTATTTTGAGTGGAGCATTTGTAGTGGGGCTCTTGCAAATTGTTGGAGGGAAAGATCTTTGGTGAGAGGATCAACCTTTCACTCTAAATATCCATTGGAGGAGGCATATTCAGTTTGGGCATCATCTATAGCCTCTCCATCCAGTTATATTTCTGAGTTGCTGCAGCTACCTAGCAACTCTGGCATTTTGCAGATTTTGTATATTATAGCCAATCCTTCCTGGATTGACTTGAGGTAGTCTTTGGGAGCTGAGATCTTCACTCCCAATGTTGTATTGGGCCATATATTGATATATTAATGTATTTTACATATGTAGCATGCAGTTTCTCTATAAAACTGCGTTGTCATAGCTTGGTATACATTGTGTAGCAGTGGTTTTTTCATGACTCATGTACTAGTCTCTTGAGGTTGAGCATTGCTTATCTTGAGTATCATTTTCCTCAAGATCTTGTATTCTATTGTTCCTGCTAATATTTAATGAGATGGTTATGGATTTCTCTCACATTTATATGAGTTGAGTGTTATTGCTGCTCCATTATTATGTTTTCATATTGCTGGGTCTCCAACTTTAGAATATCTTGAGATATTCTCATTGTTGTAGCATTTTCCTGATTTGGAACATTACAGTGGTATCAAAGCATGATGTCTGGCTCAGCTAGTGGATCTCAGCCATCATGCTATCAAGGAGATAGAAGATGAAGACTCCACTCTCTAGAGAGAAAAAGGAAGATAAGCTTACCAAGCTTCTTCCAAGATCTGTACAGAGCATTCATGAAGAATTTTAGAAGACAAGGAGGGAGATATGTACAAGATCTCCAAGAGGGTTTGAAACTGAGTCAAGCTCTATATTTTCTTATAGGGAGTGTGAGCATGCAGCCACACCCTATGATGTACAACACAGTCACATGGCCAGATTTTCCATGAGAGGAGAAGAAGGAGGAATGCTGAAGGAAGGAGCTCTTGGTGGTTTCTTGCATGAGTATGAATCTCAAACTCAGAATTTTAGATATCATATTACCTTTCTAGAGTTTTGCAATATCATGGTGAGGAGAAGAAAGCAACATGATATGGATAGATTTCTTATATCTATATTTTATGGTTCCCCTACATTTTCAGCCAGGGCTTCGGTAGAAGAGCTAGACACCTTTCGGCAGTAGCATCAGATTTCTGAAGATGAAGCCATCAGAGTAGCAGCGTTGCACTTGGTAGGTCAGGTCTATGCATGGTGGTTATTTGAGTCATTTACTTTGAATAATTCAAATACTTCTTCCTATGCAATGTTCATTGTAACTTTGATGGAGAGATTTAGTAGGAGGAATTCTAAAACACATGTGGAGGAATAAAACACATTCAAACAAACAAAACCCTTGCATGTGATGAAGAAAACCAAAGACTCGGAATCATTTCAGAGAACCATGAAGGAGGCTTATATCTTGCATGGTACTTTATTGGAGGTGAGACCTTCATCTTGAATTTTGGCACAAGGAGGCATAGAGATCCCTTTTCCAAAAGAGGATCCAATCATTGGAGGGTTGCCCAATCATGTTGAGGAATCTGAGGGCAACAACGCTGTCATTTATAGAGTTGATCTAGTACCTCATGCAGAGGAAGGAGGAGCTCTTGCTCCAACTAGAGGGATTATTGTAGCTTTGCAAGGAAATCCCCAAGATCTCATACATGGAGGTCCAAGCATAATCAATGAGAATCATGATTGTGCAGCAATGTAGCTAGAAGGAGGAGGAAGGGAGGAAGAGCAGAATCATGTGATGAGAGGCACATACCCTTCTCTACTTCAGAGAGATAATGCAAAGAGGAGGAAAACTATATTTCACTATGAGAGCAAGGGCAAGGTTTCCCAACCATGTATACAGTCCACTCTTGACATTGATGTCTCACTGCATAGAGGCATTCCACCAGGGAGGCCACCAGATCTATCATTGATGAGAGAAATTTTGTCTTTGGATTCAATGCTCTTGGATTTTGGAGAGGTGAAGAGTTTGGAGGAGAAATTTGGCATGGGGGATGTCAAAGTAGCAGACAGCAGCAGGAGGAAAGCTTCACATGCCAGATCACCAACGCTGTCTCTTAGGAAGATTGATCCTTATTGGAGATCTCAGCTTTTGGTAGAGTACTCCAAGGATCTTGGTGCATGCATGATTCTTAATGATCCTGATAGAGATGACAGATATCAGGTGGATGGTATGGTCATATATTCTTATGACAGAGTCTTCTTGACTAAGGATTCTAGTCTCAAGGAGATGTTGTTGCATGCAACACATGAGGACTTCCTTTCCATGTATTGTGATGCATATATTGCCTTGGCAGAGGAGTTCATTTGGGAGGGCATTCAGCAAGACATATTTTAGCATATGGAGAGATGCAGAGCCCAAATGATGATGGAGAGGATGTCACAGCCACCTTCTTACTCATTGGGAGTAAGGGAGCATTTTCAGTTGAGCCATTTCAACTCAAGTCTTCTAGTGCATGATGGAGAATGTACAATTTCACCCTATGTTTTGTACTTCTTATCTTTTTATGAGCAACATATTGTACCAAGGAGGATTATTCCTTCTTGCATATTGTATGATCATGTACTTGAAGCCATTTTTAGCATTGATATTGGCTATCTCATTGATGGATTGTGGGGAAAGCCACATGAATTTTGGTGTGCACCATTGACACATTTTTGTACTTTCATGCTTATATTTTGTAAAATGATTGTGGCAGCATACAAATGGCTGGAAGAGCACTTGTTTTTATTTCATTTGATGCAGGCAAGGAATGCACTACGCTGGTTCCATGGGTGGAACTATGATTCACTCTCTAGTTTTCATTTGGCAACTTGTTCTTATTGTACTATGCTTCCATGTATTGCTGATATGTTTATGTTTATGGGGAGCTTTTATTGGAGAGTGGGCTTGAGATTGAGGATTTCCATTGGGAGCATGATTCTCCTTACTATACATGTTGTACATTTCAGGAGGAACCATGGGCCAACCATGATTTCCACATTACATTTCTTTTCTTATTGTGGGAGAAACCACTTGGAGAGCTTGAGGAGGCATTCCATGGATCATGAGGAAATGGAGGAGTTAGCACAACCAACTCTTTTCCCTTTGAGGATGAGGGGAAGTTAAGTTATGAGCCACTCCATGTATATGAGCAAAACATATGGTGAGAGTATTTTTTATTTGCATAATGATTTGTCTTTATATATGCATCTCTTAACCATATATGTGCAGGGATTTGCTCAAAGGAGGGATATTCTTCCTTCTAGATTTGATGGTCTACATAAGGCCATTATGGATGATCACTCCCTAAGTGAATATGGGGAGGATATTTCTTATGGAGAACATACTCACAATGCACATGACATCATTCACTTTCTTCAGAAGATTTGGGCAGCAAGCAAATGGTGGGGAGGCCACCCATCATTTTATTTTCTATGGTAGTGGAGAGTCAAACTATGTTGGATATATTTAAGGGACCATTTTCCTTCTCCTTTACTTCACATGGAAGCCAACATGATTCTCCTTATGATCCCCTTGGTTGATACTACTAGAGCTCTTCTTGGGAGCATGATTGGAGGAGAGACACATTGGGTGGATGTGTCCTTGGAGGGAGAAAACTCCCACACACTTGGCACTACATGTTCTAGAGGGAGAATGGGAGATGGTATGGCCACTACAGCAGCTCATTTGTTTCCTTATGAGGTGTGCCATACAAGGAATTTGATGCCATATGATGATGACTTCCAACTCATCACATATGATATGATTTGGGCCAACATGTTTCATAGCGTTGGAGGAGAGATCCTTAGAGGTCTAATATCCATCTTTCCACTTGAGGGCAATGTCATTGTAGCCCAGGATCGGCACTTTATCTACACTTATCATAAGTGGAGAGATGGACAGTGTGGGGTAGGCTACATTGTCTACCATGAGCAGATTTTCATTCCACCTACTTTTCCAGAGCCAAAGGTGGAGGACAGTTTCCAGGAGTTTCCTAGTTGGAAGGTAACTCATTTTGGATGGATGATTTCTTGGGGGATGGAGGATCCATATGAGGAAGATGTTCCTCAACACATTATAGACTCCATGCCTTGAGAGGAGGCTTTCCAGTTCTGTCCTTGTAGTTTCTTGAGGACAAGAAACATTTGGGAGGGGAGGACTATAATATTCCAAAAAATTTCGACAATAATTTGGAATATTAATTTTCACTGATTTCACCTAGGAGGAGAATAAATGGGTAAGGAGGCCCATGCATAAAGATATTCTCAATAAAATCCCTCATAGTGTGAATGGAGATCATCATTGGAGCTGTTTTTCACACCCTCATGTGTGAACATGGCTATTTGCAAGTGGAAAAGGTCAAGTTTGACCAAGTCAACAGCGCTAGGCCAAGAGGTGGAGCACACTTAGAGAAGCAGCGCAGTATGAATGGGAAGAGGGTTATTTGGTGGAGGAAACCCTAAAATGAGTGGGACCCATGGAGAGGGCTTTCACTTGTTTAAAAGGAGGACAAGGCATCCATTGTTTCTCATGCTTGTATTATTCATCTCATTGTCTATTCAGAAAATTGTACATTCTTTGTTGTTTAGAAAGAGTTTCCGAGAGGAATTAATATTTAGGATTCCTTCTCCTGCTTGAGAGGCCTCTTGAGGGATTTCACTGATTTTCTTCACATCGAATCTTGAGGCCAAGCATAATCCATCAAGACAATGTCATTTCTGCAGCAGAATAATACTATGTTGCTGGGTGTTGCAGTGAGGGTTCACTACACCACCTCCATCAGCTATTTTCAGAGGAGGAGTCTCTCTTCTCTTTTGGGAGATCAGATTGGAGGCATTCCAGAGCTTATTGCAGACTTTGGAATCAAGGCCAACTCATTCCCTAGCCCTAAAGCGCAGTTCCATCCAGTGACTGCGTTATTTTGAGTGGAGCATTTGCAGTGGGGCTCTTGAAGATTGTTGGAGGGCAAGATCTTTGGTGAGAGGATCAGCCTTTCACTCTAAAGATTCATTGGAGGAGGCATATTCATTTTGGGCACCATCTACAGCCTCTCCATACAGTTCTATTTCTGAGTTGCTGCAGCTACCCAGCAACTCCGACATTTTGCATATTTTGTATATTATGGCCAATCCTTCCTGGATTGACTTGAGGTAGTCTTTGGGAGCTGAGATCTTCACTCTCAATGTTGTATTGGGCCATATATTGATATATTCATGTATTTGAAATATGTAGCATGAAGTTTCTCTATAAAACTGCACTGTCATAGCTTGGTATACATTGTGTAGCAGTGGTTTTGTCATGATTCATGTACTAGTCTCTTGAGGTTGACCATTTCTTATCTTGAGTATCATTTTCCTCAAGATACTGTATTCTATTGTTGCTGCTATTATTTAATGAGATGGCTATGGATTTCTCTCACATTTTTATGAGTTGAGTGTTAATGCTGCTCCATTATTGTGTTTTCATATTGTTGGGTCTCCAAATTTATAATATCTTGAGATATTCTCATTGTTGTAGCATTTTCCTGATTTGGAACATTATAGACATCGTTATTGAATACTGCTGCTAGGAGGTCAATAAATTTTTTCTTGATGCCATATCTACAATGTGGCTCTGGGAGTGTTGATCTATAAGTCGAATTGATGGGAATAATTCATAACCTTGTTCTCCAGCTGAAGTACTGAAGACAACTTCCACCTTCCAAACTGATCTTCAGGAAACTGCAGTTTTATGAATATGAATGTTCTGCAGAAATTAAAAAAGGAAATGGCACTTAAAGCCTGATGTATCATGAAGTACAAACCTCTTCCTTAGAGATCACTCAAAGAAAGAGGAGGGATTCCCACCCAGGAACACCCTGTGCTAAACAGCACCTGCAATCTCTACTAAACAACCCAAGAATGTAGTGGAATGTCACTTAACAATTCCAGATCTAAAAGATCATACATCAAAATAATCCAAGATGCCCTTCACCTTTGCCTTCATATCCTTTATAATTATTGAGCCATCCCAAGCCTTGGCCCTAATCTCAACTGCGCAGTCTCATGTGGACAATATCCTCCAAGTGGGATTGTGTTGTTTGACCAAATCAACCAAATAGTCTAGGTGCAATGTACACCTCCTCCATCATGTGTGCTTCATTTGCACATGATCCTCCATCACTTGATCATTAATGCTCAATGACCCTTTTTTTGAAATATTCAATATCTTAGTTGACTGAATCAACCCTCCATGATCTCTCTCATTAAATGAGACATGATCTCCAATCTCATTCACATTCGTAGTTTCTCAACTACCTCTTTTTGTAGATCTAATCTAAATTAATCCACATTCACACACAAAAAGTGGATATTTATTCTTATTTTGGATTGTGGGTCCCTCCACCCTTTTATTTACTTAATTCATTAAGAAATTCAAGGACTCTAATATTCCAAATATGATGTGAAAATTTGGGAGTATTGCAATCCACCATATATCTGTCATCTCCCTCATGGTCATCAAGGATCATGCAAGCACCAAGATCCTTGGAGTACTCTACCAAGAGTTGAGATCTCCAATATGGATCAATCCTCCCAAGATACAGCGCTGATGATCTGCAATGTGAAGCTCTCCTCATGTCACTGCCTGCTACTTTGACATTCCCCATGCCAAAGTCATCCTCCAAAGTCTTCACCCCTCCGAAATCTGGGAATGGTGAACCAATTAACAAGGTGTCTCTCATCAATTTTGGATCTGGTGGCCTTCCAAGTGGAATGCCTCCATGTAATGAGACATCAGTGTCAAGAGTGGACTGAATATATGGATGGACAGACTTGTCCCTGCTCTCACAGCGCAACCCAGCCTCCCTCTTCTATGCATCAACCTTCTGAAAGGGATAGGTGTGTATGTTCCTCATCAAATGAGGTTGGTCATCCTCCCTATCTCCTCCTCCCACCTGCATGGTTTCACCATATGTCAATAAGGTCACATGTTGATCATAGGTTGTGCCTTGATCTCCACATATGAGATCCTGGGGAATTTCTTGCAATGACACAAGAATCCCTCCTGTTGGAGCATATGCTCCTCCTCCCTCTGCATGAGGCACTAGATGTGCTCTAGATGTGACAGGGTTGTTGCCCTATTCTTCATCAATGTGTAGGGGCAACCTTCCAATCATTGGATTTTCTTATGAAAAAGAGATCCCCATGCCCTCTTGTTTAGGAATGTGAGATAGAGGTCTTGCCTCTAACAATGTATAATGCAAGATGTCAGCTTCTCCCGTGGTTTTCTGAAGTGGAATGAATTTTATAGTCTCCTCCATCACATGCAAGGTTTTTTTTCTCTCAAGTTTTTCTTACTCATGTGTCTTAGGGAGTTTCCCATCAACCCTTCCCACCAATGTTTCAATGAATCTTGCATAAGAGGAAGTGTTTTCATTTTTCAAAGAACAAGATTCAAAAATACACCATGCATAGGCCTTACCTCTGAAATGAAACGCTGCAATTCTGATGGCTTCATCTTCACAAATGTGTTGTTGCTGTAAATAGGAGTCTAGCTCCTTCACCCAAGCTCCAGCTGAACATGTAGGTGAACTTTCAAAAGTAGATAGAAGAAATCTATCTACATACTACTACTTGATTTTTTCTACCTGGATCTTGCAAAACTCTTGGAAATTGGTATGATCTATAAACCTCTCAATTTGAGATTCATCCTCCTGCAATAAATCACTAAGAGTTTTCCTCTTAGGCATTCTCCCTCCTTTCATCCATCTCAAGATAGATTTGGGCACTTGACTGCATTGTGCATCATGGTGTGTAGTTGCATGCTCACACTTACAATGTGAAAATCTGGATCCAGCTCTAGATCCAAAATCCTCTGGAGATCCCATCTCCATTCTTATTTTCTTCAGCTCTCCTTGAAAGCTCTGCATAGATTTTGGAAGAAGCTTTGTCAGCCTGTCTTCCTTCCTCCCTTCACATAATGGAGGCTTCTCTCTTCTGTCCATCTCTCCTTCTCCTTGAAGTATAATGGCCTGAGATCCATAGGCTAAGCCAAGATTTAAGCTCTGATACCATTTTAATATCCCAAAATAGGGAAAATAAGCAGTATTAGGAATATCTTAAAATATTCCAAAAATGGATTGCTCAGCAATGCATTCACAGAAAAATGCATTTCCAGAAATGTATGCCATAAAAATGTAATTCATCACTTGGATCCATTATATATGTCCCTCTATCATATAAATCCAATAGGAGGTCAGAAAAAAAAGAAACTAGGTGAAGTAAACAAACCTCCCACACCTAGTGTAGCTGAAAATCACTAAAACCCCAATACACTGCTACACAAAAATATTACATGAAAGAGATTGCACAGTATTATGAGGGTTTCAACTCAAAAATTAGGAGAAAAATTAGATCTACTCATATATTAATCAATAATTCTTAAGAACTGGGATCTAGTCTCCTTATACAAAATACAAGAAAACCCGGCAAGGGTTTCTTGTCATACACTCAAAATAGAATGGTGATATTCAGAAATAAGCTAAATAATCACTGCAACATGAGATACAATAGTGTAGAAAGCTGAATAATAATATATCTGATATGTATCCCCTCAATGGTTTCCTCCCATGAAAGGATGAACCCCTCAATCACAAGGAAACACTGCAAAGAAACCCCAAGACCTCCTGTTGAAGTTGCCTTCAAAAATAATGCATTTCCTAGCTGGAACAGCATTGTGAATGTTGGGAAATGTGTGGTATGATACCAAAAATCTGAAATTAGCTCAATATCTCTCCAAACATATCTCCCAATGGAAGGAAATCTCCCTCCTATGAGAAACTAGCTTAGAAAGTGGGATTCCAATCCCCACCACTGCTGTACCCTGCAACACATCACAATAACCTGCAAAAACTGTGCTGATGAAGTAAGCTGAAGCTTTTCCTGAAAACCTAATGTGGAAATGAATGCAAAACTCTCCCAAGAGGCTCCTCAAGGAAAGAGGTGGGATTCCCACTCGAGAACACCCAGTGCTAAACAGCACAACAACCCTGCTAAACAGCAAGAGGAAGCAAAAGTCTGAGAAGACCAAAATAATAATCTAAAAACATCACCAAAAATGTTGCCATCCTCTTCCTTAAATAAAATGTGAGTTTTCTTGCCCTTCGCCGCACCCAATTAGGTCATTTCCATCAAGAGATTCATCTCCCTCCAAAACTTCATTATTCCTTCCTTAATCCCTGCTCCTCCACATCTGCGTTGTTGACTTGGTCAAAGTAGACTAAATCAACTTGATATTATCCCTATTCACACATGGAGGTTTTTTATTGAGTTGCAAAGAGGGTCTCCTTTCACTGGCTAAAGGTACTTCTAACTCTAATGTTACATTTAGCTTGAAGCTAAATTTTGGGAACATTACACCCTTCTTCTCTGTATGAGGTAGTTTGAACTCCTTGATAAGCTCCTCTTTTAATGTATCTATTAACACTAGAAAATAGTACAGGAAAAATATATTAGGAAATGTCAAGCAGAAGGTACAAATAAGGATTCACAGGGAAGGAATACATTACAGGAGATGAAAATTTTAAATTTTCCTAAGGTGAAGCAGGAAAATTTATTAAACTATGCACAGGAAACACAGACCCTGGGCGATATTTGTAGATTTTTCTTCGATAGCCACGAAGATCATCACGGATATCCCTAAGAGAGTTGTGCGGTCCTGAGTATGAAAAAAGCCACCATCTGGGACCACTTGGCACACTTGAAGAAGAATATTCTCACTCAAGCCAGCCAAGTACAACCGCCTTGGAGCCACCTAGAGGCCTTAGTGCAACACACAAAGGAATCATCCTCCCACTCTTGTGTCAACATCCATCTTGTACCAAGAGAGGGAGGGAAAATTTGAAATTTTTCTATAAAAGACTTCCATGGGAAGAGAAACATGAGAACACATTGTTGTGTTGGCCAAATTTCTTGAGAGAAAACCAGCATTGTGTTGTCCAAGCAGCAAGACGGATTGGAAGGATTCAAATTTTGGCCACCTAATACCTTAATCCAAGAGAAGAAGTTCACCAAGTGTCTATCATTATACCATCCATCGAGGAGAGAGATAGGCTTGAAAGAAGCTTAAGGGGAAGATACCCCCTTGACTTTGATATTAGAGTTCCATATCTCTAAGGATTCATTGCAAGTGATTTATCATCCTATTCTCTTATACCATCAACAAATAATAAAGCGGAAGATTTATCCATTTGAATTATTAGTGTGTTTGAATTGATCGAGCTTGTTATTGTACATGATTATTTTGTTTTTTTATTCCTTCATTGATGTAGCATGCTATGTTTCTTACTTAGTTTACTATATTTTATTTTGTTCCACTAACAATATAACAAAACAACTGACCTATTATTTTCTTGTAGGAAAGAAGCGTCCCTATTAAGCATAGTGTATTTTGTTTTCCCATGCGTCGAATACAAAACAACAAGAATGACAACTCCACTTATTTATTTCTTTTAAGCTAATGGTTTTTTATTGCAGGTCCTCTCTCCTGCCCAGATTTGCTGCAAGATCACTCCTGCTTCCTCTCAGCACTTTTCAGCTAGCCTCAGTGAGAAATTTGGCTCAGAGAAGGCAGAGTTTTTCAATCACTGTAATATGTGCATGTTCAGCCTAGACAGATGCGTGAACCTTGCGCCTGTGTGAAAATAAGCCGCGCGATAGGCAGTGAGCTCATTTTCACTGTTTTTTCTCATTTTTTTGCATTTGTAAGGTGTTGGAAACCCATAAGAAATTTTCCATCACTCTGCTCTGGTATTTCATGACTGCTTAGGACACTTTTTGCTGGAATTTAGCTTAAAAAATAGTTTTTTTTTTTTTTTTAGTTTTTTATCATTGCAAATCACACATAGTTTAAGTAGGGGAAACTAAGTGGCCTTCAATCCACAAATGTTATCTGAACAAACGATTTGCTGGTAAAAGATACCAAACACATAGAATAATTATCAGAAAAGTAAATGGCCCATACATCCACACATCTTTAGCTAATTTCTTGTTTTTCAATTTTTTGCATTAGTTTAGTTCAAACTTTTGCATTAGGATTCAGGACCATGATCAAAATATCGAAAAGAAGGCAAGTAATCTCTGACACCCTTACTACTCTCTGTGAGCCTGGGTATGCATATGAAAGCTTTATTAAGATAATTGTCCATCTCCCTATAGTAAAAAACTTAGTCTAACTAGGCATGGTGTAAGCGGACCATCATCCACACAATGTTTATTTTTTTCAAGGAACAATCACACATAGTGTAGTTAGAGAAGGATTGTAAAGCATCACCACATATCCATATCTTATAACACTTGTTATTGTACACTCCAAAGCACACATGAAGCATCAGTAAGTATTGGACTAAAAGGCACCTTATGTGATGGGACCTTTTTTCCTCTTCTTATAGTTACTTCACCAAGGCACACCTTAAGAAAATTAAGACTCTCTAAAACTAACCACTAATTGAACTCACTACATTCTCCCCACAAGGGCCACAAAAGAAATTATAGTTTAGGTTAGGACCATTCGAGGTAGGCATCCAATAAGCCATCATGGTCATTCTACATTTTGAAACATATATGTTGACTTTTTAGGGAGCTTAAATTATGTCTATCTGCCTATGGAACAGAATTCCTAAGTGTTACAGAGACCCGTTTCAGAGGGGGTTAGGCTTAGGCCCAATGAGTGCGGTACTATTTGGGGCTACCTAACCCATTTAGTGCTTAGTACTAGTATATGAATACCAAGAATGTCAAGACTCAAACGCTCACATGGGACGACGATACTTTAGTGGCCAAATCTAGGGCATCCTTCCTTATAGGTGATGGTGCAGGAAGCACTAGATCCTCATACCTTTACCTTGTGTTGGGGTACCGTGATTTGGTAGATTTTCATACCAAATGACAAGGCAACATGGAACCAATATTTAGAGTTCTAGGACCTACCCTTCCTAGACTCAGAGAGGGATCTCTTAGGTTATTTATAAACAATGTGTGATTGTTTGCTTTTAAGGGTTGATTTTAGGCTACTTATTAAGTACAAGGTTTGTTTGATTGTTTTGGTTGGACATAATGATCAAAGAGCATAGATAGAATGGGAATTTTCTATTTTTTTGGGCAATGGAGTCAAATGGAAGTCATGATAAGTTTATAAAGGATCGGGGAGTATCATAGGGAAAGTCTAGCTTGGCCAGTGGATCCTCAAAGTTTTTGGAATAATGAGGTGAACATTAAGGAGAGATGAAATGTAGGACAAAGAGCAATTAATAATTCTTTATCATGTACTTTAAACAAGAGACATCTTTCAAGGCATCAGTTTGAAGCAAGACAAAGGACAGGGCAAACGATAAACTTCTTTGGACATACTTTTAATAAGAAAACCTTTTAGACAACAATCCAGCAATCAAAAGACTACTTTCAGATAAGAAAACATATAAGGAGACAATAAGAGTAACCTGATATCAAACAAAAATAATCTAATTTTCTTTTGACTAACTCTCTAGGGACATTCAAAGCAACTTTTCTAAAGGTAGACCAAAGGACAGGGCATACCATAAACTTCCCTGGTTTAGAATCTATTAAGCATACTTTAAATATCTTTAAAAACAATCCTCAATTTTTACTTAGAGGAGCATGGACTCACCACTTAATTTCCTGGTTTCACTCTATTGAAATCATTCCTAAAAACAACCTCTCAAGCCATACTCAAAGGAACATGGACTTACCAAAAGAGAGACTCCTTGGTTATACTCTATTGAATCATTTCTGAAATAAAAATCTAGATGGAACTGGAGGGAAATTAAGAATCCTCTAATCAAACCTTGCAGAAGAAAACGTTTAGACAGTGAAGAGTAAAAAGAACTAAGGTGCTTTCAAAAGACATTTCTTAGCCTAAAACCTTTACTCTACTGTAACAAAGAGATATGGAAACGTAATGAAAATAGGAAATAACAATAACATATAGATGAACTTCACCAACAGCCAAGCTCAGGGATCTAGTGATCGAGCCTCCTCCATCAACAAACAAATCAGGGCATCCACAAGATCCAAGACATCAATTTTCCTTCAACTTCTAAGAGACTATGTTTTACTTCAAAGAGTCATCAAATGCCAACAATACAATGAGTTCAGATGCAGTATTTATGCTGCAAATGAGGAGGTGAGGTCAAGATAGGGTTTGAGTATCATTTATTACAAAGTAAGTTCATTCTTGACCTCAAAAACCATGCAAGGCATAAGGTAGAAATATCTGCAGCTACTTATCTGTTTTAATAATTATGTTTTAACTTCTAGGGAAGAATAGGTGAAAATTTTTACTTTAAGGCCTATCCTTAGATATTAAAATAACTACCTTGACAAATAAAATATCTTCTGACTTTGTAATAACTGCTTAATGCCTTTGTGGAAATAAAACATGCTTTAGCTGGCAGCTTTGATCCTTTAGAGGAGTAACTGCTTCTTTGTTGATTTATTCGAGATTGTATTTGCGTTAGGTTGCCTTGGTTTAACCATTAACTGTGTTTTTAGGCCTCTAACCTTGATTTATCATTAATAATCTATTTAAAGGGATAATCCTCTGTTATGTCCTTTGATCCATAATTAGCCCTCTAATCTTCTCGTTCTTCATTTCTTCTCTAACTGTAATTTTTCTCTGTGTGCAGGCAGGGTTCTTCATGGTGTAAGGTTTTATAACCCATCGATGATCATGACACATCGATGGGTTAATTATTTTGTGTGAATATTTGGCCCATTTATCTTCATTAGCCTCTCGGATCGTCATCCATAGGTTGTCATCATTTAAATACCTCTCTGGGCTTTGGCCGCCATTAAACCTATAAAAATTAACAAACATTAACCTTTAAAACCTGCGGGATAGGGGTAAACTTCATTTTTCAGGGCTTCTGAGGGTTTGGGCGTGATTTACAGAGGAGGAGGAAATGTAGGGGAAGGGTTCCAGAGGTGGAACATGGAGAAACATGAATGAGGGCGCGAAACTTTGAATTTTGGAGCATAGAGGAGGAAAAGCGGTTTTGCAAAACCACCATGGTTTATCGCACGAGTTATCGATGGTAAATGGTTTTGGCCCAGAGCTACACGATAACACTGGGCGGCTACCACGTGTCTAGGGAAAAACCACTTTTTTTGCGTGGATCAAGGCCGTTAAACCCTGGCGCAAAAATCATGTGTGATATGCCTTTGGACCATCGGATCTCAGAGGGCGAGATCGATGACGCAGAGAAGTTTATGAGCGGTGGGTTAGTGTAGTGGTGGGGTGCGAGGCAAGGTGACGTGGAGGTATTTTGTCGGGTAGCGGGGCTGGGTTATATGTGAGATTTTTTTATGTGCAGGGGGAGGATGGACGACAACCATTGGATCGGGGGAGTGGGTCTCTGATCAATGGTGGAGGTGGCTCGGGGAAGGATGAAGCGATATAAAGAAATGAAGGGGCGGAGGCATCATTTATATGCGGGAGGGGGCTTTAGAATTAGGTGAAGGGAATGGCCCCATGAGGGTAGAAGGGACTCAGGGTCAGGAAAGGAAAGGGCTAGTGGTTAAGGCCGAAAGGGGCTTAAGGCCTATATACAAAAAAGTGGGTTTTTTAGCATAAAAAACAGAGTTTCATGAGATTTTTAGAGTTTGAATAGGCTAGAAAATTAGGATAAAACAATGTAAAAGGGGTTTTTGCATTGTCTTAGGGGTTTTTATGAAAAAATGATGTATGAGGGGGAATTTTTTAGGGTTTTTAGAGGAGGGAAAAGGGGTTTAAATGAGGGTGTCATTGGAGGGATAAATGAGGGAATTAAGTCCCAAAAATGGAGTTTCTTTTCAGAGAAGTAAGGTGAACTTTTGAGAAGGCATAAAATAAAGAAAATTTATTATAACAATTAGGTTTAAGATGATGAAGGCAGTGAGATTTCTAGAACTCACAATGTTTCTTCAAATATTGTTTCTAGAAATCTAGGATTATAACTTAGTCATCTTTCGATATCAGCAAAATTTACTGATGACTAACGGTGGCTCCACTTGGGGAGGGCAGCTTTCCTTTTGAGGTGTCCAGAACCTCGGTTTATCAAATCTCTGGGTTTCAGTAGACCAGTAAATTATACATTGGGCAGATTTCCCTTCCTTTTCACTTGCTAATATTCTTTTGAAGTGACAAGTCTTAACAATCTACAACATATAATTTTTTTCAGCAATACTTCTACCTACCCAATCCTACTTGTCCTATCACTTTTTCTTCTCCTTTGAGTGCATTTGAACTAGCAAACTCTTTGACATATTATTTTTGAAAACAGAAATAAACTATATATCCCTATCCTTATTTCTTCCAAGAATTCAGATTAAATTGTTGAACTCTTTTATTTTCTACCTAAACTACTTGACTGTCAAGATTAAGCTGTTTGGAAGTCTTGATTCTCTATCTATTGACATGAAAATTAAAACATGGTTCAAATCAGGTTTAGACAGTCTGATTAACCATGGTTGTGGCATTTAGAAAAAATGCACACAACATTATTTTGCAGAAAAAGTAAACTAGAAAGATAAGGCTATGATTTGACATCAGTAATACATCCTTATCCATCTCTTTGGTTCTGTTTTGAGCATGTGGAACAAAAATATTTATATTTTCCTAATATATCCTTCTTTTAATAAGTCAAGCCTGAAATAATCTTGACAATCATTGTTCCTACTAGCTTATCAACATAATATTTAAAGCATGTTCAACCATGATTAGGCTAGATGACTGAACAAGATATCATTTTGAATTAGTAGTGGCATTTAGACTTGCACACTTTCAGTAGTATTTGTGTTTTGGGTATGGGGCTATACCTCTTTTTAATTTCCCTCTTTTCCCTTTTCTTTTCTTTCATTGTTTTTGTATTTTCTTTGATTTTTCTCATACTATGATATGTATAATGAGTGAAAACTTTAAATCTAGGATTCTTGACAGAAATAATGTTTAAGCATCCCGCCATTCACAGGGCCTCCAAACAGTTCTTCTCCATTCAACCCTTGTAAGAATAAAGCATTATGACCCCTGATTGAATGAATGATATAAGGCCCTTTCCATAAATTTTCAAACTTTCCATGTTTACCTTTATCTTCTCTCCTTGAATCCCATTTTAGGACTATATCTCCAATTTGAAAGTTATTTGATTTGGTCCTTCTGTCAAAGATCTTCTTGATTTTTTCTTGAACTGCCTATCTCCTTTTGTATAATTCTTCTCTTGTCTACTACAAATGAATGGTTTGACTCAACCTTCTCTGCATATCATTTTCTTCTGTTTGTACTACTTGGAGAAGTTTCATGACTGCAACTCCTAAATATGTAGGGAAGATTGCATCTATTCCATATATCAGCTGATAGGGGGACATATTTATTGATTTCTTGGTCGTTAGCCTACCAACCCATAATGCATGAACAAGCTTACTATGCCATGATTTCTGATTTTGATCTAGCAATATTTTGATGATATTGATGAGGCTTTTATTGGAAGATTTAGCTAGGCCATTTCCTTGGGGGTAGGAAGTTGTGGAATGTCCTAAAGTGATATGGTATTTATAGCAGAAGTTAATCATTCTTTTGGATTTGAAGGCAACAACATTTTCTTTAATGATTTTTATAGGACAACCAAATATGGATAGTATGTTAGTTTCAAGGAACTTGATAATGATAGAGTCAGTAGCATTCCTAGATGGTATAGCTTCTATCCACTTGGTAAAGTAATATTTGGCAATAAGGATCCACTTATGTTGGGCAGATGAGGTTGGGTGAATTTCTCCAATAAAGTCTAAACCCCATTGCTAAAAGGGAGCCTCTATACTAATGGGATGTAAAGGTAAAGGTAGGAGCTTTCTCTTGCCATCAAAAATTTGACACTTATGGAAAGTCATGATTAGTTTTTGAGTATCTGGGAAAAGGGTGGGCCAATAATAGCCAGCTCTAAGGATCTTGTTGGTTGTTGTCTTCCAGTAAAGGTGCCCTCCACATTCTCCCTCATGCAGCTCATGCATGATTTTTTCCTGCATCATTATCAAGAAAACATTTAAGTAATATGCCAACATCATTTTTCCAATATAATACTCCATCCAAAATCCAATAACTTAAAGCTTTTTGTTTCAAGAATCTAGCCTTAGTCTTTGATAGAGAAGGAGGAGTATTAAGATAAAGAAGCACATAAATGATATCAGCATACCAAGGTGAATTCAAAATATTTCTTCAATGTAAGGAGCTGTGAATTCTTCTATTTCTTCTAAAACATCAACCATGTTTATATCTAATGCTTGGAAATTTGATTCTTCCATGAGTTTTTCTAAACCCTGTCCTTTAAATAGCTTGGTAGGCCTGATCTCTAAATCATATTCCAAGATAATTACAATCCATTTTCCCCTTTTACCATCAGGGTCTTGATTTAGAATGTCCTTGACAACTGTATGTGGGACAAAAGCAAGGATATGAGAGTGTAAAATGTAGACTCGAAAATCCTTCAATGCTTTTATCAAGGCTAGAGCTTGTTTCTCCATGATATTATATTTGAGTGGAGCATCTCTCAAGGCCCTACTGAAAAAGGATATTGGTTGTTCTTGGCTCATGTTTTTCTTTTGCAACAAGATTGCAACAATAGTGTGTTCAGAGGAAAATGAGAAAATGTAGAAATATTTAGTGAAATTAGGACTAATAAGGACTGGTGTTTGAGTGAGAGTTTGTTTCACCAATTCAAATGAACTTTTGGATTCTAAGGTCCATTTAAATCATGTTTCTTTTTTGAGCATTTTTGTGATATTTCTCAAAAGTTCAACAAGGTTGGGAATGAACCTTCTAAAAAAATTGATCTTTCCAATGAAAGATTGAAAATATTTGAGGTTTCTAGGATGGTTGATTTTCAATATGCCTTCTATTAGTCATCATTAATTTTTTTCTTTGATGATGACTAAATAACTATTCCCATATTTCTTGAAAAAAAATTTATAGAACATTGTGAGTTCTAGAAATCTCACTGCCTTCATTATCCTTAAGATAAAATTTTCACTATTTTTTCATCCTATCTAGTCATTACTGGCCCACTACTCCCGAAAGACCCATCATGGGCTCGAGCCATTTATTTTAACCCTAACTTTTCACCTTGGCCCAAATCCTCTGTTTTTTTTTTGCCTAAAAATCCCCCTACCACCTAAACCTACCAATCAAATAGCTTTGTTGTGTCTCACATGATACTCCCAAACATTGATGGTCTCAAATTGTCTCTATAGACCCTTCTTGGGTAGTCAGGTATGATTGATGTTTGGATCTTCAAATACACTGAGCCTATCATAGATCCTATCTCACACTTGGTGATCTCTAAGTCTAAGTCTCAGTCCAAAATCGAAGTCCAAGAAAGCCCCCATTAGGTCACCTAAGGTCTCACTCAATCATAGGATGGATTTGGTGCCCTACAAACTGTGCCTTCCTGCATGAAGAGATTGTATTTAAAGAGAAATAAAATCAAGAAATTTGATCCAAAATTAATCAATCGTCATTCAAGAAAAGCCTCCTTGACTTAAAGAGCACAAATATTGCAAGGGACAGCTGCCCTTGTTCACATTTTTACAATGAATAACCAAGGTTGCCATCAGCAATAAGAAGAGGTAAGGTAATAAGATGTTATCATTATCGGGAGGCAGACACAAAAAAGACAAAGGCAGTAGCCCTGTATGTAAAAGAGAATCAAGGTGTTTTTTATGGTTGGTTAACAAAATAGTGGTGACAAGCAAGAAACCATCACAAAGGCTACAAAGACAGAAGTCACCTCAACCCCATCAAGTACACATTGAAGATTTTGTTACAAATGATAAATAGGTTTTGAAAGGCTATTAAAGATGACAAAGCCTCCTTCTTAAAAGCAGAGGGCATGCAAAGAGTATCAGTTTGAGAAGCTAATGTTTTTTCAAGTACAGTCAAAAGACTTATAGAAGGGATCAACAGTAAATGAAATATAGGCATCTGCAAAAATATCAAAATGGCCCAAGAAAGCAAGTGTATATCTGATTTCCATCCCAGCCATTTTGACCCCCAACAAAAGCCTCCTTGTCAAAGGATTATTCTACAAAAAGGTGACAGAGGCATAAGTAAAAAAAATTGAAAAAATATGTCCAAAGTGTTTTTTACAGCAAAATATCAGTTAAAAGGCACACTGAAAATATGGGCAGACTTTAACTTTGCAAAAGTGGGTTTTGGATTTTTAATTTATTTTTCAAAAAACTATAAAGGGTATTTTTAAACTCTCCCCCACATCATTTGCCACTTTGCAAGACAAAAGAAGCTGTTGGAGGAGAGTTTTAGCATTTTCGGGAAAAACTGTGAATTTTTTTCGGCGCTACGCACAGGAGGGAGGTGCGCAGTGTAAATTTACACTGTGCTACGTGCTTAGAGCCCGGTGCTACGCACCTGGGCTGGCGCTATGCACAGACTCAAAAAAGACCGAAAGGCACCCAGAAGACCACCCATTCTGCTCGGCACTGCGCTCCAACGACCCGACCAACCTGGCGCTGTGCACAGGCGCTACGCATCGGCGCTACACTCCTGGCAGACTTCTCCACATTTTTCCAAAGAGCTCCAAATTTAGAAATTTTGTCTTCAAATCTTCTGCAAGTAGAGCTTAAGGTTGGTGGGACCTCTTCCTCCTCCCAAGCATTCCTTTTCCTAAAAAACAAAGAGGAAATCCATAGTAAAGTTGGACCAAACCCTAACTATATGAAAATCAGTTTTTAAGCCTTAGGGTTTGTAAGAAGAAATTGTTTTTAGTGAAAAAAGAGGACTGGGTAACTATGGGCTAACCTCCAACACCAAGTGCAAGCTTTAAAAAAAAAAATTCACCTTAGCCTTTATTTTATAAAGAGTTGACCTAAAACCACTAAAAGCACCTAGTTTGCCCAAAAACCCTCAAGAAAAATCCAAGGGTCCTACTGTTGTTTTTGGACCAGTCATCATGTTAGAGGGAGATAGTCACACTAGAGTGATGAGAGCCATACTCGCACCAAGCCAAAACATCATGGAGGAAAGGAAAAAATATTTGAACCCCTAGACACTATTAAAATCACTTCATCTCCTATGATCCTTTCATGCTTCCAGGATGTAGGGTGCTAGAAATTTTGTGAAAGGGTTAAGCAAGTTAGTAGCCATTCAGACTTGACTATATTATTTGTCTGTAGCTTACAAAATCATCAAGTTAATCTAGCAAGGGTGTAATTTGAGCTCTCATCTAAAATCATTTCCAAAGAAACATGTATACCATACATTGGTGAGGTATGGTTCAAACAAAAGAATTTGGAGTTGTTGAGAATGCAACAAGATGATGGAGCTTAGTGAAAAGAAGTCGCCTTCACTAAGTGGGCTCGCAGGCTATTTTTGGCGCAAAGTCTATTTTTAGACTATGTCTATTTTTAGACAAATGGATCATGGTCTATGAGTTGCAGGATGTTATTTGTGGATGGTTGGTCAAGTTGGTAAAAATAGATGGACCTATATTTTTAGACATACTGGGCGAAGTCTATTTTTAGACTGCGAGTCTAAAAATAGATCAGTCGAATATTATTAGCTCTTAATAATATTTGGACTATAAACATTATCTTATCCTCTTGGAGCACTTCAGTTCGAGCTACGGATGTGGCACATGCAGCTGACAGAAGGAATTACGCTATTCCTAGGGGTTAGTTGAGATATTGCATGGTTGAATTCAGTTAGAACTCATGTGGCAGAGTTTGGTGGAGTTGATGAGACAGTTGGTGGAGTTGTGTTCGGTTTAACTTAGTTGAACTAGTTGTATTTAGTCTAACTAATAAATACACTAGTGATGAGTGGTGTGAATTAATTATTAATTAATTCACTAATTATTAACTCATAAATCAACTAAAGAATACATCAGTTGACTGCAGTGCATGGACAGTTCAGTGGAGACCAGTGTTAGAGGTGGGTGAAAGGGTGAGTCTACTATCAGTTGTGACTATAGCTGTGAATGAGATTTGCACACACATTGGTTGAGATTTCCAATGAGGATTGCGCAGTACAAGCCAGTGGGATTCGAACTTGGATCTCATCATTATTCATCTTGGATTGCGTAGTAGAGGCAGGCTAACAGGTGGAGGAGATTTGAACTTGTGACTTGTTCATATCTGAGCTAGTTAGTGTGTAACAATTGGAGATAGTGCTGAGAGCTTGTGAGGAGTTTGTGCTATGTATTGTTACATGTTCTCTATCATTATAATATACATATAGTTGGGGGTTTTCAGCTGTAATCTTTCCCCATTACATACTGTGTTGATATGTGTGCTTGATTATGTTTTTAATGTGCGCATGCGACTGCTTCTAATTCCGCAAATTGATGATCAATGGTAGAAGAGGTTATTTATTATGCATGAAGCTCAAATAGTGTGTAATCAGGATAATCTCGGTGAATAATTCATCTATTATTCAAATTTCTACATGGTATCAGAGCTAACGATTGATCATCGGATCTATTATAGTGATTACATTTTATTTCTGTAGACAGAGTCTGTAAGAGGGCCAGGTAGCCTCTAGATTCATCCTTTCTTTGAAAGGTGAAAAATCCAGTAAATGCCCCTACATTCGATCTCTGTGCTAGAAATACCTTGTTCTCACAGATCAGAAGCGGTTGAGTTTTGAGCTGGTGGAATTCGAATTTGCAGCAGTGTTTTCTTGGTGTCGAAGTCAAAATGTCTTTCAACGGATTGCGATTGGAGTATTCCCTTGAGGGTAGCTCGAATTATATTGCATGGAAGGACAGGATGGAGGCGGTGTTAGATGACAATGGGTTGAAGGAGTTCATAGATGCTGAAGTCCCAAAGCCTACTGATGCTGCTCAAGTTGAGGCTTGGCAAAAGAAGACAACAAAGTGTCGAAGGATTCTGTTGGAGGGCATGAAGGATCACATTGTATCTAGCCTGCATGGAAAAGCTTATCCATACTTGATGTGGAAATCATTGAAAGATTTATTCCAAAGCAAGAGCGACCAGAGGAAGTTGGCGCTCAAGGATAAACTTAGAAACATAAATATGGAGAAAGGCGATAGTATGCCCAAGTACCTCACGAAGTTCATCCAATGCAGGGATGAGCTGGGAAGTGTGGGGGTGACTGTAGATGATGAGGACTTGGTGAGCTTGGCTCTCCTTGGGCTTCTGAAGAGTTGGTACTCCTATCAGGACTCTATCAATGGTCGGGAGAAATTGCCAGGATGGGAGCGACTTTGGTCGGATCTTGTGCAAGAGGAGATAAGGCGGAGTACCAGGGACGGATCTTCATCAAAGGCATCTGATGAAGAAAATTGCGCTTTGGCTGCCAAAGAAAAGAAGGGGAAGAGCAAGAAATATTCTCATTCCGGTGCGAAAGGCAAGAAGCAGGACATGTCCAAGGTGAAGTGCTTTCACTGTCACCAACACGGACATTATGCCACAAATTGTCCGCAGAAGAAGAAAAATAAGCAGGCTGCTAGATCTGCAGCGGGAGAGGCCTTAGCCTCGCAGTTTGAGCTGGATTTTTCGCTGATCACATGCTTTGTATCAAATGTGATGGGTTCAGTTTGGTTCTTGGACAGTGGTGCGTCTTTTCACATGATAGGAGATCGAGATTTGTTTTCTGATCTGGATGAGAAAGATCTTGGAGTGCACATCGAGATGGGCGATGATGGTAGATACAGTGTGACCAGTATCGGTACCATTTCCTTTGAGAGGGAGTCTGGTAAACCCTTCATATTGAAGGAAGTGATACATGTTCCAGGATTGAAGAAGAATCTTATCTCTGTGGCGATGTTAGAAGACAAGGGATATGATGTTGTCTTCAGCGAAGGAAAGGCTTTCCTGTGCAGTAAGACAACTGGAGAAACCCGGAAGATAGGGGTTCGAGTCAAGAACCTTTATCAATTTCAAGTAGATGGCTGTGCAGCAATGGCATGCAAGGCAGAACGAGTGGTGAGCCAGGATGATGGCGAGCTGTGGCACCAGAGATTGGGCCACCTTCACCATGGAGCTTTGAAGATACTGCAGTAGATTTCTACTGGGCTTCCTAAAGGCACTCTTGCACAGTCGGATCAGTACAAGAGATGTACCTTAGGAAAATTTGTGAAAGCCACCTTTCATGATAAGGATAGTCGCGCCATGACAATCCTTGAGAGAATTCACATAGACGTGTGTGGACCTTTCTCAGTAGCTTCGACAGCAAAGCACAGGTACTATGTGATCTTTGTTGATGATTATTCTCGGAAGTGCTGGATCTTCTTCATGCAGAAGAAGAGCGAGACATACTCAAAGTTTTGTGAGTTCAAGGCGTTGGTTGAGAAGGAATCGGGGAAGCAGGTGAAGGCTCTTAGGAGCGACAATGGTGGTGAATTCATCTCTGGCGAATTCAAGGACTTTTGCAGCGCAGAAGGAATTCGGAGAGAGCTCATAGCACCCCATAACCCACAGTAGAACGGGGTTGCTGAGCGGAAGAACAGAACGATCGTGGGTGCTGCACGGGCGATGTTGCATGATCAAGGCCTACCCATTCACTTGTGGGCGGAGGCATGCAATACTGCAGTATATGTGCAGAACCATTGTCCTCACAAGATACTTGGCATGAGTACACCCGAGGAGGCGTTTTCTGGTAAGAGGCCTGATATTTCCCATTTGAGGATTTTTGGTTCACCTGCTTACATTCATGTGACGAAGGATGCCAGGAAGAAGCTGGAACCGACTGCAGAGGTTGGGATATTTTTTGGGGTACACCGATATGCCCCACAACTATCATGTGTATTTTCCAGACAGCCGCAAGATCAAGTAGCGACGAGATATCAAATTTCAGAGGAGAAAGCCATGAAGTGTTCGCTTGAGAGGGAGCCACACTTGCATGCGTAGGAGGAGATATTAGTTCCTAAGGATGAGTCTCAGATGTGATCACCACAAGATGAGGTTCATGAGGGAAGAGACCACCATGGCAAAGGCCAACCATCGCAGGGCCAAGCACACTGCGTAAGCCGAGCGACTCGGCTCAAGATCAGAGAAGGTTGTAGACCACCTACAAGACAAAGGTGGTGCATGCAGATACCACCGACTGCACACCTGATACATGGCTCTTGTGAGAAAATGTCGATGTGTTTCATCCTTTCGGTGAGGGTGCCGTGGAGGACCCCGCATGGGTAGATGCCATGGTGGAAGAGTATGATTTGATTGTCAGAAACAATGCATGGGAGATTGTCCCAAGGCCGGAAGGGAAATCAGTGGTGGGTTCGAGATGGATCTACAAAGTGAAGCAGGCAGCTGACGGGAGTGTGGAGAAGTACAAGGAAAGATTTGTTGCTCGAGGCTTTTCACAGATTGAGGGGATCGATTATGAGGAGACCTTTGCACCTGTCGCAAGGTATTCTTCCATACGGACGATTCTTGCTCTCTCAGTGCAGATGGGGTGGCACATTCATCAGATGGATGTGAAGACTACGTTCCTCAATAGAGTCATTGAGGAGGAGGTGTACATAGAGCAGCCCGAAGGTTTCGAGATCTTCAACAACGAGTCGCATGTGTGCAGGCTCAAGAGAGAACTGTATGGGTTGAAACAAGCACCTCGTGCTTGGTACACACGGATAGACAGTTATTTCACCGGACTTGGATTCTCCAAGAGTGAGGCGGATCCTAACCTGTACCAGATTGTGGTAGAGGGGAAGTTGCTGATCATTGTACTGTATGTAGATGATCTGATTTTGACGGGTGATGAGATGTTGATACTTTCATGCAAGGAGGATCTTGCTAGAGAGTTTGAGATGAAGGACTTGGGCCTCCTTCATTATTTCCTGGGATTGGAAATTTGGCAGCGCAGTGATGGACTGTTTGTTTCTCAGGGTAAGTATGCCTGGGAGATACTGGAGAAGCTCAACATGCATGGCTGCAAGCCTGTTGATACTCCTCTTCCTGGTGGTTGGAGGAAGGAGGATGCTACTTCAGCGGAGGTAGTGGATGCCACTGTTTATCGACAGTTGGTGGGGTCGCTTATGTATCTGGTCAATACACGACCCGACATATGCTATGTTGTTAACCATCTTTCACAAGCTATGGTTAAGCCTACCAAGCTCTTTTGGAAGGCAGGCAAGCATGTATTGAGATATCTCAGAGGCACATCGAGATATGGATTATGGTACAGACAGTCGGATGAGGTGAAGCTATGTGGCTTCACGGATGTAGATTGGGCAGGGAGCCCAACGGACAGAAAGAGCACATCTGGAGGGATTTTCAGTATCGGGTCGACAACAATTTCTTGGTACAGCAGGAAGCAGAGATCCGTGGCACTCAGTTCAGCAGAGGCCGAGTATATGGTAGCAAGTTTGGCTGCATGCGAGGCTATATGGATGAGGAAGATCCTGGTCGGGTTGTTCGGTTCACACTTGGAGCCTACTGTGATTTATTGTGATAACCAGAGTTGCATTAAACTCTCGGCTAATCCAATATTTCATGATAGATCCAAACACATCGACATCAGGTACCATCATATCAGAGATTGTGTTCAGCGGAGAATCATGTTACTTTCATATGTTCCCACGGAGGATCAGGATGCTGACATCTTGACGAAGGTGCTCACCAGGAGCAAGTTCGAATTCCACAGAGGTAGGATAGGGGTTTCAGATAATCCATATCTTGTTGATAGGGAGTGTTGAAAATGCAACAAGATGATGGAGCTTAGTGAAAAGAAGTCGCCTTCACTAAGTGGGCCCGCAGGTTATTTTTGGCGCAAAGTCTATTTTTAGACTATGTCTATTTTTAGACATATGGATCATGGTCTATGAGTTGCAAGATGCTCTTTGTGGATGGTTGGTTAAGTTGGTAAAAATAGATGGACCTCTATTTTTATACATACTGGGCGAAGTCTATTTTTAGACTGCCAGTCTAAAAATAGATCAGTCGAATATTATTAGCTCTTAATAATATTTGGACTATAAACATTATCTTATCCTCTTGGAGCACTTCAGTTTGAGCTATGGATGTGGCACATGCAGCTGACAGAAGGAATTACGCTATTCCTAGGGTTTAGTTTAGCTATTGCATGGTTGACTTCAGTTAGAACTCATGTGGCAGAGTTTGGTGGAGTTGATGAGACAGTTGATGGAGTTGTGTTCAGTTTAACTTAGTTGAACTAGTTGTATTTAGTCTAACTGATAAATACACTAGTGATGAGTGGTGTGAATTAATTATTAATTAATTCACTGATTATTAACTCATAAATCAACTAAAGAATACATCAGTTGACTGCAGTGCATGGACAGTTCAGTGGAGACCAGTGTTAGAGGTGGATGAAAGGGTGAGTCTACTATCAGTTGTGACTATAGATGTGCATGAGATTTGCACACACATTGATTGAGATTGCCAATGAGGATTGCGCAGTACAAGCCAGTGGGATTCGAACTTGGATTTCATCATTATTCATCTTGGATTTCACAGTAGAGGCAGGCTAACAGGTGGAGGAGATTTGAACTTGTGACTTGTTCATATCTGAGCTAGTTAGTGTGTAACAATTGGAGATAGTGTTGAGAGCTTGTGAGGAGTTTGTGCTATGTATTGTTACATGTTCTCTATCATTATAATATACAGATAGTTGGGGGTTTTCAGCTGTAAGCTTTCCCCATTACATACTGTGTTGATATGTGTGCTTGATTATGTTTTTAATGCGTGTATGCAACTGCTTCTAATTCCGCAAATTGATGATCAATGGTAGAAGAGGTTATTTATTATGCATGAAGCTCAAATAGTGTGTAATCAGGATAATCTCGGTGAATAATTCATCTATTATTCAAATTTCTACAGGAGTTGAGTTATTATGGGCCCTATTTGAAACCCAGCTATTAACAAAATTTTAAGGTTGTTTTCCCTTTTTCCCTCTCACTAGAAAGGTATGCTGCATTGATGAGGCAGATTATCATTTTTTTCACATGTGAGGGGAGATACTCCCAGATCTAATCATATCATATAAGGTTTTTGATGCATTTCACCAAGGTCAAAATGATGAACCTACCTTAATACCTTTTCCAAAGCATTTATAAAATGGCCTCATTTGTCAAGAAGAAAAGCTATGACCACCAAATGTCAAGCCTCTTTTACCACTCCCTGATCAAAATGGTTGTCTTATATCAGCTAGAGCAGTAAGGAATATCTTGGTAAACCTTCATCTCACATGATGTGTTTACATACCCCTGGGCCTTCATCCAGCATAACTTGCCTTCCACTTCACAACCATCTACCTCCACTCATCCATCATCTCCCCATGTGCCTTCTCCACAAAGAATTCCACATCTTGTTTCTTCCCCTAATTTTCCAAGTGAAGAGGTTGATAGTAGCCCTGATGAATAACAGATAGAAGGCAGCAGTCAGGAGGAAAATGAGACAGATAATGATGGAAAAGGGGAAAGCAGTGAAAAATATGATGATAAAAATGAAGAAAACAGTGAAGAAGAGGGAAGTAGCCATGAAGAAAGCAGTGATGGAAAAAATGAAATTAGTGAAGGCAGCCACAAAAATGATTATGCCGATGAAGAGGAAAACAAGGATGAAAGTAGTGAGCTAATGAAGAGGAAAACAGAGATGAAAGTAGTGGGTTAGATGATGAAGAAGAGTAGCCAGATGATGAAGAAGAGCAGCAAGATGAGGAGGATATCCATCAAAGTGCCCAAGATAGTCAAGGAAAGAGTCATGACAGTCATGATAGCTGTCATGACTGTCTTGACAAAAATCAGTCCATGGATGACAAAGAAAATCAGAGTGAGGAAAGTGCAGAAGATGTCAAGAAAATTAAAGGTCAAAATGATGATAGCACTTCCTTTGAAACTTCCATTGTTACCCCTCTCACATGCACATATCACAGAGGGAGAATAAATGTGTTTGCTGCCTCTAAAAGGCAAAGGGCCATCTCTTCTCAAACTGCCAAAACATTGGACAAGGGAAAAGAAAAAATGGAAAATGTTGAGCAGAAGTTACAAGTAAGAAGGAGAAAAAGGATCAAGAAGACTTCTCAAGGGCCTATTTTTGTTGATCTAGACAGTGATAATGAGGACCAAGAGATGAGTACTAAGTTGCTCCTCTTAGAAAAGGATGCCCAACTTCAAGAATGGGAAAAGGACATTGAGAGGGCACAAAGGGTCATATACTATTATAAAGAGGAGCATAAACATTTCAAAGAGATGAAGAGGGGCCTTTCCTTACAGAAGAAAATGGAAAAACACTATGCAAGGAAGAGCATGCTTGCTAATGCCAAACTAAAGCAAGCCCTCATGGAGCTAGAAGAGCTAAAAAAGACCAAAGTGCATGACAGCCTCGGGATCTTGGCTGATGCTTCTTAGCAGGTATCTAAAACCCCTTGGGGGTTCTACACACCAATTTTGAGGAAAATCCAGAAATTTTTGTTTTTTCCAAATTTTGACCCGTAGGAGCATAGCACCCTAGGCACTAAGCACAAAATTGGTGCATCCTCAGCTTCTAAACTTTTTGTTTTTTCCAAAATTTGACCCTTAGGAGCACAGCACCCTAGGCTATACACACAAAATTGGTGCATCCTCAGCTTCTAAATTTTGCATTTTTGGATTTTTCACATCACCAACAGTCTACCCACAAAATTTCAGGTCAATTGGATCATTTTTTCCCCCTCAAAAGGTCCAAAAACACCTCAAAATTGACCCTTCTACCTCCTTTTCAGGCCAGGTGCTGCGCACAGAGCAGTCTTGGGAGATTTGATTTTTGAGTAGGTAAATGGCATCCATTCAGCACAACTCAAGTATTTTTGGAAAGGAGACTCATCAAGCTTTCCAACAAGCCATCACGGGGCCAAATTCGATGTCGAGAAGGGGTCCAAAATTAGCTACAACATACCCTATTTTTTGCTGAAAGGGCGCTATGCACAGAGACAGCCTTTTGCCAAAAAGTCAACAAAAGACACTAATTAATTACAAATTGGTTTTTTAATATTTTCTTGGAAAAATCACTCCTGATTTGATTAGGGAGTTATGTTTTGATGTTTTTAATTTATTATCTTATCTATTATGTGTCTTGGGCCTTGCATGGTCATTAAGCACATTTATGACATTTATGGCTAAATTAGGGTTTCTGGAAGCCTCTTAGGGTTTCCACCTCCTCATTTTCTACATAAACATGAGGCTCTTATGTATTGGTTGGATTTTGATGATTTATTCTAGAGCAATACATAGTCTCTTGGAGTTTTTTATGAGAATTTGATGTCTTGGAGCTCATGCATGCCCTGATTTGTTTATTGATGGAGGAGGACTGTTTGCAGGATCCATAAGCCTGGTTGATGGTGAAGTTTTCTTTTGTTCATGTTTTCTAGTTTATAATATTTTTCCATATTTCTATGTTTCAATAGGAAAAATAATTTAGACTAAGACATGTTTGCTAATGGAACCTTAGGTCTGTTTGTTTCCTTCACTACCTTAATGTTTTCTTCTGCTACGATGTATTAGAGAATTCATCTTTTTGCTCTCTAAAGATTTCCTAAGCTTGTCTATTTATTGAATGGTTTAGATCAGTTGTTATCAACATGATTCATGGCTAGCCCTGCATATTTTTTTCCACTAACTACTATGTTCTTGGAATCATCTCTTTAAAGCAGCTTTGCCTAGGTTTATCAAAGAAGTATGTTTTAATCATGCTCTTTGCATTTACTTAGCTAATTGTTTCAAAGAACTTTCATAGCTATAAATTTAGCTGTTCAGGGTTTTCTCTCCTTCTATTGTTATAGTTATTTGTGCATCTTAAATGTTTTCTGATCTTGATGATGAAATCTATGAAAGTTAAATAAGTTTCTTGCCTTTCTATATTTCATTTTAATGGTTTTTCTTGGTTGATTATTTGCTTTCAGTCTGAAATAAAATGGATTAGGTTTTACTTATACCTTTGATTCTCTTGCTATGCTTATAAATCTTCTAACTCCCTTAGTTTTAAAGTATATAAATAATTATGTTCTGCCCTTTATTAGCGTGTTTTTCTCAAGCTTAATGTCCATCCCATGATCCTTCACAACCTTAAAGATCCACCAACCAAGTTAAAATTGCCATACAAATGCTCTTTGAACCATTGATGAAACTTCTCATGACCTTGTTAGACTCCATTTCCCAATGACTTGAAGTCTTCCTTGTTTTCTATATAATCTATCTAAGCATCATACCCAACTAAAAACAATCAAAATACCCTACACTTAACATCTAGCCTAAAATCAACCCTTATCAGCAAACAAGTTCACATCTTTTGCACCTACTAGAGAGATCCCTCTTTGAATCCAGGAAGGCTAGGTCCTTGGATTCCAAAGCTTGGTTTGATGTTACCCTTGTCCATTTGTATCTCAATCAATCTAGCAAATTATGGGGAGCTAACACCTTCAATCCTTTTAGGGTCTACTTTGATTCCCTCTTCAAAAATTATGTGGCCAAGAAGTTTTCATTCTTGGAGACCAAAGAGTGTCTTTTCGGGATTCAAAGATAAGCCATATTTTCTACATTTCTCAAAAAATCTTCTCAAATGAATCAAATGTTCTTTATCAGTTTTGGAGAAAACAGTAATGTCATCAAGGTAGAACTTTCATCTCTTTAAAACATCTTTGCCTAGGTTTATCAAAGAAGTATGTTTCAATCATGCTCTTTGCATTTACTTAGCTAATTGTTTCAAAGAACTTTCATAGCTATAACTTTAGATTTTTAGGGTTTTCTCTCCTTCTATTGTTATAGTTATTTGTGCATCTTAAATGTTTTTTGATGTTGATGATGAAATCTATGAAAGTTAAATAAGTTTCTTGCCTTTCTATATTTAATTTTAATGTTTGTCTTGGTTGATTATCTGCTTTCAGTCTGAAATAAAATGGATTAGGTTTTTCTTATACCTTTGATTCTCTTGCTATGCTTATAAATATTCTAACACCCTTAGTTTTAAAGTATATAAATAATTATGTTACAGCCTTTATTAGCTTGTTTTTCTCAAGCTTAATGTCCATCCCATGATCCTTCACAACCTTAAAGATCCACCAACCAAGTTAAAATTGCCCTACAAATGCTCTTTAAACCATTGATGAAACTTATCATGACCTTGTTAGACTCCATTTCCCAATGACTTGAAGTCTTCCTTGTTTTCTATATAATCTATCTATTACACAGCAATTTATCACCATCCCTGCAATTCCCCATCCCGCACAATTGGAGGGCTCATTCCGTGACCTGTGAGCAGTGACATGACTTGAAACCACTTTCATGACATCCCTCTGAACACGAGGTTTCATTGCCTTGAAGACAACTCCTTATGAAAAACCCTAAAAACACCCCTTTTTGCATTGGCGCGGGAAGCCAGTTCAGTACCCGCGCCAATGGGGAAATCATTCAAATAGGGCGTGCCAATTGGCACTCTGTCTCAGAGTCACACTCACGCCAACCATTTTAAGGAGTGTTTGGTAAAAATAAATGGCAGAAGTTTCGTCCTAACCAATCCATAAACTGGTATCTAATTTGAGTTGGGAGGTTGGCTCCGGATCTACATGTAGAGGAAGTGGTTTGCCACCTCTCATGGAAGCTTCCTTGAGGATAGGGCCAATCCCATGATTATAGGGATCCCAACTCCCCTTCCTCCATCTATAAAAGCTTGCTCATCTCCTTTGCAAGCTAGTTCCCAAGAGCCTTCATAGCCTAAAGAATGCCGCAAGAGCTTTGATAGTCCTGATAGTGCCGAATCCATAGCAAGGAGATTGACGATCGAAGAGAGAGGCTTGTCCCTATTCCCGACAAGCTTTACCGAGACGTATTCCGCTGACTACCCACCAAAGGAGGATTTCAACGTCAGAGCCAGGTTGTATCATCCTTTGTTTCATTAATATAAGTGACTACGATTATAGTTCCACTCGTATTGTTCATGCTTTTTTATGAGTTGTGTCCTCTCTGACTGACACATAATTGCAATTATATGGTTTTACGCTCGTATGTTTGTCGTGTTTCTTGTACGTGCAGGTGTTCGATCGCGTCAAGTGGTGGAATTGTGCCCTGTCGGAGCAAGGGATCAAGAGCACTATCCTCTTTGCAACGACAACCGCGTTGGACCTGAGGTAGGCCTTCTATCACGCTTTGATTTTTGCAATTAGGAGCTTGCGTTGTAGCGTGTTTGATTGCTGCTAGACCTGATCTGGGCTAGTCGAGATCACCTCTGTCCGCAGAGGTGATTTACCTCTACAACAAATTGGCGACTCCGCTGGGGAATTAGCTTGTTGTTTGCTTTATAAACTACAGACAGAGCCTGAAGTTAGCCAGATATCCTTCGAAACGCTCTTGCTCTGCATTAGTGAAAGTAGATGAATGTTGCTTCAGTCAATCTCCAGTTTAGTTTATGAACTGAACACTTGGAGTATTGTCTTTTCCTTCGGTCGATTCTTGACTTTGCTTGCTTGATCAGCTCTTTTGGCTGGCTCTTTTCATGAGTTTGGCTTTTGTTTTGAGCTCCAACATCACTGGTCTGCTTCTTCGATTGCTTATTTTTTATTTTTTCATAGCAAACTTGGTTGGCGCGCTTATTAGCATGACAGTCGTGTCAATTGGCGCTAGTTGCCAATTCAATACTCGCACCAATCCTGTTATGGCACTAGTTTCAGCCTGACAGTCACGCCAGTGCTGTGAAGTGCTAGGGTTTGCTTAGTTTTGAGCTTTCTAAGCCTAATCTATGGTTTTGGTTTCATCTTTTTGACTGCCTGAGTGTTCTGGAGCCTTGTTTGATTGACTGTGACCTTCATCCTTTGGTTGTTTTCCCGTTTCTATCGATTTTACATTCTAGCCCTAGGACATCTAGGTGTTATAGTGTGTTGAGCCCCCCATGGGAGTTTTTGGTTTCTTTATGTTCTGTCAACTTTTTGAATGCTTCTCTACATTCATTTGGTGGTTTTCTATCGTTTTATTGTGTTATTTGAGTGATTGGCTTCTTCTTCATTCGAATTCCGCTTTGTCTCGCTTTGAGCCTAGATTACATGGTTCATTTGAGTCTTGGAGATTATGCTTGAAGTGGTGAGTTTGGTCTTGGTTGGGATAAATTCTTTGTTTTTCATTTTCAGGCGTTGGCGCTTGTTGTCAGTTAGAAACCCGCGCCAATTTTTCATTGGCGCTAGTTGTCACTGAGCAAGTCGCGCCAATTGGCGCTAGTTGTCAATGATCAAGTCGTGCCAATTTCAGGGTGTATGAAAATTGAGATTTTTTCCCTAAATCCTTCACCAGTGTGTCTTTCCCTTCCGGTCTTTTCACTGTATGAGCATAGATTACATTGCTCATTGTTTGAAATGTATTATTCCCATGATTGTTTTATGTAAAAGGGAATGAATGCCTTGTTTTGATCTCATGCTTTGGAAGTCCTCTTTGTGTTTGACCTCATATGTCTTGTCACCTTTTGAGGAATTTCGTTACAAAGTGTTTGAAACAACGATTGCATTTTTAGTGTTTCTTTACATCTCTTTCGCATTCATCCTTCATTAAGGAGATTTGCGTTCTTTTAGTTTTCGTCTCATAGTTTGCTTTTTGTTAAAATGCATTAGATCACATTGCATTGAAAAGTATTTTTTGAGATCCATCATTGAACTTAGATTACATTGTTTAATGATTGAAAACTAGAAATCGCTTTGAGTGCATTCTCTTTCATTAAAAGAATGCATTAAGTAGATTCTCATTTCATCGAAAAATGCATTGAGTGCATTCTTATCATTTGAAAAGGAAAAGGAAATTGTGCATAGATTACAATTGCATATTTTTATGAAAAGAGGATTTTGCATAGATTACATTGCATTATTCGCATTGTTGAATGTTTGAAATTACTTTCGGATAGTGAAATTCATCTAGTTTAGAAAGATTTCGTTTACAGTGTTGTTGTTTGTTGCATCATTGTTTGAAGCTCTTCCCTTAACTAGATAGCATTCATCGAATTGAAAAGTTTTCTTTTCTCATATAGCTGCATACAGGAGATTGTCAAATGACATACGGTAGGGCCTTGAAACCAAGACATAATTGAAGATCAACATTAAAATTTATTCAATTTACACTAAGGTAGCATTGAAACATTAACGAAACATTTAGAGGTATAGGCTAGAGATGTGTTCCGGCGTCTTTAAACCTAGTAGTTGTCGTTCGCCTTTTGGCTTTAGACAGCGCTAGTACGGACTTGTGCTCCCCGTACCGTCGCGTATATAAAGGAATACCCCACTATGTTGCTATCCTTTATCCGTAGAAAGCCAAGTTTGCCACCTTATACCCATGATACACCAGACACATCATCCAGGGAGATTGCCTGCACGTACGTTAAGTCCTTGGTTGATTTCTCTTTCATTTTGAAACCAAGGTGTATATTGCAGTTCACAGTTATTTGGTACACCCTTTGCCTAGAATTCCTGAGCAGTCATTTCAATCTTTTCTGACTCATTAAATTTGAAAGGATCATCAAGCGCTTGTCCTTTCACGCTTGTTTCAAAACTAAAAGAGATAGAGTCACCTTTTCCTATTTCTCGACTCTTAAAAGATGAAACAACAGAGTTTGTTTCAATGTTTTAAAAATTAACTGCCCACGAAATACTCCTGGTTAAAGTTAGTTTCCTTAAGGTGTTGTTTTGAGATCGTTTCTGATGGCAACTTTCCCGGAGTTCACCAACCAAGGAATCCCCTCCGATGGGAATCCTGGTCCTTTTCCTCCTTTTGGGAATGTTGGCGCTCCTTATATGGCAACGTTGTCCCTTCCTGGGTTAACTGTTGGGTTGCCTGTTTGGTTTTTTTCAACCTCTATGGTCCCAAATTTCTCGGCTAATGTTCAATCAGTTCCTCCGCCTGAACAACGTCATGTTGATTCTAAGGTGGACCTCTCCCCTTCTTCGCCTGTTTCTACGTCCTCCTCTTCTACTTTTCCTGGTGAAAGTCTGGATTCGAGTAACCAGGTGGCTAAGAAAAAGAAGAAGAAGACAAAGAAAAAGAATTCCAATAAAGGAGAGGCTAGCTCTACGGCTATTACACCTAAGAAGCCTTCCATCAATAAACCTCGCAACCCTCCACGGAAAGTCAAGTTCCCTTGCATGTTGTGTCAGGGAAACCATCTTCTTCGAGACTGCCCTGGTATTCCCAAGGTGCTCGAAGTATGGTCCAATGTTCATCCACCATTTCCTTTGGCTTCCGGGAGTCAGGTTGGGGGCACATCTTCAACTGGTGCTGGTAAGGCTCCTAAGAAACAGGGTAAGATTACCAATCCCTGTAAGTTGTGTGAAGGGAGCCATTCCATTCACCTTTGTCCATATATGGATGAAGCCAAGCGAGTTTTGGAAATCTTGGTTGTTTCTGCGCCATGCCTTCCGGCTGGTTGCAAACAAAATTCTTTGAGTCCTCCACCAGCTGATCCTACGATTGGTCAAGAGTCATCCTTGGTCAATCCCACTCCCTTGGAAATTCAAATTCAGGAATCCATTTTCGACCAACCATTGGTCATGGGGTCGATTGAAATGGCCCCGTCTGTGGTGCACCAGGTCTTTTCCGTTGAGATCAGACCTCACATCCCTCAGGTTCTTCTTGTTTCTTTAGATTTCTCGGACTTGGAGAAAGATTCTCCTGTCCCTATACCTCAAGAAGTGGCTCCTCCACCTCCCATGATGGAGGTGTTAGAGGATACTCTTCCCGACCCCGTGATGGAAGTCATGGAGGATGATCCTTCTTTTATCATAACACTAGGGGAAGACCATCTCAGTTCGATGGTAGCCCCTCTGAGTAGTTTGGTCGCTTCCTTTGATTGGAGTCGATTTGCAGGATACCGCCTTCCGGCTTATGTGCCTTTCGAGATAACAGTACAGGCTTTTGGTCTGGTCGTACCCAGCACCATTATAGATGAAGGCATGTCTGTTAGTGTTCTATCCTCAACTACTTGGCAAGCTTTCGGTTCACCGCCGCTTGCGCCTGTTACATAGAATTTGTTGGCGTTTAATAGAAGAACGAGTCAATTGTTAGGGATCCTTCCAAGGTTACCTATTACTTTGGGAGGTAAAACCGTCCATATGGACGTGATGGTTGTTCCAGGCCCCTTGGATTTCAATCTGCTCTTGGGGCGCGATTACACCTATGCCATGGGAGCGCTTGTCTCCTCCCTTTTTCGTGTGGTCTGTTTTCCACATGAAGGACGGATCGTGACCATTGATCAGCTTTCGTTCTTTGGTCCTGATGTGGCAGCTGGCCCACCATCATCCCTTGCTAGTTGTTATCCACCCATTGTATCTACCCCACCATAGGTCAACCATGTGGCTACCTACCCTGTGCCTATACCCAGTGATAATTCTGTTGTGCATCAGGTGCTGGGGGCATTGGGTCCTGACTTCCAAGATGTTTTCCTTCCATCGGGAGTGGAACTCTTGGAAGCGATGACTTCTTGTTAATTATGATGAGGTCATACGGAGCATGGTTCTTTTCCTGTGTCAAGCTCCTTAAAAAATGAAACCGGGTCTGGTCGGAGCAGAGTTCCTTGTCTTGCGTCAAGCTCCTTAAAAAATGAAACAAGGTTGTCGGAGCAGAGTTCCTTGTCTTGTGCCAAGCTCCTTAAACCATGAAACAAGGTGTCCTGAGGATAGTTCTTTTAATGTGTCAACCTCGTTAAAACAATGAAACACGTTCCCGTTCAATTCGAGTCTTTGTTTAGATCTCGTAAAATCACAGTCGAGTCTTCCTCTTGATCTCGTAACTTGAACCTTCACTCCATCTGCCTTTCATATGGATTGAAGCTTAGAGGGCATGTACCTCGAATTGAGTCACCATGCTGGGGGCATGCTTACTTTTTCAAGCATACTTTTTCAAGAAGAGTTTCCTGATTTCAAGCTTTTGTAAAAATGAAACCATCCCCATTTTACCTCTTGTGATTTCCATCTTATCAACCTGTCTTTGCCAGATGAACCTTGGTTTTCTCACTCCATCATCACTATCTGCTTGGCCGATCATATGCCTTCACTTGGTTGTTTTACCCATTCCTAAGGAACCGCTGCAATGAGTGGTCTTGTTAGCCAGCCTCTTGACCTTTATTTGTTTTGAGCAGTTCCACCATCACCGGAACCAATTGCTACCCTTTATACCACTCGTTCCTCCAGGAGGAGTCACCTTTCAGTTCTTTTTTGACTTTTTAAAAATGAAAATATTGCCGAGTCACTTGTTGTTTTGATCTCGTTAAAGTGGCCACGAAACGACGTCTACCCAGTATACGTTTACCCCTTTTTCGAGCTATGATAGACTACTTAGGAAAAAGGAATCCCCTAGCCTATCGTGATTAGGAGGTTTTCTCAGGCATAGTTTTCTACCTTTTCGGATCTGAGGAACTATTTACGAAAAGGGACTGTTGGAGTTTACTTTTCTGCTGTCTTTTCAAACTCTCTAAACATGAAAAGACGCTGAGTTCTTCCTTTGTCAGACTCGTTAAACCCTGATGACATTGGATTCAGGCATAATGACGGTATTCGAGTTCCTCCTTCCTAGGGCTCGTTAAATGTACTAGGATGGACTTATATAACAAGCATATGGTATCCTCTTCAATCTTGTGTAAAATTAAAGAGGTACTCACCAGAAATGGTGGGGAAAATGGAACCACATCATTTTCATGCCGGCAGTATTTCGCTCTTGAACATGGCACTTGTCTACATTCGTGTTGGGTTGGGGATATATCATCTCATTTTTTTTGCCTCTATTGGTTTGGGTGATCCCTTTTGACCTCTCATCTGCTCTTTGCCTTATCACCATGACCCTTGATCTTTTGATGTCAAATACTGCCAAATCCACCGTCGTGTCGCCGATATGTTCAAGAGAAGTTGACCTCTACAGATTTCAACCTTCCTCTGATTCTCATCTAAATCTTGATTCACAAAGACATTATTTTCTTCTGTCTTGTGTCGATGATGTGGGAAACACTATGGCCCACCTTCGATCAAAGTCACTTCCTGTCGACTTTAGCTCATTATCCAGGAAGCTGATCTAGAGACTCCCTTTTGGTACCTTGGAGCCTGCATGCCTCAATGGAAGGTTCTTTGCGTTCGACGTGAGGTTTTCATTATTGGCCTCCGATCGAGTGATTCTACGAGTGTTCGATGCCAGCTCATTGATTCACATGTCGTAGATTGTACCTATAGTACCTTGAGGGCCATTGTCATTATTGGTGGTACCTCTCGCGTCTGTTAACAGCTTTCATCATTGGCTGGTAATCAGACGATGTTCTTGCATGTTCGACTTCAGCTCACATATTCGCATGCTTGAACTTGTAATTTGTTCGGGTCGGGACGGAGCGCAAGACCCTAGATTTTTGTCTGTTGGAATCCAGGCTGCGATTTTGTGGATTATTATGATTAGTTACATGATTCATTAATTGGATGGCTGTGACCATACCTGAGTCTATTTATCGATCCTCACTGGATGGCTGCATCCATACCTTGGATCTAGATTATTGTATACTCTGTTATGGATAGCTGCGCCCATACCACATATATATCATGTATCTGAGATATCAGTTGTATTTCTCTGCGCAAGTTTTTCGACGGCAGTGTTTTCAGTTGGACACGTTCTCGTAAAGCATTTCACCCCTCTCTCTCTTTCGGGCCTCATGCTTTAGGGGGCATCTATTACATAGCAATTTGTCACCGTCCCTGCAATTCCCCATCCTGCACAATTGGAGGGCTCATTCCGTGACCTGTGAGTAGTGACATGACTTGAAACCACTTTGATGACATCCCTCTGAACATGAGCTTTCATTTCCCTGAAGACAACTCCTTGTGAAAAACCCTAAAAACACCCCTTTTTGCATTGGTGCGGGAAGCCAGTTCAGTACCCACGCCAATGGGGAAATCATTCAAATAGGGCGCGCCAATTGGTGCTCTGTCTCAAATTCACACTCGTGCCAACCATTTTAAGGAATGTTTTTTAAAAATAAATGGCAGAAGTTTCATCCTAACCAATCCATAAACTAGTATCTAATTTGCGTTGGGAGGTTGGCTCCGGATCTCCATGTAGAGGAAGTGGTTTGCCACCTCTCATGGAAGCTTCCTTTAGGATAGGGCAAATCCCATGATTATAGGGATCCCAACTCCCCTTCCTCCATCTATAAAAGCTTGCTCATCTCCTTTGCAAGCTAGTTCCCAAGAGCCTTCATAGCCTAAAGAATGTTGCAAGAGCTTTGATAGTCCTCATAGTGCCAAATCCATAGCAAGGAGATTGACGATCGAAGAGAGAGGCTTGTCCCTATTCCCGACAAGATTTACCGAGACGTATTCTGCTGACTACTCGCCAAAGGAGGATTTTAGCATCAGAACCAGGTTGTATCATCCTTTGTTTCATTAATATAAGAAACTACGATTATAGTTCCACTCGTATTTTTCATGCTTGTTTATGAGTTGTGTCCTCTCTGACTGACACATAATTGCAATTATATGGTTTTACGCTCGTATGTTCATCGTGTTTCTTGTACGTGCAGGTGTTTGATCGCGTCAAGTGGTGGAATTGTGACCTGTCGGAGCAAGGGATCGAGAGCACTATCCTCTCCGCAATGACAACCGCGTTGGACCTGAGGTAGGTCTTCTATCGCGCTTTGATTTTTGCAATTATGAGCTTGCATTGTAGCGTGTTTGATTGTTGCTAGACCCAATCTGGGCTAGTAGGGATTGCCTCTGTCCACAGAGGGGATTTACTTTCATAGCTATAACTTTAGATGTTCAAGGTTTTCTCTCCTTCTATTGTTATAGTTATTTGTGCATCTTAAATGTTTTCTGATCTTGATGATGAAATCTATGAAAGTTAAATAAGTTTCTTTCCTTTCTATATTTCATTTTAATGTTTGACTTGGTTGATTATCTGCTTTCAGTCTGAAATAAAATGGATTAGGTTTTTCTTATACCTTTGATTCTCTTGCTATGGTTATAACTCTTCTAACTCCCTTAGTTTTAAAGTACATAAATAATTATGTTCTGCCCTTTATTAGCTTGTTTTTCTCAAGCTTAATGTCCATCCCATGATCCTTCACAATCTTAAAGACCCACCAACCAAGTTAAAATTTCCCTACAAATGCTCTTTAAACCATTGATGAAACTTATCACGACCTTGTTAGACTCCATTTCCCAATGACTTGAAGTCTTCCTTGTTTTCTATATAATATATCTAAGCATCATACCCAACCAAAAACAATCAAAATACCCTGCACTTAACATCTAGCCTAAAATCAACCCTAATCAACAAAAAAGTTCACATCTTTTGCACCTAATAGAGAGATCCCTCTTTGAATCCAGGAAGGCTAGGTCCTTGGATTCCAAAGCTTGGTTTGATGTTACCCCTATCCATTTGTATCTCAATCAATCTAGCAAATTATGGGGAGCTAACACCTTCAATCCTTTTAGGGTCTACTTTGATTCCCTCTTCAAAAATTATGTGGCCAAGAATTTTTCCTTCTTTGAGACCAAAGAGTGTCTTTTTGGGATTCAAAGATAAGCCATATTTTCTACATTTCTCAAAAACTCTTCTCAAATGAATCAAATGTTCTTTATCAGTTTTGGAGAAAACATTAATGTCATCAAGGTAGATGATTATAAAATAGCCTATGTCTTCTGAAAAAAATATGTCCATGGCCCTTTGGAATGTGGCCCCTGCATTCATTAAACCAAATGGCATTTTAACATACATGAATGTCCCCCAAGGTGTGGTGGAAGAAGTTTTGTGTTGATCACTTGGGAGTACTAGCACTTGGTTGTAGCCTGAAAAACCATCCAAAAGTGATATTCTCTTAGATCCAGCCACCTTTTGAAGTATGTGGTCCATTTTTGGCAAGGGATAATTATCTTTCAGGGAGGCTCTATTTAGATTTCTATAGTCAATGTAAAGCCTAATTTCCCTGGTCTTCTTCCTAACAGACACTAGGTTGGACACCCAATGTGAGTACCTAAGGGGAACTATGATGCCAGCATCATACATCTTCTTGATTTATTTCTCAACTAAAGGCAATAAAACAGGGGTTATCCTTCTTAGTTTATGTTTGAAAGGTTTCTCATTTCCCTTAAGAGGAATTTTGTGTTGAATGATGCTAGTATCATATGATTTCAGATCTTTGTACCCCCATGCAAACACATCTCCAAATTCTTTAAAAAATTTAATGCATTCTTGTTTGATATGAGTAGGGAGAGTGCTAGATAACTTGATCATTTTTGGTTCATCTATGCTCCCTATGTTCTTCTACATTGGTTTCTGTAGGCTCCATCTTTGGTTTTTTAGCAACATCATTGAAATCAAACAACTCCTCTAATGGTGTAAGACCTCTAGGTATTGAATCACTTTTGCATTGTAAAACTTCAAGGTCCTTTTGGTATGTTTTGTTTAACAATTCTGTTGTATAAATATATTCACATTGGTTTATATCAGCAGTAGAAGAGAGCTCTGTTTTATGGACCTGTTTTTCATAAAAATATTCTTCTTCAAGGTTTAAGCTAGGTGTTAATTTAGCAAAATCATTTTCAGATTGCGGAAAATCATCAATGTGTTTATCACCCTCAAACACTTGCCAATAGTCTTCATTGTCAGGGACCGTGGGCCTATTTTTCACTTTGATATTGAATTGTTCATTCATCAGTGGCATTTGGAAATTGTTGGCAGCAAATGAAAGTTCATTTGCAAGGTTGTTTTGAGCTCTAGGGATGAAGGTGAGTTCATATTTTTCAAAGGTTTTCAGGAGCTCCAGGGCAGCATTCCTATATTCTCTTAATATTGGGTTTTTGGCTAAATACTCCCCTTTTATTTTCCTAATAATTAGCTCCGAATCTCCTTGGACTGATATTTTCTTGGCTCTTAAATCTTTGAGCAAATGTAGGCCAAGTAGGAGAGCTTCATATTCTACAATTTTATTGGTGCATTGGAAATCAAGCTTATAAGAATGTCCTTGGTTTGTATTGTGTATCCATACACCAGCTCCAGAACTTGTTTTGCTACAAGAGCCATCAAAGCTCATTTCCCACAATGTTTCTATTTTATGTTCATCATCCTTTTGCTATTTAAGGCTATTAAGGTTAGAGCTATTAGATTCTTCTCTTGAGGACTGATTTGAATGTTTAGGTGGTCCTAACTCTATTTCATTTTCCTTTTCCTGTTGGCTGATTTCATTTTCATTGTACAAGATAAAGGAGTCTAAATCTGAGTGGATGGAATAAACAGGGGTGTTGTTTGGCCTATCTATGTTTCTTACCATAAATTTCATATGATATTCTCAATATAATCTTCTAGTTTGGTTAAAAACAGGTATGGTAGCATAAGACATGTCCATTTGAAGGCTTCCTTGAAGTTTTGCTCCCCATGATCTAGATAGAAGCATGCCATATTTTGGGGGAATGTCAGCAACAACTATGTCCATGACCAGACCCTTAGCAGGAATTTGTGCTAGATTGACACATAAATCCTTGATTAGGCCTAAACATTTGACTCTGCTTGAATCAAAGGAATACAGGTCCTTGTAAGGTTTAGTAATCTCTAGGCCTAATCTCTCCATCACTACTTTTGGCATAAGGTTGTGAGAGGCACTAGAGTCTAGCATGGAATTGTGTAAAATATTATCATGTATATTTAGGCTGACATAAAATGGAGGAATGGTTCCTTCTTGGTATTTTCCTTCTACTTCAGGACCAAACAATAGTTTTGATTTATCATCCGTCAAGTTTAATGTATCAGTATCACTTCCTATGTTCAAAGCTTTCAAAACTTGGTTTTTATATACATCCTGGGTTACTAGTTTAGCTAAGGGTATGCTAATTTTGATCTTGCAATCTCACCCTCAAGGCTGAAAGGGACTAATGTTTTTGAGATATTTACATATGTTTTGTCAATCATAGTCTTCTCAGCAATTGTGATTTGCTAAGTTTTATTAGGACTATTTTTTAGGACAGATTTGTTAGGGCCACTAGCAGAGGTACTAGGGCAGCTTTGGTTAGAAATTGGTTGACCTGTTTTGTCTTTATTTGAGTTAGTTTTCTTAGCCAAAGTGTTAATTGTGTTTGCTGTCTTTTTAGGAGAATTTTCTAAATTTTTCCTAACAGCAATGCATGTGTTTTCATCATTGGAAATTTCTGGTTTTCTTTTGCTTCTAAGATCATATTGTCTGTGTACCTCCATTATTCCATTTTCAAACCCAAACTGGTAATCTTCAGAATCCTCATGATGATTTTCAATTTGTTCTGAGGAGAAGAAACCTTGTTCTTCTTCAGTGAGGAAGACCTCTGTCTCACTGTCAGATCCTATCATATTAACATGACTTTCTTCTAATATTTCAGTTTCCCTTTCTTCTTCCCGATCTACACAGTTTTGTTGAAAGGGAGGCCTAATTTTCTGGTCATTATCTCTTTGTCTATCTTGAATAGGGTCTCTTCTGAAATTTGTATTTCTATTTCTGTTTTGGGGATTGATTTGGTTTTCTCTTGGAGGCACTCTATCATTTAAGTTTATCTTTTCAAGCATTCTTTCCATCACCCTTACTAAGTTATCAATTTTGGCATCAGATGATGAGGTTGATGCCATTGCTTCATCTTTGTATGTAACTCTTTTCTATGATTTCAATATAGCTCTTTTCTCAATCAGATTTGATTCTGCACTAATAGCTCCTCTCTGCATATCTTCTAAACTCAAGGGGTCTCTCTCTCTTAGCTGGTATGCCATGTCTGGATCAAAGCCTTCAGGAAACTTAGCTAAGGTTAGGCCTAGTGGAGGTTTCATGTTTGGGGGAAGTGCATTGTAAACACTATTGAATCTAGTGCAATAATCTTGGACGCTTTCCCCAATGTTTATTTTGAGGTTTCTATATTCTGAAAGGATTTGGAGAGGGTTCTTCTTAATTTCCCATTTGTTTATGAATGTTTGATATAAAGAAGGGAGATCATTTATGCTATTAGGAGTTAAGATTTTAAACCATTTCTTGGCTTCTCCTCCTAAACTTGGGGCAAATATTCTCATATTAATGGTCTCTTCTTCTATTTCCATGTAATCAAAAGCATCATTCATCTTATCTACATGTTGTTGAGCAGTGGTATATTTAGTTCCAATGAAATGGGGAATTCTAGATTGATAATCATTTGGTAAAGGAACTAGAGGTTGTGGTAACACTAATGGGGCATACCATGCTGCCATGGTTGGGGTAAATGGTGGATTTATAAGAGGTGTATTTGTAAAAGGAAAAGTGGGATGAACTGGGGTGTTTTGAACAATGGATGTATGGATGTGAGTGGTGGAAGTGTTTGGACAAACAGGCTGATTATGAGCAGATTTGTTATGGAAAGAACTGAAGTGGTAGAGAAGCTGAAAATCAGGAAGAGTGGAAGGAGATGCTTCTCTGCTAAAGTTCTGTTGCAAATCTGTGGGCTCAAGGTCATATTGGTCAATATCACTATGAGACTTGGTTCTAAATAGGCTCTTTGTATGAGACAAGTCAAAGTGAGGATCTTTCAAGACTGCAAGGTTTTCAGGGACAGATCTTGTTATTTGGATGGTCCTACTAGTAGTTAAATTTCCAGCTTTAGAAGTTTTCCACAAAATATTTTCTGGATCATCAACTATTAGAGGAGGATTAGGGTCTGGATGAGATCTGGTACTGATGCTATGTGAAGCCAGATTTCAAGTTCAAAAATTAGAGAGGCTGAAAGTTGTAGGACTATTTTCAAATGTTTTGACCTCTCCTAGTGTTTATTTTTCTTCTAAGATATGGAACTAGGCCTCTTAAACTTCTTAGGATTGATCTGAAACAATATTAAGGGAATCCAAGTGAACTAGTGGATAAATAGGCCTACTGGGGCTAGTGGAGTCGCCAGGTGGAAATTTTTAGCTTTTTTGAAGGTAAAATGAGTTATGGTCCACCACCAAATGAGTAATAAAACCAATCTAAGAAATTTTTTGGGGTTTTCTGAGTTTTTATGTGGTTCTTATGGTTTCTAGATTCCTAAGGAGTACTTATTTTGTCACTGACTCAGAAGGTCCCGCCGTGATCACCAGAATGTTGGGGTCCTGTGATTTGGCTGATTGACATACCAAATGACAAGGCAACATGGAACCAATCTTTAGAGTTCTATGACCTAGCCTTCCTAGAATTAGAGAGTGATCTCTCAGGTTATTTATAAAGGATGTGTGCTTGTTTGCTTTTAAGGGTTGATTTTAGGCTATTTATTAAGTACAAGGTTTGTTTGATTGTTTTTGTTGGACATAATGATCAAAGAGAATATATAGAATGGGAAATTTCTAAGTTATTGGGAAATGGAGTCAAATGGAAGTCATGATAAGTTTATAAAGGATTGGGGAGTATCATAGGGAAAATATAACTTGGCCAGTGGATCTTAAAAGTTTTTGGAATAATGAGGTGAACATTAAGGAGAAAGATGAAAATTAGGAAAAAGAGAAAGTAAGAATTCTTTATCATGTACTTTAAACAAGAGACATATTTCAAGGCATCAGTTTTGAAGCAAGCCAAAGGACAGGGCAAACCATAGACTTTTTTGGACAGAGTTTTAATAAGCAAACCTTTCGGACAACAATCCAACAATCAAAAGACTACTTTCAGATAATAAAACATATAAGGAGACAATAAGAGTAGCCTAATATCAAACAGAAATAATATAATCTGCTTTTGACTAACTCTCTAGGGATATTCAAAGAAAATTTTCTAAAGGAAAACCAGAGGACATGGCATACCATAAACTTCCCTGGTTTAGAATCTATTAACAATACTTTAAAGATCTTTAAAAACAATACTCAATTTGTACTCATAGGAGCATGGACTCACCACTTAATTTCCTGGCTTCACTCTATTGAAATCATTCCTAGAGGTTGTTAATTTCCTGGTTTCACTCTATTGAAATCATTCCTAAAAACAACCTCTCAAGCCATACTCAAAGGAACATGGACTTACCAAAAGAGAGACTCCTTGGTTATACTCTATCTAATCATTTCTAAACTAACAACTTGATGGAACTGGAGGGAAATTAAGAATCCTCCAATGAGACCTTGCAGAAGAAAACATTTAGACAATGAAGAGTAAAAAGAACTAAGGTGCTTTCAAAAGACATTTCTTAGCCTAAAACCTTTACTCTACTGTAACAAAGAAAGATGGAAACATAATGAAAACAGGAAGTAACAATAACATATAGAAGCACTTCACCAACAACCAAGCTCAGGGATCCAGTGATCTAGCCTCCTCCATCGAAAAACAAATCAGGGCATCCACAAGATCCAAGAGATCAATTTTCCTTCAACTTCAAAGAGACTATGTATTACTTCAAAGAGTTAACAAATTCCAATAATACAATGAGTTAAGATGCACTATTTATGCTGAAAATGAGGAGGTGAGGTCAAGATAGGGTTTGAGTATCATTTATTACAAATTAAGTTCATTCCTGACCTTGAAAACCATGCAAGGCATAAGGTAGAAATATCTACAGCTACTTCTCTATTTTAATAACTCTATTTTAACTTCTAGGGAAGAACAGGTGAAAATTTTGACTTTAAGGCCTATCCTTAACAATTACAATAACTTCCTTGACAGATAAAATATCTTATGACTGTGTAATAATTGCTTAATGCCTTTGTGGAAAGAAAACATGCTTTAGGTGGCAGTTTTGATCCCTTAGAGTAGTAACTACTTCTTTGTTGATTTATTCAAGGCTGTCTTTGGGTTAAATTGCCTTGGTTTAACCATTGACTGTGTTTTTAGGCCTCTAACCTTGATTTATCTTTAATAATCTGTTTAAAGGGCTAATCCTCTGTTTTTTCCTTTGATCCATAATTAGCCCTCTAATCTTCCCGTTATTCATTTCTTCTCTGACTGTAACTGTTCTCTGTGTGCAGGTAGGGTTCTTCATGGTGTAAGGGTTTATAACCCATCGATGATCATAACACATCGATGGGTTAGTTCTTTTGTGTAAATCCTTGGCCCATTTATCTTCATTATCCTCTCGGATCGTTATCGAGAGGTTGTTCATCATTTAAATGCCTCTCTGGGCTTTGGCCGCCATTAAACTTGTAAAAATAAACAAACATTAACCTTTAAAACCTGCGAGATAGGGGTAAACTGCATTTTTCGGGGCTTCTGAGGGTTTGGGGGTGATTTACAGAGGAGGAGGAAATGCAAGGGAAGGTTTATAGAGGTGGAACATGGAGAAACTTAAATGAGGGTGCGAAACTTTGAATTTTGGCATGTAGAGGAGAAAAAGTGGTTTTTCAAAACCACCGTGGTTTATCACGTGGGTTATCGGTGGTAAATGGTTTTGGCCCGGAGCTACGTGATAACACTGGGCAGCTGTCATGTGTCCAGGGAAAATCCACCCTTTTCGCATGGATCAAGGGCATTCAACCCTAGTGCAAAAATCATGCGCAATATGGCTTTGGACCGTTAGAGCTCAGAGGGTGAGATCGACGACGTAGAGAATTTTATGAGCGGTGGGTTAGTGCAGTGGTGGGGTCTGGGGCGAGGTGACATGGAGGTCTTTTGTTGGGTAGTGGGGATGGGTCATATGCAGGATTTTGTTATGTGAGGGGGGAGGATGGATGATAACCATTGGATATGGGGAGCGGGCCTCCGATCAATGGTGGGGATGGCTTGGGGAAGGATGAAGCAAGATAAAGAAATGAAGGGGCGGAGGCATAATTTATATGCAGGAGGGGGATTTAGAATCAGGCAAATGGAATGGTCCTGTGGGGGTAGAGGGGATCGGGGGTTGGGAAAGGAAAGGGATATGGCTTAAGGCCGAAAGGGGCTTAAGGCCTATATACAAAAAAGTGGGTTTTTTAGCATAAAAAACAGAGTTTCATGAGATTTTTAGAGTTTGGATAGGCTAGAAAATTAGGAAAAAATAATGTAAAAGGGGTTTTTGCATTGTCTTAGGGGTTTTTATGAAAAAATGATCTATGAGGGGGAATATTTGAGGGTTTTTAGAGGAGGAAAAAGGGGTTTAAATGAGGGTGTTAGTGGAGGGATAAATGAGGGAATTAAGCCCAAAAAATGGAGTTTATTTTCAGAGCAGTAGGGTGAACTTTTGAGGAGGCATAAAATAAATAAAATTCAGTATAACAGTTAGGTTTAGGATGATGAAGGCAGTGATATTTCTAGAACTCACAATGTTTCTTCAAATATTGTTTCTAGAAATCTAGGATTAGAACTTAGTCATCTTTTGATATCAAAAAAATTTACTGATGACTAACACCTTGGTTGATTCTTTGTTTGTTAGAAGGCTTCACCAGTTATTTCGGGACGTTAGTCCTAGTACCCATCAGAAGACATCTTCGCAAGGCCCAGTTACATTTGAGAGTGTGAGGATGATTAGGTATTTATAGGATTTTTTCTCTTTGTTTTGTGTATGTGATCCTTTTTTCTTTCGTAATAATCTTCCTCCTCTCAGTACACCAAAAATATTTCAAATATTAAGCTAGTCGAAACCATAACGGACCCAACGGGACCTCGTCGATCTAGACTTTTTTCGGGCCTCCCCTCATTATAGGGAGGAGTTCCGGGTCTTTTTCCATTTATGCGTCAAATACGACACACCACCACCATTATCAGGGCATCTTTAGTGGGAAACCTCCAAGGTTCACCCAACACCACACTAGTGGAAACCCCAGCAGGGTCGCCACACTCAACTCCTCCCACAACCCACGGAGGGCAAAGGAGTGCTACCCCTTCAGGGAGTCAGAATAACACACAAAAGGGTACATCACAGGGTAATATTCCCCAGGCACCCCCCATACATCATCACACTTAGATACATGTGCTTCCACAGTACACAATGACAATAAATACTCAGTTACCCTTTTTAGCATCATTAAAACTTCCAGATCTATCAAAGCTAACTAATGACCCCATTGCACACAACCCCAATTGGCCCTCCATTCCCACAAATCTCCCCTCAGACATACCAAAATTTGAAGGGAAGCAAGCAAAAGAGCTTGGAAATCATATCATGACTTTCCACTTATGGTGTTCATCTAATAGTATTATTGATGATACTATGCAACTGAGACGGTTTCAATGCACCCTAACCGGACCTGTTGCAAAATGGTATGTAGAGTAGCCTTCAGCTTCACATGGAACCTTTAGCACCTTAGATACTGCATTCCTCACTTATTTTCAGCTACCCATCCACCATGATTCGGAGATGGAGTTGTTGAATCATTTTAGGCAAACACCAGCTGTCCATATCTCGGACCATCTCCACGAATGACGGCGACGTCGTAGTCTGTGCAAAGCTAAAATAGATGATAGAGTTTTACTGGAATTTTTTTTGAAAACTCTCACAACAGAGATCTCAAAATATGTGGTGACATAATGACCTACCTTCAAGGAGGATGCCATTTTCAAAGCCTAGCATCTCGAACTCATTTATACCTAGTCAGGATACATTTACAATGTCATGCCTAACGCCTCATGCCTAAAAACTTACAAATAATTTCCAGGCACAACGAATACTACTAATGTCTTGATTGGGTCATTAACCCAAGGTCACCTAGGCAGCAGCATCCAGTACCCAGGTTACTCATATGATTCTAACCAGAACATGACGCAACCTGGCTACCACCAAATTCAATCTGCAGCTCTGCAGAATATGAAAAATAGGGTGTCATCATACCATCAATAGCAGGGGACCCAGTACTCAGTAAATAATTTTGATGGAAGAGACCCCTCCCCCCCAGCAACCATACACCAACCAGGGACAAGGAAGCCAATATTCTAGGATAAGGAAACCAATATTCTCTTTCCCTCGCACAAAACCCACCACTACAAAACAACACACCAGTGAGCTTCATGCAACCTTCTCAGGCTCATCCGCACCAGTCCTATGACCAGGAAAACCGTAATAATCCTCCTAATTCTATAAGGAAAAAGCCTAAGAATAAACAAAAGGGAGACTCTGGATAGGGGGAAGTAACTAAAAAATCCCCTCGTGATCTCAGTCTGGGGGTAACCCCAACTGAAATCACAACCATGAGCCAAAAAAAAATCCAAAGGTCTGAAAAAGAGGTCCATTATAAGGACAAAACATTCTTGTGCCATACGTGGTGAGTACGACCATTACACCCACCACTATCCTGAACTCCCTGAACTGAAAAAACTTCAGGGTAACAATGGACAAGGGGGACCTAAACAACAAACCGTTGTAATGTAGGAGCCCTTCCCCCACCAAGGAGTGGTTAAAACCCAACAAAAAAAACCACCCCAAAACGATTTCGGGAATGGAAACCATGAAATTTACACGACTGACAAAGAAATGTTCTTCTATACAAGGAATCAGAACTATGATGCACCCTCGGACACTAACCCTTCAGGTGTGAGAATGAGTGCACCTACTGCATCATTGACCATATCCAAAGTACCCATTGAGCCCCTTCCAAAGATGGCTAAGGGGCCAACTAGGTGCATAAGACACCACTCAAAAGCTACCCATAACTACAACAACATGGATTATTTAGCACGATCACCCACTACCATGTCAACCTTAGAGGTTCTACAATCATGCCCAAAGCAGTGGTAAGCCTTACTTTCTGCATTAGGCATAATCGAACCTTCCGATTTGCACCTAATGGATTTTGACCTAGCAAAAGCCACCCCTAAGCTTCCTTCTCTGTTCGCCTTCTAGATATCGGTGTCAGTCCAAAATATCACCATACACTGATGTATCATTGACGAAGGTGCATCTACATGCATCATGTCCAAATCTATTTGGCAGATGTTGGGATCACCTGAACGGAAACCATCCAACATCATACTCATAGCATACGACGGTTGACCTTCAACTCCCGTCGGTCTATCTCGAAATGTCCCGGTAAACTTGGCCAAAAACTGTACTCATAGACATTGAAGTCTTGGACGCCCAGCTTGACTACAATATACTCCTCGAGCGAAGTTATATGTATGCCATGACTGCCATACACTCCTCTATTTTTCGGGTGATGATGTTCCCACATGAAGATCGAATCATCACCATTGAACAACTTTCATACGATGATAAGAAACCCATGATGGCTCTCGATGTTGTTCTACCTTATGTAGACATAACTACAGAATCACTCATGTGGTACCAAGAATATGGCCCCGGCCATTTTAAACCATCATCGAACGTAGGATCATTCCTAGGGGATCCCCCTATCATACCTGAGGAAATCCCAGAAGTCACAGGGGCACCGGTGTGCATGATGCTATCATCAAACACTGAGACCAGCCTGAAGATGGAAACCAGTATGAGGCTTGTGGGTTCTCTGAGTTCTTAAGGATGTCTAAGATAGCAGTCTACTCAGATTTTGTCCCCAGCGGAGTCGCCATTATGTTGGGGTCCTAGTGATTTAGTCTACTGGCACACCAAATGACCAGGCAACATCAGAACCACTTTGGGATCTCAGGATCTAGCCCTCCTGGATCCAGAGAGGGATCTCTCTAAAAAGGTAAAGAATAATATATCTTTGAAGTTCAATTTAAGGTATTAGGCTAGTTATAAAGCACAAGGGTTTTTGTTTAGTTTGTTTGGTTGGGAAACATTGACAGAAGGGTTTAGTGTAAGGTGAAGGAAATGAGTAGTGAAGAATTTTTGGCAATGGGGAGATAATTCAAAGAGAATACAAATCCATTGGGCAATGGGGTCATAAAAGGGTTTACTTGAAATTCAAATATCCAAGGCTTTCAAAGGGTTAGTCATCTAAAACAAAGGATCTCTTAAGATGGTTGTATGAGATGAAACAATAAGGAAATGAATGGGAATGACAAGGAAAACCTTGCAAGGTGACCACTTCGGAGTAAGTCAAGGGACAGGGCATACCTTATACCTCCATGATCAACACTCCTAATGAGGCTAACTTCAAAGACAACAATCCAGCAGTCCTCCTGAATACTTTCGGACAGTAGACAACACTTAAGTTCAAACACAGAGCGAAGCCCAAGATCATAGAAAGACTTTTAACATTCTCTGATTTTGACATTCAACTCAAAGGGATCTTAGAAATTTAACTGTTGGAAAAGAAACCTAAGGGATAGGGCTAATCACTAAATCTCCCTATTTTCCTATCCTTTCAGCTAAAACAGAAAAGAACATCTAAGAAACAAACTCTAAATTCATACATCAGTAAGCATGGGCGAACCAACTCTTTAACTGGTTAAATTATGTTGAGTTTGTTCTAAGATACACAAACAACAGAAAACATAAAGATAAGAATGTGCAGGAAACATTAGGGTACTTACAGCAGTATATCCTAAGCCAAAATTACTGTTTCTTATCAGAGAAAATGAACATAATGTAACACAGAGGGGAAAAAGTAACAGAGAAATGACACATCACCAATGACTTAGTTCAAGATCTGATGAACATGCTTGTCATGTTAGTAGAACAAAAGTAGTCACATACATTCTTGTCCAACAGCTTGATACAATCAAGAAATCATCTCCTAGCCTATTTACAACAACTACTCAGGGAACTCTAACTCAATAAAACAACTTACAATCAGTTAATTTCCAACCCTTTACAATATATTTTCGATGAGCTCTTATAGGTGAATGAGAGATAGTAGTGGTAGATAGGAGTCTTTGTCAGGTTTGACAACAAATCCTAGGGTATGTTCTGTGAAATACTTTCCTGACTGTAGTACTCTTTTTCTACTCTCAGACAAGAAAGATGAAGATTTGTCTTTCAGGTCTTCCATACTTTGTAACTAATGCACTAACAGTTCTTAGGAAATTCTGTCAGAATAATAACTGTTATGGGGCTCGATGAAGAATGGAGAATGGGTAGCAGGAATTAGTCCTTTCTTCAGTAAAAGGAATGTTCTGCTGATGTATCTTCTACGTTGCTTTAATCATTGTTTTGCATTTAACCTGTGCTTTAAACTTCATTGAGCTTCCTTGATATTATTTATGGTCTTTGAACTGCATCTTTGTCTGTAACTGTGGATTAGCCTCGAATAAAATGTGCTAATCCCTTTAATCCTTTAACTCTGATTTCTCTGCAGTGGTGGCCTTGGTGTCTGAGGGTTCGGTCATGTGAACAATGGTCATATTCCACTGTTTGAGACCTGAAACATATCCCTGCTGGCCCCTTTTGTATTTAATTATGCCACAGGGTCGCCACCCCGAGAATTTATGTCACCTTTCGTGACTGTGGGGTAAACTGGCAAGGACCATCATCGAACCTGCAAACACAAGATAAACCAATTAAATAAAACCTGCACGTGGGGTATGACTGCAATAGAGGCTCGGGATGGTGAAGGAGCAGTGCGGAGATGGTGAATGTAGCGGCCAGAGGGCCGAAACCATGGCAGAGGATGAAAACTTGTTCAAATTCGTGGAATGGCGCTAAAGGAAGAAAAATGGTTTAAGAAAACCACTAGTAGTTATCGCATAGCAAAACGGCAGTAAGTGGTATGGGGCGGATGGAGTGCGATTCCATACACTGGTCGACACATGGATTTTCAATACCGCCCATTTCGCAAAATTTTAAATAGTTAAACCTCGAGCGCTAGGATTTTGCGATATGGAGTATATGTCATCGGATCGTGGGGTGTTGATCGGACGGTGTGGGTCGCACGCGATAGGCACAAAGATGCAGGGGCAGAAGACATGGTGGGCCATGTGGTGACGCATGATGTTTGTCATGGGGTGAATGGGTTGAATGAAAAGTTGGGTTATCGGGTTAAGTCCTGATCATCGGATCTTTAAAACGAACAACCAAGGTTTAAAGATAAAGCAGAGGTTTGAAAGGGGAAATGGGATGGTAGATGAAAAGTCAGAGGATGGATGGCCCGATGGCCGTTTATCTCTACAGATCAACGGTCTAGATCTGCTTTAGAACCATAACGTCGGTCATGGAGAAAATGAAGGGAAGTAGGGGTTTTGGCACGGAGGGTTATGTGTTTTAGCACCCAATTGCGGGGCTTTAGGACACATGAGGGAAAATGCTAAAGGTTATAAGCTCTCATGGGCTTAATATCGTTGTATTGCAAAAGACTTCTTTTAGGCCCAAACAAAGGAATTTTAAGGCCAAATAAAGGTTTCGGTAGATGAAAGAAAGGATTTTTAAACCTAATAAGAGGGAGATATAAGGTTTAACAGAGGGTTACAATGATGTAGAGGTTACATGAAGGTGTTTTGAGGGATTTGTGAAGGAAACAAGGATGAAAATGGAGAAGTGAAATGATGGTAAATGGAACCTCCTGAACAGTTTCTCTTGGTAAACAACAAGATCCTTGAGGGCTTATAGTGAAATAGCAGTGAAGATTAATATCAAGGATAAAGGGCATCACAAGACTTCAAGAAGTCACAATTTGGAAATGAATGGTTTCTTAAAGACCAAAAAATATTTAGCCACCATGTGATCTAATAAATTTTATAGGTGGCTAACAGTGGCTCCACATGGGGATGGCATCTCCTTGAAGGTGTCAATAATCTCAGATAAAATTTTTGGAAGTAGGCCATAGCCTTGTTCTTAACCACATTTTCTTCTTTGATCAGCTGCTACATAAGTGATGAGCACTATATCAGCAACAAAACTTTCCCCAACAACTACCTACCCATCCTATTTTCCTAACATTTTTTCTTCAATATGCACTTAGACTTGCAGACCTTCCTCATCATCATTTTTTATTGAAAGCAAAAACTAGTCTAATTATACCCTTATTCCTCCATGAGACTAGATTAAACAGTTGGACTCATAGCTTCTCTACCTAATCTAATATCTGTTAGGATTAAACAGTCTGGTAGATTTTCATTCTCTATATTCTAAAACAGAAATTGAAACACAGCCAAACCAGGATTAGACTGTCTGATTTGCTGTGGGTCCATGGCATAAAGACAAGTTGCACATGAACTGAAACTTGCAGGACTTTAATAACCAAAATTTTGAAGGCTAAAGATCTGAAATTCAGAACATTTTTCCTTCTTGTTGTGACTCAGATTTTGAGCTTTTTAGAGTCATCTTTCTTTTTCATTTCAGCTCTAGTTTTGATCTTGTTAGAGTTGTTTTTTTTTCTTTACTGGTTCAATTTTTGAGAATGTTAGAACCAGTTCTCTTCCTTTTTCTCTGGCTCAGGTTTGGTTTAGTTTGAGTCATTATTTTTAGAACTCCATAGGTTCAATATTTGAGCTTGTTTGAACCTTTCTCTTTCTATTTTTGTATATTTTTCTTTTCTTTTCAAAACAAAACAAAGAAATGGTATTTACAATGAGAGTGAAAACTTTAAACTGGGTTTAGTGGAAATAATGCTTGAGCATCCTGCCATTGACAAGTTCCCCAGACAAGTTTGTACCATCCATTTCTTGCAAAAAAAATGCATTGGGACTGATGGCAGATTGAATGATGTAAGGGCCTTGCCATAAGTTGTCAAATTTTCCATGCTTACCCTTATCTTCCCTCCTAGTGTCCCATTTGAGTACCTTGTCTCCAATTTTGAAGTCATAGGCATTTTTCCTTTTATCAAACAACTTTTTGATATTCTCTTGCACTTTATGGGTTCTATTGTAGACTTCTTCCCTTGTTTTCTGGAGATGTATGGTCTGATTGATCCTCCTCACCATGCTATTTTCTTCTGACTGTATTTCTTGGACCAATTTTATCACTGGTACTCCCAAACTGGTAGGGAAAACTACATCTTCTCCATAAACTAACTGATAGGGGGACATTCCAATGGATTTCTTTGTTGTCAAACTGTCTGCCCATAAAGCATGCACTAGCTTGTTATGCCATGACTTTTTATTTTCTTCCACCAGCTTCTTGATGATGTTCACCAAACTTTTATTTGATGATTCTGCTAGCCCATTACCTTGAGGGTAATAAGTAGTGGAATGACCAAGTATAATCTGATACCTGTGACAAAAATCAATTATCTTTTTGGAACCAAATGAAGCAGCATTGTCAGTGATAATTTTCCCGGGGCAGCCAAATCTAGATAAGATATGGTCTTCAAGGAATTTTGTGATAATTGAGTCTATGGAATTCCTATAAGGGATGTCCTCTATCCATTTAGTGAAATAATCAGTGGCTGTGAGTATCCATCTATGTTGGGCAGATGAAGCAAGGTGGATTTCCCTAATGAAATCTAGGCCCCACTGTTGAAAAGGGGCTTCAACAGTGACTGGTTGTAAAGGTAAAGGGAGGAGTTTTCTTTTGCCCTCAAAGATTTGACATTTGTGGTAAGCAATTATCATTTTTTGGACATCTTGGAAGAGGGTGGGCCAGTAATAGCCAGCTCTAAGGATTTTATTGGTAGTGGTTTTCCAGTAGAGATGGCCTCCACACTCTCCTTCATGAAACTCATGCTTGATCCTATCTGCATCAACTTCAGGCAAAAATTTAAGCAATAAACCATTGGCACTTTTCCAATATAAACATTCATCTAAAATGCAATAATTTTTGGCTTTCAACTTCAAAAACCTTGCCTTTGTCTTAGATAAATTAGGAGGAACATTAAGATTTGTAAGCACATATAGAATATCAGCATACTAAGGTGAGTTTTGGAATTGTTCTTCAACAGTTGGAGATGGTAATCCCTCCTGTTCATCCAATGCACCTACCATATTTATGTCAAGGGCTTATAAGTTAGATTCAGCCATCAATTGTGTTAAGCCTTGACCCTTGATGAGTTTAGTGGGTTTGATTTCCAAATCATATTATAGTATCACAGCAATTCACTTGCCTCTTTTTCCATCCGGATCTTGTGACAAAATGTATTTCACTACTATATTAGGCACAAAGGCAATAATATGAGAATGTAAGATATAAACTCTAAAATCCTTCAGGTCCTTTACCAAGGCATAGGCCTATTTCTCCATGATATTATATTTCAGAGGTGCATCTCTTAATGCCTTGCTGAAAAACGCAATTGGCTGCTCTTGTCCTTCTGAATTTTTCTGTAACAAGACAATAGCCACAGTATGTTCTGATGCAAATGAGAAGATGAGGAAATCCTTAGTAAAATCAAGATTGATGAGAACTGGTGCTCGGGTGAGTGCATGTTTTACCAGCTCAAAGGATTTCTTGGCATCTAGAGTCCATTTAACTCCTACTTCTTTCTTTAGCATATTGGTCATGTTTCTAAGGAGTTCTGCTAGGTTGGGTATGAACCTCCTCAAGAAATTTATCTTCCCAATGAAATATTGCAATTCCTTGATGTTTCTAGGGTGACTAATTTGCAATATACCCTCAACCCTTTTTGGGTCTATTTTAATCCCCTTTTCAGATATGATATGACCGAGAAGCTTACCTTCTTGGAGACCGAACAATGTCTTTTTTGGATTTAAAGATAGCCCATACCTTCTGCATTTCTCAAAGAATTTCCTCAAATGTTTAAGGTGTTCTTCATCAGTTTTGGAATAAACCGTGATGTCATCAAGGTAAATTACAATGAAGTACCCTATTTCTTCTAAGATTGCAATGTCCATGGCTCTTTGAAAGGTGGCACCAGCATTCATTAATCCAAAAGGCATTTTCACATACATGAAAGTGCCCCAAGGAGTTGTGAAGGATGTCTTGAGTTGATCCTCTGGGAGTAGCAATACCTGGTTATATCCTGAAAAGCCATCTAGCAGAGAAATCCTCTTAGAACCAACTACCCTTTGTAGGATGTGTTCCATTTTGGGCAAGGGGTAATTTTCTTTTAATGGGGCTCTATTTAAGTTTTTGAAATCGATGCATAGCCTAATTTATCCTGTCTTTTTCCTTACAGCCACAAGGTCAGATACCCAGTCTGAAAACCTCACAGGGACTATGATTCCAGCCTCATACATTTTCTTAATTTCTTTTTCTACCAGAGGTAACTGTACAGGGTTTATTTTGTGCAGCTTTTACCTAAAAGGTTTCTAGTTTTCTTTCAATGTAATCTTATGCTGGATGATCTCTGTGTCGTAGGCCTTCAAATCTTCATATCTCCAAGCAAAAAAATCAACAAACTCTTTAAATAAATCAATGTATTTCGGTTTGATATGTGCTGACAATGTTTTAGATAATTTGATCATCTTAGGCTGGTCCTTGCTGCCTATATTACATTATTCAATATCAGATTCAGTGGGTTCTATAGTGGGTTTCTTTGCCACATAATTGAAATCGAAGAGGTATTCTAGAGGAGCCAGCCCCCGGGGTATACCTTTGTCTTTGGACTGTAGCACCTCTATATCTTCTTTATCTGCGTTTATGTATTCTTCTATTTGATTTTCAAATTCTCTGGTCAACATGTTTATCTCTGCAGTAGGGAATGGTTCTTCTTCATCAAGAGGCCTTTCATCCAAGCAGTCTTCATCAGACCTAGAGTTTGAGTTTGGAAATTCAAACTCATTCCTAGAAAGCAGGAAATCCTCTATCTGTTTATCACCCTCAAAGACCTGCCAATATTTTTCATTATCTGGTACTATTGGTCTGAATTTTGTTTGAATAATGAATTTTTTGTCATTATGTGGTCTTTGGCATGAGCTAGCAGCACAAGCCAAACCATTTGCAAGTATGTTTTGACTTCTAGGGACAAACATAAGCTCATATTCCACAAATGTTTTCAAAAGATCCATGGCATCATTTCTGTATGCCCTTAATCTAGGATGCTTGGCAGTGTACTCTCCATTTATTTGTTTGATGACCAGTTCTGAGTCTCCATGAACAGCTATCCTCTTGGCTCCTATTTTTTTCAATAGATGTAGTCCTAAGAGGAGAGCTTCATACTCTACTATGTTTTTGGTGAATTTGAAGTTTAACTTGAAAGCATGGCTTTCGGCATAACTGTTTTCAGTGTTGTGCAACCACACTCCTACTCCTGCACTCCTTTTAGTGCAAGACCCATCAAAACTCATGCTCCATAAGGGGATGTTTGTAGATTTTTTATCAATTTCATCCTCAATGTTGTGCTCATCATTATGTTGTTTCCTGAGGTCAGCACTATGTTGCATTACATTTTTTTCCTCAGGATTTTCATGGAGTTTAGGCTAATGGGTGGTCTGCAGTTTACAGTTTTGGTTCTGTTCAATCTGGTTTTCTAATTCAACCACCTATTCATGTCCTTCTCCCTGGTTTTCCTCTATTTCCAAGGTTGCAATTATGCTTGGATTTGTGACCTCTACTTCACTGGTCAACTCTTTATCCTCTAGTTCTTCCTCATTAGTGAACTCATCATTGTAAAGGATAAAAGAGTCTAGATCTGTATGGACCGAGTAAAGAGGGGAATTCTCTGGTTTCTATGGGCTGCTCACCATGAATTTCATGTGTGATTCCCTATAGAGTCTTCTAAGTTGGCTAAAAACAGGGATAGTGTCATATGTCATGTCCATTTTCATTGTACCCTGCAGCTTGGCACCCCAGGATCTTAACAGCAACATGCCATATTTGGGAGGCACATTAGCCACTACAACGTCCATCACCATGCACTTGGCTGGGATTTGGGTCAAATTCACACAGAGGTCTTTGATCAGGCCCAAACATTTTACTCTGCTAGAGTCAAAAGAGTACAAATCTTTATATGGTCTGGTAATCTCTAGGCCTAATCTCTCCATGATAACCTTTGGCATGAGATTGTGCGAAGCCCCTGAGTCATGCATAACATTATGTAGGATTTTGTCATGGGTATTTAAACTCAAATAGAAAGGAGGCACCACTCCTTCTTGGAATTTTTGTTCAATTTTTGGGCCAAACAAGAGAGCTGGTTGATCATCATTTAAGTTGACAGAGTCATTGTTTTCTCCTAAGTTTAAAGCTTTCAATATTTGAAATTTATATACATCTTGGGTGGCCAACTCGGTGAGAGGGACAGAAATCTTGATTTTGGCAATTTCACTTTCCAAGTTGAAAGGAAACTGGTTCTTTGAAAGGCTCAATTCTATTTTGTTGATCACTGTTTTATTGATAAAATCAGCTTGCTGACTTTCACTATGTGCATTGGTTGAAACTACTTTTTCAGGGGTACTAGCTACAATTCTAGTGCTACTAGTTTCTAGACTTGGTTTATCAATGGTTTGGATGTCTTTGTCCTGGCTTTTACCAGAAATTTCGACTGTTGTTTTGTTGCTTTCAGCAGTCCCTTTGGGAGTCTTTTCAGGTTTTTTCTTAATAGTAAGTTCAAAGGTTCTTGGTTTGGGAGTTTCTGGGTTATTTTTTCTTCTGAGGTCATATTGTTCTCAGACTTGCATGATGGCATTCTCGAATCCTAACCTATAGTCTTCAGATTCTAACCCTTCCTCATCACAATGTGTATATGAGGCCTAGTTGTCTTCTGTGAAAAAGGTGTGATTTTGGTTATCCACTCCCAACATGTTTATAATAGTTCCCTCTGGCCCTTTTATCATTCCCTCCTCTTCATCAACATAATTTTCTTGAAATGGAGGTCTAACTTGTTGATCTGAATCTCTTTGTTTCGTCTGAGGGGGGTTTCTCCTAAAGTTCTGGTTCTGACTTTGTGTCTGGTTCCTGTTTTGGGCACTTGTTTGGACAGCTAACCTCTCCATAATTATTTCTAACCTATCCATGTTCTTGGCTAGATGGTCTAATTTTGAGTCAGATGTAGAAGGTGCAATGTATTCTCTATAGGTTACTTTCTTTTCAGCCCTCATCCTAGCTCTTTTTTCAATCAGATTAACTTCTACACTAAGAGCTCCCTTCTGCATGTCTTCTAAAGTTGAGGGATATCTTTCTCTAAGCTGATAGGCCATTTCAGGATCAAACCCTTCAGGAAATTTGGCCAAAGCTGATCCTTGTGGAGCTTTCAAGTCTGGGGGTAGTGCATTATACACACTATTGAATCGGGTGCAGTAATTTTGAACACTCTCCCTAGGGCTTCTCTTTAGGTTGTTGTAATCTGAAAGTATTTGGAGTGGATTCTTTCTAATCTCCCATTTTTTTGCGAATGTTTGATGTAAAGAAGGGACATCATTGATACTGTGAGGAGTTAAACCCTTAAACCATTTCTTGGCCTCTCCTCCTAAACTTTGGGCGAAGATTCTCATTTTAATGGTCTCATCTTCTATTTCCATATAATCAAATGCATCATTCATCTTGTCCACATGATGTTGAGTGGTAGTGGATTCACTTCTAGTGAAATGGGGAATTTTGGACTAATATTCATTGGGTAGAGGAACCATAGGGTGTGGAAACACTAAGGGAGCATACCGTGCTGCAATGATAGTGTTATGTTGGAGTAAAGGAGTTGCTTGAGCAGCAGGTATATGGATGGTAGAACTACTTGGGCCAACAACAGACTGTTGAGCAGATTTAGGGTGAGAGAGACCCAAGTTATGAATGAGATGGATATCAGGAGGGGTTGATGGATGGGTTTCTCTGTCACTAATATGTTGACCACTGTGTGGTGGTGAACTTGGAGGCTCAAAGTCTGTCTGCTCTATACCACTGAATGACTTAGTTCTTGGTAAATTACTTGGTAAATATAAGTCAACTTGAGTATCTGGTAGAGCTGTAAGTTTTTCAGGCACTGATTTAGCTCTATGAATGGGTTTGACAATATTTGGATCCCTAGATGTAAGATACTTCCAAAGAATGCTTTCTAGATTATCAACTATTTCAGGGGGATTTGCATCAGGATAAGCTCTGGTATGGATTCTTCTTGAAGCCAGTATGTTAAGTTTTAGTCCCAAAAAGAAGAAAGTTAGCCAGATATAACAAATCTTTAAGAGGCAAACATAGTCCTTAAACAGAGAAGCTTAATCCTCAGATTTTCCTAATCAAGGGTGTGAACAATGTTCTTATGGTATTATGGGCTGCCCCAGTGGAGTATTTATGAAACCAAGAGTAATCAACCGGCCTACTGATCACCAGTGGAGTCTTTTGATCTTTTTAGGAGTTGTGGAGTCGCCAGGTGGATGATATCAAATATTCAAGAAGATTTACTGTCCACCATAGTAATTAACTACCAGTATGAGGCTTTTGGGTTCTCTGAGTTCTTAAGGATGTCTAAGATAGCAGTCTACTCAAATTTTGTCCCCAGCAAAGTCACCATTATGTTGGGGTCCTAGTTATTTAGTCTACTGGCACACCAAATTACCAGGCAACATCAAAACCGCTTTGGGATCTCAGGATCTAGCCCTCCTGGATCCAGAGAGGGATCTCTCTAAAAAGGTAAAGAATAATATATCTTTGAAGTTCAATTTAAGGTATTAGGCTAGTTATAAAGCACAAGGGTTTGTAATTAGTTTGTTCGTTGGGAAACCTGGGAAACACGATAGAAGGGTTCAATGTGTTGCAAAGGAAATGAGTAGTGAAGGATTTTTGGCAATGGGGAGATAATTCAAAGAGAATATAAATCCATTGGGCAATGGAGTCATAAAAGGGTTTACTTGCGATTCAAATATCCAAGGCTTTCAAAGGGCTAGTCATCTAAAACAAAGGATCTCTTAAGATGGTTGTATGAGATGAAAAAATAAGGAAATGAATGGGAATGACAAGGAAAACCTTCCAAGGTGACCACTTCAGAGTAAGTCAAGGGATAGGGCATACCTTATACCTCTATGATCAATACTCTTGATGAGGCTAACTTCAAAGACCACAATCCAGCAGTCCTCCTGACTACTTTTGGACAGTAGAAAACACTTAAGTTCAAATGTAGAGCGAAGCCTAAGATCAGAGAAAGACTTTTGACGTTCAACTCAAAGGGATCTTAGAAAGTTTAACTGTTGGAAAGGGAACCTAGGGGACAGGGCTAATCACTAAATCTCCCTATTTTCCTATCCTTTCAGCTGAAACAGACAAGAACATCTAAGAAACAAACTCTAAATTCATACATCAGTAAGCATGGGCAAACCAACTCTTTAACTGGTTAAATTATGTTGAATTTGTTCTAAGATACACAAATAGCAGGACACATAAAGATAAGAATGTGCGTGATGTTAGAGCTTGGCCTCATACCCCCTCCTCCATCGTAGATCATTTCGCTTTTGCATATCATTTTTAGTGTCTCGCTCTGCTCCACTTCGTTGCATTTCGCTAGGCATGTCATCGACCGATGAGGGGTCCGGTTGTCTTGTGTTTCCTCATGTTTGTACCTGCAAGGGCTAATTAAAATTCCTAAAAAATCACTGAAGTTCAGGTCACTTCATTCATGGTCATAAATGATTATTTTTGTTAAAAAGAGTCTTTAGTCCTAGAGTCTAGGGTTTTCAGTCTTTTGTTACATGTAATAAAAGCCCGCAGGCCTTGAGGTTGGTTTCAAAAGGTTCCTATTTCACGTTTTTATTCTCAAAAACATTTGAAGACATTTCTAGTCCAAAACTCTGTTTTGGAACTAGAAATTGTCAAATTTCATTTTTGTAATAATTGTGTATTTGTTCCATCATTAGAAGTTCAAAAGCAGCCTCTGATCTTTGCCAAAGCCAAAATGCCAAAATCCCTGCAAGAATCAAGACATTTCATCAGTCCAAGACTCAGAAAAAGTAATGAAGAGCCAAAAGAGCATTGTATTAAGTGATAAAGTGCCAAATTCCCAAACATTACAAAGTGGGTTATGGAGCAAATTAAAATCAAATTTGATTTTTATGAGATATTTTTCTACACATATAAGCCATGGAAGACAACTCATTTGCACAAATTCCCAAGGCAAAGTTCGAATTGGTGAGTTGAGGGGCGAAAACTTGTTTTTCAAAGCCGTGGACCGGAGGTGGAAGTGCGCGCTACGCACAGAGGAGGCGCGCTACGCATAGAGGAGGCGCGCTACGCACACCAGGCGCGCGACGCACTGGGCTTCACAGGCCCGTGCAAATTAGCATGCGCGCAGCGCACTGGGTAAGCGCGCTACGCGTATAATCTCAGAGCCAAAAAAATTTCGCTCCTTCGTCCAGATTCGTGCCAAATTGCCTCCAACTGCTTGCAAGTATGTTTTTCACGATTGCTCAGTGAATTTTGGATATGATTATGGTGTTTTGAAAGTGGAGAAACAAGTGTTTGATGAGGAGAAATATGTAAACCCTATGTTTATTTCCAAATTCATTTCTTAGGGTTTTGAAACAATTGATAGTGACTATGTGGGGGTTTCCAAGCTTATGCTGTTGATATATATGCCTGTGTCATCTATTTTCAGTAGTGTCTCTTCTTCCACGCCCTCTCTTTGCCATTACATCACTGCTGTCATTATGATTGCCATTGTCATTTTAGCACTGCTCATCATTCATGTTATGACATAGTCCCATTTTCACTTGTCCACATCCTCCATTGACATTTGTCAAACACTGCAAGGGATATTTTCATTTTGTTCCTAACAGTTGTTTTCCCCACATTATACTTTCTTCTACTCACTTTTCAAATCCTCTTATGATCAAGACAGTGACTGTTTTTCATGCAAACTCATTTGACAGAGCCATTACCACTGTGGTTTTCCTATGATACTTTGATACATATGTGACATATTTGGGTTTTGAGCATACACTGAACTTTTGTCTTCACTACACCTATATCAGCATATATATTGCAGACATCTTGTTTTCAAAGCCATGTCAGAGACGGATTCAGTTTATGAGCAGGAGTATGACAGTGATTCCACAGCAGATTTTAATGAGCCACGGAGGTCTCACAAAAGTGGCAAAAGTGGTAAGCATCTCAGGCAGGAGCCTACTTCTTTGGCTCAATTGCAGGCTTGCCCGCTTGCAATGGATTGTTTTCAGCATCAGTCATGTTTCCACTACTGTGAAATTATTTCACAAACCCAGCATCATCATGAGCTAGCTCGTCTATTTTTTCTACATTTACATGATGGCCGTGTAAACCTTGCCGGAGTAGATTTCATTCTATCACCAGAGACTATATCTCAGGCCACTGGGATACCAAATATAGGAGAGGAATGGAACAAACGACAGTAGTTAGAGAAATCCTACTATGAGTCGTACATCAAACCTAGGTTTATGAGGCAGCTGAGCAGGGTATTTCCGTTCAGATTCCTGAAGGATGAGTTTTCACCATTGATGAAACTCATCATTCGATATTTCAGTTGCGAGGGCAGATTCTCGTGTCTCTATGCGTACCATGTCCGTTTGTTGATGCATTTCACGAGGGTACGTATGATGAGCATTCCATACTTCATGTATCGCAACATAGAGAGGATGACAATTTTTGTACAAAAGAAGACCCCAGCACAACAGCATAGAAGTATATATCATTACGCGTTGATCAAAATCATGGTGGTACATCAGTTGACACAGCAGGGCATTACTTGGGAAGATTTCATCTCCCGTGACTTCTTCACAGCGCCACAACCGCCTCCCGAGGTAATTCATGATGAGGGAGAGCCTTCACACCAGCCTGACATTCCTGAGATCGAGCATATCAGTGCTCCATTGTATGTGACATACCAGCGAGGCCACAGGGCCTTATTTGCAGCTACACGACGAGTACTATCTCCACCCGGGGTGGAAGGGGTCTCGTTGACTTCATCAGCAGCGCGAGTATTATCTCCACCAAGGGTGGAAGGGGTCTCGCCTTCTTCTTCAACATAGGTACAGAATCAGGACAGAGGCAAGAGGCCTATGCACGATGAGGGCCCATTAGGTGGTCGAGACACTGATTTCACATTCATCGATGTTGATGCGAGCTCTCCTAGCTCGAAACTGAAAGAGATCATCCAGGAGAAAAAGGCCGAGAACGACACGCTGAAAGAGAAATTGTAGAGGGCTCAATGGGTGATAAACTACCTGGAGCAGTGTAACAAACAGCTAGAGGATGGGCACACACTTTTAGAGCTGCGGCGAATCCGTGAGGATCGACAATTGGCCCGGAAGAGACTAGGTGATATGACACTGGCTGATCGAGATTCTTGCCTCACGCATGTTAACATTCATCTGGAGAAATATTTGGCAAAGGCCAATAGAGACAAAGACATGCTTCGTCACATGAAAGGTCATTATTGGGCCCGCATGCATGTCTGCAAGGCAAAAATGAAGATTCTGAAGAGGAGGTTGAGCAGAGCACTAAAACGGCGGAAGAGGCCTGATCCACTCTGGATTTTGGCTGAGGCTTCCTTGGCTAGGCATGATACATGATGGAGGGTCTTCACTCCAAATTTGAGCAAATTTGAAGAATTTTTTGTCATTTTGGAAAATTTTGGTCTCAAAACAGGTTTTTCAGCCATACGAGTAGCGCGTCGACGCGCCGCTTATGATTGGAACACTTGCTGGAGGAAAAATTTATATTTTTGGATTTTTCATGGAAATTTATGCATGCTCTAGTAGGACCAAGGCATTTCACCAAGTTCTGGATGATCAAAAGGGCCAAAAACACCATGAAAACCACCTTTTCCACTAGCAGGAAGTACTTGTGGGAGAATGAAGTTTTGGAGGGGCAAATGAGCTCCAAATTGGGAAATTCCACTTGGGTTGGATAGCCAACATCCAGGGATTTCCAGAAAGCTATCGTGAGCTTGATTTTGATGCCAGTAAGTGCCCCAAAAGTAGGCTGAAAGGCGCGCTACGCATATAGATTTTTGGCTGATTTTTCATCTTCCAGCTCAGGATTTCGGCCAGTTGGACCAGTTTTGCTTGTGGATGTAATTTTTGAGTTATCTTGATGTAATTTTATGGTTGGCATGTAAATTGGACTCACTTTTACCTATTCTATATGGTTCACTCCTAAAAAATTAAAAATCAAATGTAAGAATCAGTTTCCTTCCTTTTAGAGGCAAGTTGTTTGGCTGCCTATATTCTAGCTCCTTGTTTAGAATTAGTTGGAACTGCTCCTAGAAGGAGGAATTCGACCCCTAGAGGTTTGGGAAGGGGTTAGGATAGTCTATATGATGTAATTTCTGAGAAATTCTACAAGTTGGACTTTTGGGAAAACTTTGGCACACTATTGTACATATTTTTCATATTTTGGCTAAGGAAAGATCAGAGGTTTTGCAGCACCTGTTGGGATTCTTGTGGCTTTCAGTTCTTGATGGTGTTTTCTCTCAGTTTATTGTAAGTTATTTCATGTTTAATGTATTCCATTCCCTTCTTATGCTTCTGAAACTAAATGAATGAGTAAATGAGTTTGAATCCATTATTTCCAGTGCTCTGCCTTTAAATTTGTTTAGTTTTACATGTTTTCGCCTGTTTGGAGAGGATCCATGTTCTCCCTTGCCCTCTTCAGCTCCTTTTCATTCTGATCCATCCATACAACTAATCAAAAACATCAATACTACTTCCTACCTTTCCCCAACTCGAATTCTGCAAAGATCTGGCCTTATCCCTGGACCCAAAATTGTTTTTCCCATTTTTTCAACAAAAACCCAAAAAATCAAAATCAAACTTTCCTATCTCTTTACTAGCCTAAAATCAGTATTCATTATAAGTCATCTCAGCCCCTTTGAAGACCTTTTGCCGAGATAGACCCGGAGAGAGCCCTCTCCAGTCCTCGTAGGGCTAGCTACGACGCTGAGCATGGTTTGATGTAGCCTTGAGTTTTACCTTATTTCAGCCTGAGGCAAATTCGAGCGCTAACATAGTGGCGACCATACTGGGGAAAAATCTCAATGGTTTTCTTGTTGATGTGTTCATTTCATGAGTCTTAGACGGAGTCTGAAGTCACACCAGGTATCTTTCGAAACGCTTTTTCCATGCATAAGCGGAAGTAGATAAACGTTGCTTCAGTCGATCTCCGGTTAGCTTGTGAATGCGGCACTCGATTTGCAAATTACCCCAGTATACTTGTTCGTTCTAGACCTTTGGGTGATTGAGTCTAGAAGTCGATAGGCTGAAGATAATCTATTGTGTCCCTTGAAATTTTCTTTGAGTAGATCAATACACTGGCTTCAAAAAGGCATACCAGATCAAATCCTGATCCAAATCCGCCTCCAGTATATGAAAACCCCAACCTAATCCCAAGAATTTTCCATCGAGAAGCTCCCATTATTCCTTTGGTCAAATCTCACTCATACCCCACTGTTTTTGAATACATTGAAGATATTGAGTTTGACGATCAGTTTGAGTTATCATTGTTTGAAACCAAATCTGAAAGTGCTACTGGTTCCACCGTCATCAATCCTGAGTTCATCAAGTATCTAGAAGTTGAACAAGCAAATAGATCTATCGATAATTATATTTTGAATCTTCAAAAATCCATTGTGGCAACCAACATTCCTGAATTCATTGAATCTGCTTCACAAACTTTTGGGCCATCTGAGATTGCATCTGGTTCACGAATTCCCACTGAACCTTCCTTTATCCCTACCATTCCCGTACAGCCTGAGATCTCTGATCAGCAATCAGCAGTAGTTTCTCCCCCATCTCCACCGCATACACCTCGTTCACCTACTGCCCCCGTTCCACCGGTTTCTCCGAGACAGCAGATTATAAATCCGCCAAGAGCCATGGCCGCGAGATTTGCACCTCTTGTTTTACCTGCAAATTTGGATCCTATGCCTGCTGATTATCAGAGCAAGATTCCCATATTTGATGGCACTCCACAGAGTATATCCGCTCAGCAGCATATTTTCAAAATGACAGATTTCTTGGACCTGCATGAAATAGATGAAGAAAATGTGTCCATGAGGTTGTTCGCCCAGACTTTTGGAGGTGAGGTTCGTAAATGGTTCAGAGCTTTACAACCCGCAAGTATCAATACATTACAAGAGCTTCAGACACAATTCTTAGATCGGTGGGAGATGAAAAAAGATCCGCTGCAAATTACTTCTGAGTATACCAGCATCAAGCGTAATCCTAGTGAGTCTGTTCAGGATTATATTATCAGATTCAATACAGTGTATAATGCAATTCCAGATGACTTAAGACTGTCTAGAAAGTCAGCTCTCCTTAAATTCCTGGATGGTTTCGATCCGGAGATGACTTATTCACTATGAGATAGAGATCCGCCTACCTTAGAAGATATGCAAAAGATTGATGTTAGTGTTGAGGCGAATCTGAATGATAAGAGAGCCCGGTTGAAAGCAGAGAAAAGAGTGACTATAAAAGAAGAAGCTTCCACATCTGCATCAGATCAGCACTTGCTTCGTGAGATGGAAAAAATGTTCAAAAGAATGACGCTTGATAAGCCAGAAATGCAGATTCGTAATCCCAACTACCATGGCCAGCAGCAGCCACAGTTCAGAATTAAGCAGCGTGAACAAAGAGCACAAGAGCCGGCAACCCAGCAGCAGATTAAAACACCTCTTTTGCAGAATTTTGTGAGTCAAGATTCAGATGATGATGATGATGTAGTAGGTGAGCAAAACCACTTCTTTACTCCCGATGATCTGTCTATTTACATCACTGAGGATGAAGAATATGGAGAAATTTCAGCTGCACAGAAAGATGAGGATTTCATTTTGGCAAATGATGCAGATCTGGAGGAAGAATCAGATGAATACCAAAGAGGATATTTGAATGCTTTGTCCACTCAGCAGAAGCAATACTCATTGAGAAACAGATATGTGCCCATAAACCCAATTCAGAAAAGAAAAGAGGCTTCAGCACCAAAGATGGATTCGCCTATACCATAGAAGAAAGGAAAAGAGACAATTGATCCTGAAGCTAGTAAACCATCATCAGCAGAAAAGGAAAATCAGTCAAGTATGGTGAAGGATAAGGCTGAAAAGAAAGAAGTTTCGGTCAAAGAGGTTGAAAGAGTTTCAACCTTTAGTTTAGAAATTGAAATTTCCAAATTGAAGGTATCTATTCCTTTGACAGAAATTATGAAGAACAGCAGCTATCGAGGTCAATTCTCCAAAATTCTGAATTTTGATCCAATGTTTCACACGGTAAATATAGAAGACGATCAGCCTGAATTGATATTTGGGCCTGATTTATATGGTGAGTCCCCTGACAGTGATGTTCCTCCCTTTTATATCAGTTTGAGGTTGCATGAATATGTTTTGCACAATGCCATGTTCGATTCCGGTGCTTCGCACAATCTTATGCCAAAGGCGATCATGGAAAAGTTGGGTCTAGATGTTACAAGGAAATACCATGATTTGTATTCATTTGATTCCAGCCGTGTGAGATGCATAGGACTCATCAAAGATTTTGTTGTAAGTTTAGATCAAATTCCTGCGAAGAATGTCTTGATGGATGTGGTTGTGGCAGACATTCCTCCTCGATTTGGGATGCTCCTTTCTAGATCTTGGGGGGAAAAGTTGAAAGGTACACTACAGTTAGATTTTTCCTATGCTACAATTCTAGTCTTCGGTCAAATGAGAATGTTATATCGAGAGCAGAAGATGAAATACATGATAACAAGCAAGGAAAAACCAATCAATCATCCTGTAAATTATGTACATACCGACTTAGAGTCGTTTGTTTTGTTTTCTGATAGTTTTAATGATATAGATAGTCAATTAGTTCAGGCAGAAGATATACCAGAAATCACTGAGAATTTTAGAGAAGTTCTGCAAAAAGAAAGACAAGAAAAGCAAGATACTCTTGAGCAATCAGCTAAAGACAATGGGCAGCAAACAGGAAAAACAGAGCTGACGCAATTTCAGCACTTGGAGGAGGATGAAGATGGTCTTTGGACCATGGATTTTGATGGCGCAGTGGGTAGTGATGGTGCTGGAATTGGTGTTTGGATTCGTAGTCCATTTTCCGCTCCGGATAAGGTTCCAAGCAATGTGAGAGTGTGTTCCTACAAACTAGCATTTGACTGTTCTAACAATGAAGCGGAGTATGAGGCTCTGATTGGTGGCCTTAAGATTCTAAGAAAGCTGAAAGCGAAAAGAATTGCAATCTATGGTGATTCAAAGTTGGTAATAAAGTAGGTAAAGGGTGAGTTTCAAGCCAAGCATCCTCGCATGAGGGCTTACCGTAATGCAGTTTTAGACATTTTGAAATTACTTTCTGATCATACCTTGACATGTGTGCCTCGCATACAAAATGGTGTTGCTGATGGACTTGCTAAGGCAGCAAGCAATTTAAAAATTCCAATGAATTCCAGCAACAAGTTCGAGATTCATGTGAAACACCGCCCCACCGTTCCAGACAATCAGCGATGTTGGCAAGTTTTTCAGGATGACGAGGAGATTAGTGATTTTCTGCAAAATAAGGGTAAGTTTAAAGACACCTCCATAGATACGAAACATGATGATGGTAGTGATGATATACAAATAAATCAAATGGAAGTGCTGCAACTTAAAGATAACATCATTCCTAAAGGGTTGATTCCTTTAGAGGAACTCTTTGATCAAGACGATGTAGCCCGCAAACCGACATTAAGACCAACTGAAAAAGGTGTTGAGGAGGTAAATATTGGGACAGCTGAAAATCCCAAGATGGTAAAGTTATCCAAGTCATTGTCACCAAAGGTAAAGGCAGAGTATGTGAGATTGTTGTCTTCATTTTCTGATGCTTTTGCATGGGATTACTCAGATCTAAAAACATATGACACTAATCTCATTCAGCATACTATCCCCATCAAACCAAATCAGAAGCCTTTCCGTCAGAAGTTGAGGAGAATCAATCCTAAGCTACTACCGTCGATGGTTGTATAAGTCAGGAATCATTGTGCCTATCAGATTTTCCGATTAGATATCAAATTTGGTGCTCGTGAGAAAGAAGACAGGTGAGATCCGTTTATGTATCGATTTCAGAAATTTGAATAAGGTATCATTAAAAGACAATTATCCACTGCCAAAAATGGACCATATATTGCAGCGAGTAGTTGGAGCATCAAGGATGTCACTACTTGACGGCTATTCAGGATATAACCAAATTTTAGTGCATGAAGATGATCATGACAAGACTGCGTTCACCACTCCATGGGGAATGTTTCATTATGCAAAAATGCCGTTTGGTTTGAAGAATGCAGGTGCCACTTTTCAGCGTGCAATGGACATGGCTTTCGCCAACGAGAAGGATGTATTTTTGGTTGTTTACCTTGATGATTTGACTTTGTTTTCAAATTCTGATGAAGAACATTTATATCACTTGAAAGTTGTTTTCTAGAAGTGCAGAAAATATGGCATTTCGCTGAATCCGAAAAAGAGTCTTTTTGCCATGGATGAAGGCAAGCTCCTTGGCCACATCATATCGAAAGATGGCATTCGTGTTGACCCTGCACGTGTTGAAGCCATCCAGCAAATAGAACAGCCCCAGAATAAGAAAGAAATATAGTCATTTAATGGTAAAATGAATTTTCTGCGTCGTTTCATTCCAAATCTTGCTGAGCATCTTAGAGAAATCACGAACATGCTGAAAAAGGACAGTTAGGTAAAATGGACAGAAGAGGCGGTGAAATAATTCAATTTGGTAAAGTTAGCTCTTTCTTCAGCCCCTATTTTAATCAGCCCGGGCTACACACAGGACTTCATTTTGTTTTCGTTTGCTTCTGAGCACACTTTGGCAGCTGTTTTAATGCAGAAAAGGGATGGAGTTGAGAAGCCCATTGCTTTTTTCAGTCGGATAATAAGGGATGGAGCGTTGAAATATAACATTATTGAGAAACAAGCACTTGCGCTTGTAAAGGCCTTGAAATATTTCTGTGTGTATATACTACATTCCCACATTATAGCCTATGTTCCTAACGCAGCAGTTAAAGATTTTTTGGTACAGGCAGATCCAGAAGGAAGGCGGGGTAAGTGGATCGCTGCGTTGTTAGAATATGATGTGGAGATTAAACCGACCAAGCTGATCAAAGGACAAGGACTAGCCAAGCTCATGGCTGAAACAAATATGCATGCTCTAGATATAAATTTGATCGCTGCCATGTTCGATGAAGATGAGGAGAGTACATCATTTCAGGTATCTGATATTTTTGTTTCTTCCCCTTGGTATGCTGACATTTTATACGTACTTCAGAATTTTTCTCCACCACCCGGCATGCCTAGAAATAAGAGTAGAACCTTGAAGCTAAGGGCTGCAAAGTTTTTCATATTGAATTCTGCATTATATTGGAAAGACCCTGGTGGAATGTTATTGAATTGTTTGGTAGAGGAGGAAGCCAAAAGAATTTTGGAGGACTTTCATAGAGGTGACTGCGGGGGCCATTTGTTTTGGAAAACCACAGCGAATAAGATTCTAAGGGAAAGTTACTATTGGCCTTCTTTGTTTTCTAATGTATATAAGGCTGTTAAGAATTGTCACGAATGCCAAATTTCCGAAGGGAAGCAGAAACTTCAGCGTTTGCCTCTCAAACCAATTGAATTCAGTGCACCATTTCAGCAGTGGGGATTGGATTTCATTGGGGAAATCCATCCGGCATCGTCAGGTTAGCATAGATGGATATTGACAGCAATGGACTACTTCACGAAATGGATCGAGGCCATTCCCACTCGACAAGCCACGGATGCGGTAATTATCTCTTTTCTTGAAAACAATTTTCTGTCACGTTTTGGTGTCCTAGTAAGATAATCACAGATAATGCAGCGGCCTTAAAGTCAAAGAGGATGGTTGAATTTTGCTATAAGTACAACATCAGCTTGGGACATTCGACTGCCTACCATCCTCAAGGAAATGGATTGGTAGAATCTTCAAGTAAGTCTTTGGTAAATATCATTAAGAAATTGCTGGAAATAAATAAAAAGGGTTGGCACAAGAAATTAGTGAATGCACTTTGGGCTGATAGGGTAAGTCAGAAAAAGTCTATTGGCATGTCTCCTTTCGAGTTGGTGTATGGGGTAGACACAGTTTTTCCCACTTCTCTTGCTGTCCCGGTAGTCAAATTGCTTCAGGAAGCCGGTAGTGAGGAAGATCCCATGCAGCGGAGGATTAATCAGATGATTCATTTACAGTAGACATGGGAGGAGGTATTTCAAAATACATTCAAGTTGCAGGAACGCATAAAGAAGATCTACGACAGGAAGGCAAAAGCAGATAATTTTCAGCTAGATGAGGTGGTTTTGAAGTGGGATGCTCGAAATGAAGATAAGGGAAAGCACGGCAAATTTGAAAACCTATGGAAGGGTCCTTTTAAGATAGCAGCGTATCGTGGTCAGAACGCCTTTCTTCTCAAGGAAATGAACGGGGATGATTTTCTGGGAGGGCCGATCAATGGTCGGCTACTCAAGCGATACTACTTCTGAGTATTTTCTGTTGATTTCATCATCATTGTATATATCATTTTACTTCTGTTTCATCGCAAGTGTGGAGTAATCTCTTTCTTCAGTCTGGGGCCCGGAGCGAAGGCTATAATTCTGGAGATGGAGGTTAGTTGGTTTGAAATTCTGTCAAGTCAGTTTTATCAATCTTTTCAGTTTTAAAATTGAGTCGGTTTCTGTCAAGTTTTCAGTCAATAAATGTGTCAAAAATTTTTCTGTTATCTGTTGAAATAATGACTACATCGCCCAATGGATGAAGGCACTGTCTGACTCCCCCATAGATCTGCCGTTCTTGGCATCTCCTTGGAGCCACCATCCCCATTGGAGCCAACATTAGAGTCGGTCCTTACAGCCCTCCGTCAGAGATCATTTCGCTTTTTGCATATCATTTTTAGGTGTCTCGCTCGTTCCACTTCGTTGCATTTTGCTAGGGACATGCCATTGAATGATGAGAGGGTCTGGTTGTCTTGTGTTTCCTCATGCTTGTACTTGCAGGGCTAATTAAGATTCCTCAAAAATCACTGAAGTTCAGGTCACTTCATTCATGGTCATAAATGATTATTTTTGTCAAAAAGAGTCTTTAGTCCTAGAGTATAGGGTTTTCAGTCTTTTGCTACATGTAATAAAAGCCCGCAAGCCTTGAGGTTGGTTTCAAAAGGTTCCTATTTCACGTTTTTATTCTCAAAAACATTTGAAGACATTTCTAGTCCAAAACTCTGTTTTGGAACTAGAAATTGTCAAATTTCATTTTTGTAATAATTGTGTATTTGTTCCATCATAAGAAGTTCAAAAGTAGCCTCTGACCTTTTCCAAAGCCAAATGCCAAATCCCTGCAAAAACAACCAAGTTTCATCAGTCCAAGACTCAGAAAAAGTAATGAAGAGCCAAAAGACAACATGGTATTAAGTGATAAAGTGCCAAATTCCCAAACATTACAAAGTGGGTTATGAAGCAAATTAAAATCAAATTTGATTTTTATGAGATATTTTTCTACACATATAAGCCATGGAAGACAACTCATTTGCACAAATTCCCAAGGTAGAGTTCGAATTGATGAAGTTGAGGGCCGCAAACTTGTTTTTCAAAGCCGTGGATCGGAGGTGGAAGTGCACGCTACACACAGAGGAGGCGCGCTACGCACAAGAGGCGTGCTACGCACTGGGCTTCACAGGCCCGTGCAAATTAGCAAGTGCGCTACGCACATGTTGCGCGCAGCGCACTAGGTGAGCGCGCTACGCGTATAATCTCAGAGCCAAAATTTTTTGCTCCTGCGTCTAGTTTAATGCCAAATCGCCTCAATCGGCTTGCAAGTAGGTTTTTCACGATTGCTCAGTGAATTTTGGACATGATTATGATGTTTTGAAAGTGGAGAAACAAGTATTTGATGAGGAGAAAAGTGTAAACCCTATGTTTATTTCCAAATTCATTTCTTAGGGTTTTGAAGCAAATGATAGTGATTGTGTGGGGGTTTGCAAATTTGTGTGGTTGATATATATGCTCATGCCTCTACTATCTGTGGTGTCCCTGCTCATTATTTACCTCATCCTCACGCCCTCTCTTTGCCATTACATCACTGCTATTATTATTATTTCCATTGTCATTTTAACACTGCTCATTATTCATGTTATAACATAGTCCCATTTTCACTTGTCCACTTCCTCCATTGACATTGTCAAACACTGCAAGAGATATTGTCATTTTGTTCCTAAAAGTTGTTTTCCCCACATTATACTCTCTTCTACTCACTTGTCAAATCCTCTTATGATCAAAGCAGTGATTGTTTTTCATGCAAACCTATTTGACAGAGCCATTACCACTGTGGCTTGCTTTCATATGATACTTTGATACATATGTGACATATTTGGGTTTTGAGCATACACTGAACTTTTGTCTTCACTACACCTATATTAGCATACATTTTGCAAACATTCTGGTTTCAGCACAATGTCAGAGATGGATTCAGTTTATGAGCAGGTGTATGACAGTGATTCCATAGCAGAGTTTAATGTGCCACGTAGGTCTCACAAAAGTGGCAAGAGTGGTAAGCATCTCAGGCAGGAGCCTACTTCTTTGGCTCAATTGCAGGCTTGCCCGCTTGCAATGGATTGTTTTCAGCATCAGTCATGTTTCCACTACTGTGAAATTATTTCACAAACCCAGCATCATCATGAGCTAGCTCGTCTATTTGTTCTACATTTACATGATGGTCATGTAAACCTTGCCGAAGTAGATTTCATTCTGTCACCAGAGACTATTGCTCAGGCCACCGAGATACCAAATATAGGAGAGGAATGGAACAAACGACAACAGTTAGAGAAATCCTACTATGAGCCGTACATCAAACCTAGGTTTATGAGGCAGCTGAGCAGGGTATTTCCATTTAGATTCCTGAAGGATGAGTTTGCACCATTGATGAAACTCATCATTCGATATTTCAGGTGCGAGGGCAGATTCTCGCGTCTTTATGCGTACCATGTCCGTTTGTTGATGCATTTCACGAGGGTACGTATGATGAGCATTCCATACTTCATGTATAGCAACATAGAGAGGATGACAATTTTTGTACAGAAGAAGACCCCAGCACAACAACATAGAAGTATATATCATTATGCGCTGATCAAAATCATGGTGGTACATCAGTTGACACAACAGGGCATTACTTGGGAGGATTTCATCTCCCGTGACTTCTTCACAGCGCCACAGCCGCCTCCCGAGGTAATTCATGATGAGGGAGAGCCTTCACACCAGCCTGAAATTCCTGAGATCGAGCATATCAGTGCTCCATTGTATGTGACATACCAGCGAGGCCACAAGACCTTATTTGTAGCTACACGACGAGTACTATCTCCACCCGGGATGGAAGGGGTCTCGTTGACTTCATCAGCAGTGCGAGTATTATCTCCACCAAGGGTGGAATGGGTCTCGCCTTCTTCTTCAACACAGGTACAGAATCAGGACATAGGCAAGAGGCCTATGCACGATGAGGGCCCATCAGGTGGTCGAGACACTGATTTCACATTCATCGATGATGCGAGCTCTCCTAGCTCGAAACTGAAAGAGATCATCCAGGAGAAAAAGGCCGAGAATGACACGCTGAAAGAGAAATTGCAGAGGGCTCAGTGGGTTATAAACTACCTGGAGCAGCGTAACAAACAGCTAGAGGATGAGCACACACTTTTAGAGCTGCGGCGAATCCGTGAGGATCGACAATTGGCCCGGAAGAGACCAGGTGATATGACACCGGCTGATCGAGATTCTTGCCTCACGCATGTTAACATTCATCTGCAGAAATTTTTTGCAAAGGCCAATAGAGACAAAGACATGCTTCGTCACATGAAAGGTCATTATTGGGCCCGCATGCATGTCTGCAAGGAAAAAATGAATATTCTAAAGAGGAGGTTGAGCAGTGCACTAAAACGGCGAAAGAGGCCTGATCCACTTCGGATTTTGGCCGAGGCTTCATTTGCTGGGTATGATACATGATGGAGGGTATTCGCTCCGAATTTGAGCGAATTTGAAGAATTTTTTGTCATTTTGGAAAATTTTGGTCTCAAAACAGGTTTTTCAGCCATACGAGTAGCGCGTCGACGCGCTCGCTTATGATTGGGACACTTGCTGGAGGAAAACTTTATATTTTTGAATTTTTCATGGAAAATTTTGCATGCTCGATGCAGGACGAGGCATTTCTGATTCTGGATAATCGAGGGCCAAAAAACATGAAAACCACCTTTACTGCAACTTTCACAATGAGAAGTACTTGTGGGAAGAAATAGTTTTGAAGGAAAATAGACTCTAAATTGAAATTTCCACTTAGGTTCAGATAACCAACATCCGAGCTTTCGACTATGTCACAAATTTGATTCGAAGTGCCCCAAGGAGCAGTGAAAGACACGCTCGCATATAAGCAAGCTCATATGAATTTGCAGCTATTTTTCATCTTCCAGCTCAGGATTTCGGCCAATTGGACCAGTTTTGCTTGTGGATGTTATTTTTGAGTTATCTTGATGTAATTTTATGGTTTTCATGTAACTTGGACTCACTTTTACCTATTCTAGATGGTTCACTCCTAAAAAAGTAAAAATCAAATGTAAGAATCAGTTTCCTTCCTTTTAGAGGAAAGTTGTTTGGCTGCCTATGTTCTAGCTCCTTGTTTAGAATTAGTTGGAACTGCTCCTAGAAGGAGGAATTCGACCCCTAGAGGTGTGGGAAGGGGTTAGGATAGTCTATATGATTTAATTTTTGAGACATTCTACAGGTTGGACTTTTGGGAAAACTTTGGCACACTATTGTACATATATTTCATATTTTGGCTAAGGAAAGATCAGAGGTTTTGTAGCACCTGTTGGGATTCTTGTGGCTTTCAGTTCTTGATGGTGTTTTCTCTCAGTTTATTGTAATTTCTTTCATGTTTAATGTATGCCATTCCCTTCTTATGCTTCTGAAACTAAATGAATGAGTAAATGAGGTTGAATCCATTGTTTCAGTGCTCTGCCTTTAAATTTGTTTAGTTTTACATGTTTTCGCCTGTTTGGAGAGGATCCATGTTCTCCTTTTCCCTCTTCAGCTCCTTGTCATTCTGATCCATCCATACACCTAATCAAAAAGCATCAAGACTACTGCCTACCTTGCCCCAACTCGAATTCTGCAAAGATCTGGCCTTATCCCCGAGACCAAAATTGTTTTTCCCATTTTTTTCAACAAAACCCAAAAAATTTAAATCAAAATTTCCTATCTCTTTACTAGCCTAAAATCAGTATTCATTATAAGTCATCTCAGCCCCTTTGAAGACCTTTTTCCGAGATAGACCCGGAGAGAGCCCTCTCCTGTCCTCGTAGGGCTAGCTACGAGGCTGAGCGTGGTTTGATGTAGCCTTGAGTTTTACCTTATTTCAGCCTGAGGCAGATTCGAGCGCTAACACAGGAAACATTAGGGTAATTACAGCAGTATATCCTAAGACAAAACTATTGTTTCTTATCAGAGAAAGAACATAATGTAACACAGAGGGGAAAAAGTAACAGAGAAGAGACACATCACCAGTGACTTAGATCAAGATCCGATGAACATGCTTGTCATATTAGTAGAGCAAAACCAACATGCTTGTCATATTAGTAGAGAAAAACTAGTCACATACATTATTGTCCAACAGCTTGATACAATCTAGAAATCATCTCCCAGCCTATTTACAACTACTACTCAGGGAACTCTAACTCAATAAAACAACTTACAATCAGTTAATTTCCAACCCTTTACAATATATTTTCGATGAGCTCTTATAGGTGAATGAGAGATAGTAGTGGTAGATAGGACTTAATTGATCCATTAAGACAGAGGGGAAGAGGTATTCAGATGCCCACTCTGCTTAATGGTTTTACATTAACTATGTTTACCCTTTAGATGAATTAGGAGTCTTTGTCAGGTTTGACAATAAATCCTAGGGTATGTTTTGTGAAATACTTTCCTGACTGTAGTACTCTGTTTATACTTTGAGACAAGAAAGGTGAAGATTTGTCTTTCAGGTCTTCCATACTTTGTAACTAATGCACTAATAGTTCTTAGGAAATTCTGTTAGAATAATAACTGTTATGGGGCTCGATGAAGAATGGAGAATGGGTAGTAGGAATTGGTCCTTTCTTCAGTAAAAGGAATGTTTTGCTGATGTATATTCTGCGTTGCTTTAATCACTGTTTTGCATTTAACCTGTGCTTTAAACTTCATTGAGCTTCCTTGATATTATTTATGGTCTTTGAACTGCATTTTTGTCTGTAAATTTGGATTAGCCTCGAATACAATGCGCTAATCCCTTTAATCCTTTAACTCTGATTTCTCTGCAGTGGTGGCCTTGGTGTCTGAGGGTTCGGTCGTGCGAACAATGGTCATATTCCACTGTTTGAGACATGAAACATATCCCTCTTGGCCCCTTTTGTATTTAATTATGCCACAGAGTCACCACCCTAAGCATTTCTGTCACCTTTCGTGATTGTGGGGTAAACTGGCAAGGACCATCATCGAACCTGCAAACACAAGATAAACCAATTAAATAAAACCTGCGCGTGGGGTATGACTACAACAGAGGCTCGGGATGGTGAAGGAGCAGTGCAGAGATGGTGAATGTAGCGGCCAGAGGGTCGGAACCATGGCAGAGGACGAAAACTAGGTTCAAATTGGTGGAATGGCGCGAAAGGAGGAAAAATGGTTTAGGAAAACCACTGGCGGTTATCGCATAGCAAAACGAAAATAAGTGGTTTGGGGCGGATGGAGTGCGATTCCATACAATGGTCGACATGTGGATTTTCAATACTGCCCATTTTGAAAAAATTTAAAATGTTAAACCTCAGGCGCTAGGATTTTGCGATATGGAGTATATGTCGTCGGATCGTGGGGTGTTGATCAGACAGTGTGGGTCACACGCAATAGGCACAGAGATGCAGGGGTGGAAGACATGGTGGGCCATGCGGTGACGTGTGATGTTTGTCGTGGGGTGAATGGGTTGAATGAAAAGTTAGGTTATCGGGTTAAGTTCCGATTGTTGGATATTTAAAACGAACGGTCGAGATTTAAAGATAAAGCGGAGGTTTGAAAGGGGAAATGAGACGGTAGATGAAAAGGCAGAGGATGGATGGCCCGATGGTCATTGATCTCTATAGATCAACGGTCCAGATATGATTTAGAACCATAACGTCGGTCATGGAGAAAAAAAAGGGAAATAGGGGTTTTGGCACAGAGGGTTATGTGTTTTAGCGCCCGGTTGCGGGGCTTTAAGACACATGAGGGAAAATGCTGAAGGTTATAAGCTCTCGGGGGCTTAATATCTTTGTATTGTAAAAGACTGCTTTTAGGCCCAAACAAAGGGATTTTAAGGCCAAATAAAGGTTTCGATAGATGAAAGAAAGTACTTTTAAACCCAATAAGAGGGAGATATAAGGTTTAACATAGGGTTACAATGATTTAGAGGCTAGATGAAGGTGTTTTGAGGGATTTGTGAAGGAAACAAGGATGAAAATGGATGAAAATGGAGAAGTGAAATGATGGTAAATGGAACCTCCAGAACAGTTTCTCTTGGTAAACAACAAGATCCTTGAGGGCTTATAATGAAACAGCAGTGAAGAATAATATCAAGGATAAAGGGCATCACAAGACTTCAAGAACTCACAATTTGGAAATGAATGGTTTCTTGAAGGCTAAAAAATATTTAGCCACCATTTGATCTAATAAATTTTATAGGTGGCTAACACGCTATATGCAACCGTTATGGGAATTACACTCATCATTTCCCCAGAGATTCCACGATATAGGGATGCCCTGCAAGCCTTAGAGCAATCATACCAACAAGATCCCTCAAATACACCCATGTATATGGAAGAGGGAAAACGTGGAATCATACTATACCTACGAGAGGAGGCTACATCCTACTCATACACACTCACCCCAATGGACCAAAGACGACAAATAAAGGCCACTCAGCCAACCCTAGTTTGCAAACTATGCGATGAGCCTGACCACTTAGTCACAAAGTGTCCTGAATTAAGGGTGTTCACGCATTGGTACCAAATCCCTCACATTGCCAAAATAAACTTAGCTTGGCATTGACAACATACATGTCAGATTTTCTGAAGCAACCATCATGTGTGCTAATGTCCACACATCCTTCGATTATTGTCCATGTTGGATTTGGCATGAAAAAACTCATTGCTGAAAATTATGACCTAGCCGGATCAAACATGGAATCCGCAAACAATAGCACCTTTTGAGGGAAAGAAAAATCAAGGGCCATACTATATGTGGCCGAGGAGAGGAATTCACCTAAATGACCACCTCCCCCCCCCCGTTATCTCCCTCCAACTCCTATTCAACTTTGCGCACTCTGTGATGAACACAATCACTTCATTACTAACTATGCTGCCCTAGAGTTGTTTCAGAGATGATATCGTGTCAACCCCGTATACTATGACGACTTATGAGCAGCCCAGTATTCATGTCGGGTGTGTTAAGGTGACCACCCGGTTCGTCATTTCCCTTATGTCCCTTGATTCTGTTCAGCGTTAAACAGTTTACACCAGGCCATAGTATGCCTCGCCACAGCAGATGGATCGGATTCAGAATCCTTGGAAAGTTTGGAAATGCAAGAAAACGTGACAAGCAAGTCCATTTTATTCGTGTTAGTAGAAAAATGGCCAAGAAAGGGGCACATCATCACCCTGAATCACCCTCCATGGATAATACCAACCTGCGCATTATGCAACACACATAACCATTTGGTCACATAATGCCCAGATCTAGAATCACTTCGCAAATGGTATCAAATCACTCTAGCAGCCCAAAGGGAAAGAAGTACCAAGCAAAGACAGTCTTGTCTAGTTTTTCAGGGTATCCATTGGACTTGACATAGTAATTACATCTCCCAAGTACGCCATTTTATAGACATCATATACTCGTTGGACGCCCAATACCTAGATATAGTTGGAATAGAGCCAAGACAACCTGCCCTGAGGCAGCCTACCCCCCATCATTACCAAACAGTTAGGAAGGCTAGGACAACCCGTCACCTTAGTAGGACCCAAAACCATCCAAGGACGACATGCGGGCTATGCGACAGAACTGACCACCAAATCAATCAATGTGAGGAACTTAAGAACATTACTAACAGTATTCGCATGGTCACCCACATCCCACAGATCAGTCTCTTTAGCCAAGAGAATATCACACACTTCTATTGCAGGATTTCCTCACAATTCCACCATACTACGGATTGCGAGTACCTCCCAAGGCTACGAGCGACACGAGCAGTGTTAAGTCTAAAATCATTGAAGGAGCTAGACCATGAAAAACCAAAAAATCGTAGATGGAAAAAGCGCAATCATGCCCTAATGCCCAATCATCTTCGATCATCCACTTCAGGGACAAAGAGTAGCATTGGTTCTCATACCATCTACTCGGTAAGCACCGTGACATTGTGCACCATTCACACAAGTCACAATCACAAAACAGAGTCATTCCCCTTAATGGAAAAATTTAGGTGCTTCTACACTCAGCATAGCTTCCAAATCTAGGAAAGTGCAAGTACCCTTAGTACGCCACGTAAGGAACATAAGCTTTCTCTCAGGCAAGCCACCACAATGGAAATTCCTCCACCATCCAATTTCGATGACACGCAACACCACATATGATTCATCTCATCATGCATGGGAACCATGAATCATGTTTTCTCCTCATCTATCATTGGTTTTGAGACAACTACAACTAAAAAATTATTTGTACCATCGACGTGCAAACCCAATATGTCCGCACCCTGTCAACCTCCTCTGGTTCCATAGCATCAACTATGTAATCTTATTTGTGTCTCTCGACCAACTCCGTTATACCTGAACCAACTCCTCACAACCTCACACAAACTCGCTCCTCCTTATATTCCTTGTTCCATTCATACAAGGATATTTTTCAAGCCATGACGGAACTAGATTTTCCTTGGGATGCAATGCATTACCACTCATTTTTGCTTCCTGAAAAAACATTTGGTCCTAACAACCCAGAAAACCAAGAGATGTATGCTATTGAATAAAAATACTTCCTCCCATCTATGAAAGTTAACTGGTTCAAAAATCCCATCATGGCACCTGATGCGTTCGAAGAAGGGAACATGTCCAATATTTCACCAACCATCGAGGTAAATATCTCTAGAAAACCAGGAAAAATTGAAGAAATCTCACTGGGGGCAGCATGCTTCCCAGATGAAGTAATATCTTACACAAAATTATTACAAGAGTACATATACATCTTCACATGGGATTATTCAGAAATCTCGGGGCTTAGCCCCACTATCGTAGAGCACCATATTGACACCTGGCCCAGCATACCACTAGTACGCCAGAAAAAATGTCAATTGAACCCATCTAAGGTAGAAGAGATCAAGCGAGATATCGAAAAGCTTCACAAAGTTGGATTTATCTATCCAATATCTTACACATCATGGGTTTCCAACCTTGCTCCCATCATGAAAAAATAGGGCACCATTCGCATCTGTATTGATTTCCGATATTTAAACAAAGCCTGTCCAAAAGATAACTACCCTACTCTGTTCATTGACCTGTTGGGTGTGGAGCCTGATTTTCATCCTGATTCAAAAATCCTTGTTTTAGCCAGATGTACACCCCAAGAGAGTGTGGGGGGACTTGTCCCCCCCGCGGGGTCTGGCGGGTCTTTATGTTCTACAAAGTATTTAATCTGTTGTCCTAAATGCATAGCACCACCTCTAGGGAATGTGTTTTATTTGTAATCCATAATTTCACATAACATAGAGGAAGCACTACAACTATCTCAGAAGTTGGACAATACCTTAAATATTATTCAGCAGACTCAATGCAACATGGAGATGGCCACTGAAGGGCCTACAAAAGAAAAAATAGTTTAGCAAGCGCAGGGTGCGGCAACACAGAGCCTCGAGTTAGTGCTCCCTCTCCAGATTTCTGTCAAGATGCTCAAGGCTAAAACCAAGGAGACTGTGCCTTAGTGACTCAGGACGAGTCACATGTTTGTGTTAGGGGCCTGTTGGAGCGGGGTCCCTTGAGGCACAAGTTCCAAAGATATTTTTTGTATGTTTGTATGTGCGCGTTGTGCAAATGAATTCAAATGGATTTTTGCCCCGATTTTGGATGTAATTAAGCTTCAATGTAAACTATGGGCATCAAACCATGGTTTGAGACCATAGTATCTATGCACTAGGCATATTATAAATAGATAGAGTTTGTCTAATCTAGTTAGTTCTAAGTCAATGAATGTTATGAGATATTGATATTATGATAGTATTTGCGTCTGTAAGGGTTTTTAGTTTGGGTGAAAGGCTCCTGTTGGCTATGTGGGGACTCCACTAGCTATGTATGCGGAAGGGTTTGTAAGGGTTTTGGAAAGAACAATTGATGTATTTACAGACCTGGAAGATAGTAGAAAGAGAAATTTTGGCGAAGCTCTCTATGTCATGCGTTTATGTTTACTGTTTATGCTTTAATGAGATCGCATTGTCTGTTTACTTATTGTTGAATGCGCGAAGATATATGTTATGACTCTGCATGATTATTTTATGATTAAGAGATCTGTTAAGTGCTTACTTTGATTAAGATCTAGATCTGGTCCTGATTTTTTATCTGCGCTAAAGAAAGTAGTATTTATGTAAGTATTCTTTTGATAATTGTGCATTCTTTGTGTTTCTTTTATAAACTGTTGCGTGCATCTTTATAAGTTCACCTAGGGTTTTTCTGAGGACCACTTTACAAATTCTCTCTCAAGGTGCAGAAACCTGGTTCCAGCACCCCCGCATTATGCTTTGGGTGCTACTTTGGTCTTCGCAAGTAGATCATTGAAAAAAGGGCCAGTAATTATAGGGTTTGTTGGTATATCCATAAACTCTGAACCTGGGTCAGGACCCTTCAAGCCAAAAATCCTCCCGTTCGGATTTCTAATCCAGATTTTTGCTACAAGGTTTCATTAATAGATGGACCTTGCTTTGACAATTGATGGATCCCTGGTCCCCTGGTCCCCAGAGCTTTTGGAAATTTATTTTATACATAGTTACAAGATTTTGGGGTTCTGATATTTTGACTTTTGTAGGCCCAACTTTAATTTCCTCTATCTTTTGATCCAAGATTCCATTTGTAGACTTATTTATACCATTATAAAGTTATTTCATAGCAATTTCCAATTGAGTGGGTCTGATGTGGTCTTTGAACTCATACGTTTCCTATAAAATGGCTTCAAAATATAATATTACTTGCACCTTGACCCTTCTACTATATGAAAACTAAAAGGAAGGATGAGGTGACGTGGCGCATCAAATGGTTTCACGCTCACTTGGTGGTGGTTCTTACCGTTGAAGTAATCACCACACTAGCCTGATAGGTGGTGGTCCCATCTATTATTCTCTTAAGGGGTGCCTGGGAGGGCTTGGAAACGAGGTTCGACCCCCTCATAACCCATAATAGCCATTGATATGCGCATTCACTTTATTGACTTTGACTTTCCAGTGGCAAGTGTTGGCTTAATGGTTGCACTTGTTACCTCGTTAAAACTCCTCTAGGGGTAAGGACATTCCGGGATGGATGGGGAGTTGCCTGATAAGTGGCCACCATTTAACCATTCAAAGGTACAAAGTGGAGGAAGGCCCATGTTCCATCATTTCTTTTTACCTTTATTCTTTTCTTTCTCTTCATCCTTTGTCTAAAGTTCCAAACATTATTTTAGTTCACAAACCAAAATCCTCTGCAATACAAACAATTTTAGGAAAAGCAGGAGGGTACAACACTTACATTCAATACATAGTCTCTCAATAATAATGCTACACCTATCCCCCATTTGAAAAAGAAAGAAAACAATGTACCATCAACAATAATAATGCTACAACATACACAAGAAAAAAATATTACAAGAACATCACTCTCTAGCAAAGTTGCAAGTCCTTTATCTACAGGGTCTTCACAAGACATTTTCCTTTGAACTCATCTAGTTCAAGTATTGAACATGGATGCTCTACTTTGTATTGAGATAAAAACCCTTACACACTTCAACTAGTCATTCCCATATGCTACATCTCATTCCTTAAACAATAAAGGAATTAAACATTGATGACAAGCACCCTTAAGGAAAAATATAATAACCAAAATCAACATATAGAATTATTAAACCTCTATCAGGTCTCTTTTCCATATGCCAATCAGACCAAGAGATTCTCACACCCTAATTAGTATATATATTTATATTAATTTACATTTAATTAGACGCGAGTTGTGCTATGTAGTACAAGCAAGATAGGGATTCCCCACATCCTTCATATCATATGAACATTTACATGCACACGTATTCCAGGTGTGTAAGAATACACCACTTAACCAACAAAGTTAGTACACTACAAAAAATTGAGCATAAAATCATGTGTGCATTTATTTGAATAATAAAGAATCAATAAGAATGGCATAGTCACAACAATATATTGTACATACCTTCAATATTCCTAATACAAAACACATGCAATAACCTTGCATTTACTAAGATATTAATAATTATTGTCATCAGCTTGTAGTCCACCATCAATGCTATAAGTGACACACAAATACATTCACATTTAGCTATTACACTTGTAGTTATGGCTCCAGTTATCTCCAAGTGTCAATCTAGGTCCAACACCTTGAATTACTTCTCTACTAATTCAATAAAAAGTCACCAAATTTTTCCCTAAGTTCTAGTGTTGAAACCTTTGCTAGGATACCACTCTGTAACACACCATTTACCACCCTAATCCAAAGAGGTGGTTATTGAGCTGACCCAAATCCCAATGTTATGTTATGGAAATGGAGTCTAAAAATGTTTTCCTTCTTTTTCAATCTCCTCAAAATCCAAACAGAAGACACCATTGCGTTCATCTCACCGAGAAAATTTTAGAGATATAAATTTTTACCTCAATCGGGTTCCTAAATCAAAATTTATGGCTTCTCGAAGATTCAAACACAATCCTATACTTCATCTTAATCAGCCACATGGCATCCACGTGGTCCCCACATGATACCCACATGGTGTGCTACCCATCTCCATGTCATAGAAGGGGAGATTCCACCAAATGACATGCCAACATGCTACTTGCACTATACCCATGTGGCTTGTGCAACAACCTGACATGTATGAGTACATATGCAACTTTATAATATAGGTAGGGGTATATCTTTCCTTTTGAAAAAGTGCCACTAGTAATACCATATAGTTCTTCGAAATAAAAAAATTCGGGCACCTTATCCGACCATAACCACCCCCTCCCCCCCCCCCCATTATAACAACCACATATACATATGCCTAGCGGATCAACAATGAAACTTAACTATTTGAGTTGTCATGAGCTCATTGAATCACAAACTTGAACACATTTTAGCATGAAGGTACATATTGATGGATTTGACGATCCATATCGCTTCCTTCCAATGGCGTTTGATACCATCAGATCTGAATGTACATGTTGTTTAATGACCTCTATGTGATCCAATGGAATGGAAGGGTTTTGTTGCCCCCATCAAGTTTCCATGTTGTGTCATCTCCACTTTGTGACAACTACTTGGATCCTAATCATTATGACCCAACCATCAATACATTTGGTCCTTCATGGCTCTTTTTGTGGCTATCCAACTAGCGATAGACTAACACCTTGCTCAATCCAATGGATCCTGACCCACGAGAATATCAATGGCCGACAACAAATGTAGATCCCCCGTAACACATCACAGTTGAAGATGGTTTGTGTTCCTGGTTCCAAAGTGTGATTCTACCCCTTTTATCTAACATATCTCACACATCATAAAAATATAATGGTGGAGGTTAAGTGTGAGAACCACCCCTTTCCTCACTAACATCACAGGGGGGTTTATGCATTTCATATTGGTTGTCCGATTAACAAACCATTTCCACCGTCGATCTACACCACTTCATAGGGTTTCCTCACTGGGGCCTTTCACCTAGTCATATGGCCTCCAACTAACATCACCCCTAGGTGATGTCACACCCACATCATGCTGACATATAGGAATTCAACCATTCCTCAAGAAATTTTACAGGAAACCAACATTCCACTTCATACATGAATCAACATTACTCGTCAATAGCATGGGAAATTAACCAACACATTTAACATATGCATGACACTCAACAGTACAAGGGGTTTAACTAAACATCTATCTTATGAAATAATTCCTGCAACTAAGATTGGGACTTTAATTATCCACACAACCTTAGACGAGTTGCAATCAAGTCTTTCTTATCGATGTATATTGGAAATGTATATCACTACTAAGAGGGGGGTTGAATTAGTAGTGAAAGTAATTATCAAAATTTCACCATTTAATTAATCCTTTAAACATTTCGAATCTAAAACACATAAGGAGAGATAAGAGAATCATAACATAACACATAACCACAAAAAGAACCATACACATAAGACACCAATGATTTTTGGTAGAAACCCTGAAGGGACAAAAACCACCCATTGTTGTTGTGTTGATTCTCATTCTCATATTATTATATAAGTCAAATCATTACATTTTAAATTGGCCTCCAGTAGTTAGGAGCCACTACTACTTTGAACAATATTGTTGGCCACCACCAGTGTGGAAGTCTCTACTCATATGACTTTGTAGGCCACCATATATTAGAAGTCATCACTCCCAATAAGCCTCACCCAACCACCACTCGACTCTCCAACCACCACTGGATGGAGCTACCACTCCCAAAATATTGTTTTTTTGGCCACCACCAACAAGGAGTAACTACCCTTTTCTTTTTCAACCACTACTCAATGAAGGCCCCAACCTCCTCAATATCTCAGAGACACGCTTTAATTCATTTTAAAACCAAGCTCCAAGGAGAACCACACAGTTCAACAACAATAAAATATTCTCTAGAAAATGATAATTCTAATAAAAAAAAATGTTGCATATGATAATATGATAAATACACCAGCAACAACAAAATACAAAAGATATATCTTTAATACTCCCTTTGCTCCATCTCCTCATTCTTTGCTCAAGATGTTCGCTGAAACATGCTGTTGCTACCTTTTGCAACTTCTGCAAACTGATTCATATTTTCTTCATAATGTTCCTCACAACTTGCACACTCTTCTCTTGCGTCACGCTTACTCAACCAACAATACAACTTACCTCAAGTCCTCAAAGCATTCTCCTATAAATAATTTACTGGAATGATTAAAACAATAATTTTAATGATAGTGATGGAGAGATAATCATCTATGTTCACACGCTCTTGATTGGTCCAGTATTTTGATATTTCTCCTTCTTGACTTGATCCTTCACGATCGTCATTGAATAAGGTATATTATTAAATTTAACCATCTTCTAGATGACTTCTTCAGACTTTTTTACCAATTACCAAGTGAAAACACCATAGTGATAAGTCCTCAGGAAACCATAGGAGAAAGAGATTTTAACATGGGAAGGTCCCTCAACTAGATAACCTACCATGGAAGCTCAAAGATTACCCTTGTTATGTATTTATTTAGAGAGTGCAAGCATCAATGCTCCTTTCCCAAGGCCACACCTAGTGTTTCCTCAGTCAACTTGAGTATTTGAGTATCTTTGTCTCTTGGTCAATAGCTTCATCAATCCAAAAAATTCCTAGTGGGTTCTTCAATCCTAAGGAAAACCACTCTTGGTGGCTTCATTAGTCCTTGGCAAGCCACTGCTCTCTAGCCTCCACTAGCAAACCCTGTTTGGATTCTTCAGTTTGTCTATTCCTATGAAACTCTCTCTGTTCAAATCGCTTTCTCATTTCCCTCCTCTTCGTGAGGAATTCTTACTTCTTTCCCCTTAGCTAACTCTCAACCTTACTGAATGGAAGAATTGAATGCATATGCCTCTCCTCGTGGTCCACGCATACCAATCCCTGGACAACGCGACCACCCTTTCCATTAATTATTTTTTCCTTTTCTTTCTTGCAATTTTTCCCAAGAGGAACATGGGCATTTCCTTCTTTCATCTGAATTTAATATGAAATCGGCCCAATCAACCCATTATTCATATTTAAAACAACCAACTTCCCCAAGTAATCTCCCTCCTCAAGCTTTGGAATCCATGTCCCTTTTTCTCAACCATTTTAATTTATGGCTACATAATTACAAGTAATTATTTACAATGTTTACAAAGAGAATTAAGCCATAGGAGATGTCACAAACCCCACCCCCTTGGAGTAACACCGTCCTTGGTGGTCTTATTCCTGAACACAAAAGAAATCATGCTTAATCTAAGCATAAATCACAATGAGATTTATATTTATATCTCATTTGAATTCCATTTTCACATGCACATTTATTTTCCAAACAACTCAATGGATATAGAATCCACCAAATCATCCATCTTTCGGTGGCTCTTTTTGCAATTTCTGGTAATTTTGTTGTGCCCTCAGATGCCTTTAGGCTGCTATTGTTCTTCCTTTTAACCAGATTTGTTTCCTCAACCAGGTAGTCCATTGTACTTCATGCATCATAGCATAAGACCTCTCTGAGATTCATTGTAAGAAAAATTTCAACGAAAGTAACATGCTCTCAATAGTTGATTTCTCCTTGAAGCTAGTCCTTGCAATATGACTTAGAAACATGATCATTAATTATTTCACAAGAGTGATCCTTGATAATAATTTTTCAATCATATTAGTGTTCATACAATCATTTATTCATTAGCATGTTCATGGAATCAACACATGTCTACATATGTCAATAAGGTCAAGGTTGAGAAAACCTCCTTTGTGCCATTCTCATGGTTTCCATATCATTTTCCATTATTCGATGGAATAAACCAACCCAGTTTCTTTTTCCAAGTTTCCTAAAAGCTATTGGGTAGCCTTATCAGGATACCCAAACATGAAAATTGCAATTCCTTTCACCCACATAGTCATATTTTTAAGGATAACTTATTTATACTGCTACTATGATGGTTCTCTAACAGAATCCTGTCATACTAGGAAACCTCATCTTTCCTTTATTGCATCCAAATACAAGAATACATTTGCACATATATTTATAGCTTTTAAAGTTTAGGAAACTCCCCTTTTTCTACACCATTCTCATGACTATTTTAACATTGACCATTAATTCCCATGGACCCAACCAACCCACTTGGTTGTTATACTCTTCCTTCCTACCTTCACTTACCCTTCATTCATGTATTGGACTTCATCCATGTCTTTACTTCTTTCGTTGGGTACCGCATAACTCTTCCCCAGAGTTCCAATCATCTCCACAACTCTTCATTCTTACTTTCGAAAAGGTATATTTTTTTTCTAATTAAGAAATGATATTTATTTGATGAACATCCTTCCTAACTGGCCACTCTTATGATCCGAGTCTTCCTTCCAGCTATTAGTCTAATACATAAGGCACTGACTCTAATACCAATTGATCAATACTTAGCAATTACTGGGAGGGGGGTGAATCGATAATTATGTCTTTTGAATCACCAAATTAAATTATTTTAACAACTTTTAATATTTTCTTTTGCAGTTAGTAGAGTTGTATATGTAAGTTAGCATTTAACAATAAATTCAACAATGTGCATAAATGAAATATATTGAGTACATGTAGACACCAAACATAAGTGGAAACCCATAAAGGGAGAAAACCATGAATTTTGGTTGAAGTGATGTGAAGGAAAACTCTTACTCCCCTTATTACATCATTTTTTTTGTAGGCTTCTACCTATAGGAGGCTACTACCTTGAATTTCTTCTGCAAACTACAACTTGCTAGGAAGCTCCTACTCTCTATTCTACATGCTCCAACCTACTCTTTTTTGGGCTACTACCTGAAAGGAGACAACAATTTGCTACTCAAATTAAAAATAAAAATTTCTAGTAACCTGGTGTTTGTCTTTGCTCTAAACTATGTTTTTGTCCTCTTTTTAGTTGCTTATCTTCTATGCTTCTTTTTCTCAATTTTGATCCACTTCTATTCCTCTTTCTCCTTTTCTCCTCACCAGGGTATTCATGAACTTTTTCTCTTAGAATTCAACTCTCTAACATCACTCACATTCATAAATGCAAAGCTCTATGAATGTTTGCATTCCATGCAAGGATTCAAAGTGAAGGATTGCCTCTTTGTATTCTAGGGTTGTTCATAGTCTACCTCTTCATTTCCAAGTTTAAAGCTCAAGTCAAGACAAATACACCTTGAGCTGCTTACAAAACTAAATAAGCATAGTTCAACATCAATAATTTCTTAAGAAAAAGCTCAAGAGATTCTCCATTTTTTCTACAGGCCATGGAAGTTGGTTGCCAACTACAAATTCGGGTTGCGAACACTAATAATATGTTGTCAATCTGAGCTGTGAACACCAATAACCAAGCTCTAATCTGTGTCTGTCTTTTGAATTAGGGAAAATTAAAAAATTTGTTACCCATGTTTGTACCAAAGTTTAATTCTATTGACTTCAAACTCTATAGTGATTTCAAGATCAACAACATGGATATATGAATTAAGTTCAAAGATGGATTCTTATTCTTGGATTTCATGGCTTGGAAATAAGTAAGAATTGTGCACTTCTTGTAAACTGATGATCTTGTTCATACCATACTATAAATTAATGTTTCTGTTCAATACAAATACAAAGCTATTCAAACATTGTTCTCAAATTCTCATGTGTCATATATTTATTTTGTTTCTGAGACAAACACCAATTAACTTTGAGCACATAGTAATCAACCTTGCACACCATTGTAACAAGTCTTCATACTTAATTGAGTCACACTATAAGAAGCCTTTTAATCCACAACAATCAACCCTTATTGGATCAACCTTACACATCATAGCCATTTTCAAATGTACGGCAACAATAATAAATGGCCCGGACTAAACTTATCACCTATATTTAACATTTACCGCCCTTGCCACAAGGCTATCGAACAAGGCGAGCCTTATTTCAGCTGCCATAGGCCCATTAATGCAGCCAGGCGGCTGATGCCCGCCGCATGATGATCTACACCTTTAATCCGACGGCGGGCATCACCTGCCTGGCCGCATTAATGGGCCTATGGCAGCTGAAATAAGGCTCGTCATCGAACAAACCCCATATTACTTCATGACAGTTATTTAGATAACACATCTATTTCTCGAGACAAGTGAGGTGACTACCCATTAGTCCTTCCTTATAATAGCATTTAAGATTTATTTAATATGTATTTATCTTAATTATGAATTTGGGTGATTATCTATTAATATTTTTTATTATTGCATTTAAGATTTATTTAATATCTATATATATTTTAATCACTAATTTAGCAAGAGCCCAGAGATCAAATTCCTTGAAGTGAATTTTTTTTAAGAGTGCAATCCATAAATACATATCGATCATTTATAAATTTTTATTGCTTATGTTGGATTTTTTTAATGTATAAAATGGGTCAAAATTTACTTGACATAAAATAGTGAGAAAATATTTTAACTACGAAAAAATATTTGTTTTCAATTTCTTTATATAGTGTATATATAATGTTGTTTTGTTTTTTTTTTGTTTTTTTGTTTTTAACTATTTTATTTCTCTATAAAGTTGATATAAGATTATGTTGTTTCATATAAACACCAAAAAATTTTATTTATAGTTGAGAGAGAGGGTGAAATATTTTTACCACTTCTCTTTAGTATGGACACTGAGAGTGAGAATGAAATTATTGATGTTTTATAATATTTTTAATTAAACAAACTAAACATATATATTCATTTTTGTTTTTATAATATCTAACATATATATATATAGTTACACTTATCAACTCTAAATTGAAAATAGATATATTTATACATTTCTCATCCTGAACTGTAAAATGAGTTTCTAACTTACTAAAAAATTATTTGAGTTAAAAATCTATAAAATAATGAAAATATTAGAAACTTAAAATTATAATTATGTGTATTATAATTACATGTATTTGTGTAAAAAGTTGTTTTAAAGGAAAAAAGGATCATAAAGTAGCTTTTAAAAAAATCTATAAAATAACTAAAAAAAAGTTAACGAAAAAAGGATTGTAAAGTAGCTTTTTTCCTTTAAAACTTAAAATTATAATTATGTGTATTATAATTACATGTATTCCTGTAAAGAGTTGTTTTAAAGGAAAAAAAAAAAAATATTATAAAGCAGATTTTAAACTTTTAAAATTTAAAGGTTAATCGATTTTGCGGGGAAGTTTTTAGTTAGTTTATATTTTATAAAATTTGAATTTTTTAGTCATAAATAATTAATATTTATGATTTTAATTATTTTTAAAAAATGATAATATTTTTTTATAAATAATAAAAAATTTCATTAAATCTAAATTTTATAAAATTTAGATATTTTTATTCATGTATATAATTAATATTTAAAATTTTAATAATTTTTAAAATCTTTTAATTAAAATATAATTAAAAGAATCCAAAGCATAACTAAAAGGAATCCAAACCAAACATACTTAGATTATATTAAATTTAAGATAAGATTAAATTAAAAATAAAATCAAGCATACTTAAAATAAGATTAAATTAAAAATAAAACCAAACCTACTTAAAGATAAGATTAAATTAAAAATAAAAAAGAATTGAAATAAATTGTATCACTCTAAACGATGATCACTTTTGAGTTTCTAGTTTGAAACTTAAATTATGAAAAATTTAATAAAAAACTAAAAGGTTGTACATTATTCCATTTCGGTCATTGAGCCAAATAATCGGGAGAAGCATTTAATAGTTGAGTAAATATTTAAAATGATTAAGGTTGAGATCTATAAAATTATTAATAAACCAATTAATATGGAAAATCATTTGATTAATTTTTAGATTGAGGCAAAGTGTTTTTTTTCAATATCTCATCCTTAAGACAAACACCAACATAAAATTGACACCTGGCACATCCGGAGGCTTCATCAATAAATTAGGGAGGGCATATGAATTTAGCTGAGTTGTAATATGACGTGGATTGGCTGTCTCCACGGTACCTGCTTTCTTTTTGCTTTTTCCTTTATTCTATGTGTGCCACGTTCTCATCTTTATCTAATATAGACCTATTTTAACTTACAAAGGTAATCCGACGTGGACAAAACCACATTCCAACGACAATTCGGAATTTGAGACTCTGGTTTCGGCATTTATCAGGAACATTATCATCTTACAGACACGTCAGTGCTCTCGGCGGTGGTACGGCGGGCGCGAAATGGATAGGCTTAATTTTCAAGGGCCAACTAAGGTACTCCGTGGCAACAGACCATTGGCAAAGAGTATTTAGCATAGGAGAATGAATCCACATATACAGTTTTAAGTTTCCGGATGGCAGAAAGCTCGCCGGCTCGGACGTGGCATGCGCGGTTTTGACCCCCAAGGATGAGAATACGAAACTCTGAGACGGTAGATGTTTCGAGACTTTGTCGGAGGCAATCTTTTCATTACAATCCGAGTCTATAAATTCGAATTCCGCGGAGCAATTTCCAATTGCAGATGCATTGTTTCCGTTCGCAAACGCTGAAACTATAGATGCTGTCAACGTTGACACTGCTGTAGGTCCTCATTAGATGGCGAGGATAACATCGGATTAGATAAGAAAATATGTTTTTGCTGAGACTGTAGAAAGGTTGAAATTCTGCTTAGGTCACATCGGCTTAGAAAAGAATGTGATTTTGCTGAGACTGTGGACAGGTTATGATTTTTGTATACTTCTTTGACAAGTTTCTTCAGTGTTTTGTGTTGAAAGTTTAGTGCAAGAAAAATGGCCGTGGGAGGGTTTGACGCCACAGTAGGGTCTGCGCCTGTGGAATTCGAGGCGCGCATAACGGTTCATGTCATCGTAACTTGTATAATCGCTGCAAGCGGCGGGTTAATGTTTGGCTACGATATAGGAATTTCAGGTAAGCTTCCGAAGCTTTAATGTCGACTGGTTGTTTGTTCAACAAGTGCAGAGATTTTCCTTAAAGATTTTCTTGTCGAGTTTTGCAGTGAAAATTTTAGCAATACTTTGCAGTGAAGGCTGCAATTTTGTTTTTGCTACAGAATTTGCTGAGAATTTAGGGCATCTTAAACTTCTTTCTACTTTGTACGTTGTTTTGAGTTGTGACGGGATATTTTACAGGGAAGATCTGATATTTGTTCTTTGTCACTTTATTTCATGAAGTGCTTTAAAGCGCAGGGTGCCTCTAACGTTGATTCTTTTGAGTTTTTAGCAACATTATTGCGTTCTGCGGTTTTCGTCTGCTTTGTTAAAGATCGGAATATACCCATCGGATTTCATCATGTTATTCTGTAACTCTGATGGTGTAGAAATGGGAGAACTACTCTCTTTCAATGTTATACGGTTTAAGCATGGTAAAGCATTAGGCAAATTTGTATTTCTCGTCCGATTTCGCTGGATTTTTGAAGCCAGAGTGCATTATACTGGACTATGGGTTTTCTTTCTGTTCACAATAGCCACAAAAGACCTCCGCATAATCTTAACTGCATTTTAAGACTTCTGTAAACTGGATATCTTAACTGAATTTTAAGAGTTGCACGAGTCCTAAATGTTCTTCGAGCGATCTGAAGTGGTTCAGCTCTTCATACCTTTACCAAAAGTTTCTTGGATTCTTTTCCTCTGATAATGAAAAGTGTTTTTGTTAGTAGTTTTGTTGTGTGTGCCTGTGACGTGAATTTATGACTGTAGGAAATACTTGCTCTTCATGAGAATGTTTACGGTTAGTAATCTACATCGTTACTGAAGATCTGACGATTCATTATTTTAATGTGCAGGTGGAGTGACTGGCATGGATGACTTTCTCGTTAAATTCTTCCCCGTGGTCGCGGTCAAAAAGCACGAGGTGAAGGAAAACAATTACTGTAAGTACGATAATCAAAGATTGCAGCTCTTTACTTCATCTCTGTACTTAGCCGGTCTGGTCGCGACATTTTTTGCGTCCTATGTTACTAGAAGATATGGCCGGAGACCGACCATGCTTATTGCCGGCGCATTCTTTCTTTGCGGAGTCGTCTTGAATGCTTCAGCGGAGTATCTTATCATGCTCATCATCGGAAGAATATTACTCGGATGTGGAGTTGGATTTGGAAATCAGGTCTGTAAACAGACGATTCACACTCCTGGAAAGACAGAACCTTAGATATAATATCGAAATTCAAATAATTCAGATATGAACCATCCCTGCACATTCCTTTTAAGCAAAAATCGCATTTTAAAAGCTGAGTTCCTTTGTTGAGATTCTTGGATTTACTAGGAATTTTTTTATATAACAGGACTTTTGTACACTGAGCCGTAAGTTCCATGACACACCTTTGATAGGATAAGCTTTTCTTACATTTGGATTCCCAAATTTTTCGTTTGCTTTAAAACATATGATAACACAATCATTTTTTTTTTGCGTTGTGCGATATTATTATAATTTTACTGTAAATCTTTCAGAGACATCTTAGGTAGGCTTAGCGTTCGTTTTCTCGATCGGTCATCTGTTGGACTACTGGTGTGATGAATGGGCCTTTGCTTTTCCGTAACTGCAGGCGGTTCCTCTTTTCCTGTCAGAGATAGCACCGACTAGAATTAGAGGGGCTCTAAACATCCTCTTCCAGCTGAATGTTACAATAGGCATTCTGTGTGCGAATTTAGTGAACTATGGAACTGATAAGATTATTCCGTGGGGATGGAGACTTTCGTTGGGCTTGGCAGGTATCCCTGCAATAATGCTATCTGTGGGGTCTATATTTTTAGTAGAGACACCCAATAGTCTGATTGAAAGAGGACACCTGGAAGACGGCAAGAAGGTATTGCGAAAAATCAGAGGAACAAACAATGTGGAGGCAGAGTTCGCTGAACTAGTTCAAGTTAGTAAACTAGCTGCGCAAGTAAAGCATCCATTTCGAAACCTCTTGAAGCGCAAGAATAGACCTCAGCTTATCATAGCCATTTTTCTCCAGATCTTCCAGCAGTTGACTGGGATCAATGCCATTATGTTCTATGCTCCCGTGCTCTTCCAGACACTGGGATTCAAGAACGATGCTTCACTTTACTCTGCGGTTATTACTGGTGCAGTCAATGTGTTATCCACTTGTGTCTCTATCTACTCGGTTGATAAACTTGGTCGAAGGGTACTTCTTCTTGAAGCAGGAGTACAGATGTTCATTTCACAGGTTAGCCAAATTTCTTCTTATAATTTATTTCCATTTCAATGCTCTGCTTATACCAATTCTTCCTCTAATTCATTTCCATTTCAATGCTCTGGTTAAACCTAAATGGTTGTTAATTTCAATGCCAAAATTGTCCCACATTATGAATATTTTCTGAATTGAAGGTGATTATTGGAATCCTATTGGCAACGGGGTTGAAAGATGGAGAACAGCTTTCTCACACCACAGCCATTGTGATAGTGCTGATGGTGTGCGTTTTCGTATCATCCTTTGCATGGTCATGGGGACCTCTCGGATGGTTGATTCCCAGCGAAACCTTTCCCCTGGAAACAAGATCTATTGGACAGAGTGTGACCGTCTGCGTCAATCTCCTCTTCACTTTTATTATTGCACAGTCATTTCTGTCAATGCTTTGCAATTTCAAATACGGGATCTTCTTCTTCTTTGCTGGCTGGGTGGTCATTATGTCCTTCTTTACGCTGTTTCTCATCCCTGAAACGAAGAACGTGCCGATTGAAGAGATGATGGAGCGAGTGTGGAAAAGGCATTGGTTTTGGAAGAGGTTTGTCGCAGACGATGACATCATTGACGATGACGAAGATATTAAGTCCAAAGAAGGAAAGGAAAGAGCGTTGGAATCCCAACAATAATTCTCAGTTGTGATTTTCTGACTCTGTTTAATTGAAGCAGAAATAATTAGAATTTCAGCCTTTTCTTCTCATAATAATTGCAGAAGTCGGCCATTCCCATAATAATAATAGGACTTGCTTCATTGTGCTGTTACCCAATATGCCTGCAAGATTTTGAATTGTGCGACGAATGCCCCGTATTTACAACTCCAATGGCAGAGCTCCATATTCCAATTGCTGGAACCACGGGGTACTTTTATCTCCAAATCACCGTGCCCTGCGTTACAGTGTTCTTTATGTCATTCTCCATTAGCCGCTCCGTTCTTGGAGAAATCCCAATGGCTTCAATACAATTGTTGAATGGAACATGATGGGACAGAGTGGCAAATTATGCAAATATATATCGTGTTTTCTATTTAAATCTACTTTTGCAATTTTCTAAGGTATCACGCTACACTTCCCTTGTTTTTAGAATTTCATTTGTGGGGCAAGTTCTTATATAAATAGACTTCTGCAATACTCTTGACAAAACTGTAGCGTCAATGAAATCTGATAGGTTTGGTTATACAAAGTGATTGCATTAAGTTTAATTTTGTGTTTAAAATTTTCATTATGTTGTAAATTTATTACATAAAAAGTAGCAAGTTGCTTAATATGGCTTTACTAGTTTTCAATCATTATTAAAAATTAAAAATTTGATAATTAATTTTGTAATGTTTTAATGGCTAGAATTGTTAATTTAATTAATAAATAAAAACAATGTAATGACACTGAAGGTGTTCCTAGGATGAGTTTGGTGTTAGAAAAATAAAGAGATCAAAGAGCGATTACACACAACACAAAACACACACTTAGATATTTTTATTGATTACAACATTTACACATATTTAAGACATAAATTTCTGGCTTCCGCACTTCTAGATCATGACTACAACTCTTACATAGGAAACAACAATTTCTAGATTGATGTTTGGGAACTCTCAATGAAAATTCACAACAACACATGGAAGCATTACTTTCAATACCCTCCCTTAATGCTCACAGGAAAAACATTGAAAACACATATTACAACAACAAGGATAATCTTTGTCCTACTGCTCTTCATTAGCACTCACATGCACTCCCGAATCTCAAAAACACCGCTCTTTCACCACCACAAATTGGAGCTATCACTTAACCTCCATTTAAAACTTAACCACCTCTCACCATCGTTGATGAACTTTGCAAGATCAACAATACCGACACCTCGGCTCATCTGGGCTTCCACGATAAGAGCCATGAAGTAATGAACCATCCTATCGGATATTTCACTTTCGATTATTCATCAGTTGCTAGGATGGAGGTATGGATATTGAATGTGTTCAAAAGTTGATCAAACAACTTGACCTTCTAACACACAAGTATTGATGTTTCAAACACTGGGGCTTCCAGTTTAAGAACCACCAACCCTTTTTATAACCAATAAAAACACGCAAGAATTTATGATTCAGAAATTGAGGATTCCAGTTTAAGAACCACCAACCCTTTCTATAACTAACAAAAACACAAACACAAACACCAACCACCAAAACATACAAAGACAAAATCAATGATTCCTCTTTATTGATTTGTGCAGATTAGATCAAATATGATAATAATAAATTTGCATATTGGTATTTTCCATCAGATTGCGGCATTTGGATCTCGATCTCTGGATAAAAAATACCACAATATTTTATTATTTAAAATCTAAAATGAGAAATTTCAACATTCCACCTGCATGTCACAATTGTACATCTTGCGTCATCTAATAATCTCGAGAACCACCATTGAAAACATGTAGACATTACTCTCAATTGTAGATCCACACTAGATCAAACCAAATTTATGTTGATCCAACTTCTTCATAAGCATATCTCCTCTTCTTTTACAAATATTTGTCCACGATGGAACTTCACACAAAAGCAACAACACTGGATCTTTGCAATTATCTTTTGCATGCAACTATCCATAGTCCACACACAAATTAAATATTCACACAAACAATAGATCAAATCCTATATTAATCTAATATATGTACAAAGGAGTATCATGGTTAAAATTGCATGATCTTAGCCCCTCTCGTGAGAGAGTCAGCTCTGATAACATGTTAGAAAAACAGAGAGAGATCAAAGAGTGATTACACACAACACAAGGCACACACTTATATATTTTTATTGATTACAACAGTTACACATATATAGGACATAAATTTATGACTTCCACACTTCTAGATCATGACTAGAACTCATACATAGGAAACAACAACATCTAGATTGCTGCTTGGGAACTCTCAATGACAACTCACAACAACACATGGAAGCATTACTTCCAATATTTGGCTGGGAAGATTTGGCTAATAAGATATGTTTATTTTTGTCTTCCTTCCAAATAAAAATTGACATGTGTCACTACAAATGAGGGTGCGCTAGGGCGGCTTTGTGGGGGTTTACAAGGGGCAATTGCATAACAGAATGGAAATTTCCATCAAGGTTATGGATACTAGTTTCGTGCAGGGCGAGCATGAATTTCAGAATGAAGTTTCCATTATAGGAAAAATCGTCTTGCTGCACATAGTGGGTCTCTTGGGTTTCTGCGTGGATCAGAAAAGAAAGCTTCTAGTTTATGAATTTATTTGGAATCAGAGCCTTCAAGAATATAATTCGATGGTGTGACAACGTTAAAATGAATTTGAGTGGAACATGTATCACATTTGCAGATGGAAATCCATTGAACTGAAATTATTTCACAATTAAATTTTATCATGTGTCACCATTTGAGCGAAGAAAACAATTGAAATTCCAAGATTTCTTTTTCCCACTACTTTTATAACCCGAGCTTTTTTTGAGCATTTCAAATTGTGCGAAATGCAATGGACACGTCTATGCCTACTTGTGTGTGGTGTTGGATACCTTTTTTCTGCTAATATATATGTAGTTTTGTTTTATGTTGTTTAGCGTATGAAAAGATGTTTCATATGCTTGCTTAATTCTTCAAAAATGTTATGTAAAACATTATGTTTATCCCTCTTTCTCAGACAATGTAATGTAGAGTGCTTTGTTTGTGTTGTAATGTAATGTAGAGCGCTCTGTATGCATGGATATGGGTGTTTTGTTATCTTTCTATATGCGTCTGTTTGAAGTTATTGTTTGTTAATTATTTGTATTGTGTGATAATTGTGAGAAAAGAAAGCTTATAGTTTCTAAATTTGTATGGAATCATAGCCTTCAAGAATATAATTCGATGATGCGGAAGCGTTAAATTGAATTTGAGTGGAACACTTATCAAATTTTCAGATGGAAATCCGTTGAACTGAAATTATTCCACAGTTAAAGTTGTTCCCATTTGAGTGAAGAAAACGATTGAAAGTCCAAGCCTTGTTTTTCTCAATTCTTTTATGACCCAAGATTTTGTTGAGAATTTCAAATTGTGCAAAATGAAATCAACACTCCTATGCCTAATTTGTTGGAAATACTCCCAACAACCGCCATTAATAAATTCTAGAAGCAGCCTACACTTCAGTGAATTTTTGTTGCAGGAAGGAAAAAGAACAGATCGAAACCCGTAGGTGTTTCTTCACGCAAAAGCAAAGAACAGAGTATCTGAGCCACACTTTGTGTTTAATTCTGTACCCACCATTTTCACTTACCTTTTTTCCCGCATATCGCAGCCTGCAAGTTTTAACCTTTACCTCTTAAGCCTTCACCGAAAGCTAAGTTTCCACCAATGCGATATCGGTGGGACCCATCAACCTTTACCGCATTACCAACCCACCCACAAACCTTTGTTATTTCATTATTCCTTACCTTTTTGCTTTTCACACTTTCCACCGTTTAAGTGCCCACATAACGTACTTCGCACATTTTACCATTTACCTCTTTTAGCACCTGCAGGTTATCCTTTTTATGTTGTGATGCGATGTGTTAACACCCATGCAGATTAACGGGTGCGATCATTGTTGATATCAACTCAACGATAACCTGCGGGCATAAGCAACCCACTGTTTAACCCAAAGGGTGCCTCCGTAGTTGACCTCGCAGGGCGCCCCTTTGACCAAGATCAACGACTGATATCTACTACGGGGGCACAACGTCGATGAACGAACCATACCCCGAGGTCCCTTTGCAGTGATGTATTGCGCTAGTTAAAAGTTGAAATCGCCGATATGCGATTCGTAATGAGGACGTGGAAGTGATGTGGTTTCAAAGCTTAAACCCATAAAATTCAGGTCCAACAGTTTGTATTGTGTACGTTGTTTCGTGTAGAAAACAACATAACAGGCAGAAGGACGTTTTGGTTGTTACCTGTCCATTTCTGCATTAAATCAAATTTAATTTTCAGGCTCTGGCCAATTTTGTATTAAAGCAATGTAATTTTCATATGTTCACAAAGAGATGAATGAAAAAAAAAATTCCTCTCATATTTTCCCTCTGCCTGTCTGTGTATGATTTTTATTTCCGCATTTTGTGCATTCTCTTTGTTATGGGGGAAACACATCCCTGTGTGTTTTGTTTTATTCATAATATCCAACATGGTATCAGAGCAGGTCTAGGCTCTCATTGAAAGAAGCACGAGCTCACTCTTTACTCAAGAAGCAACAAGATTGTTTGTAGAAGCGGAAGTCTCAAGTAGTGAGAAAGCTTTTACTGCATTGATAAATTTTTTGTTTACACAGTCAAGATGGCAACAGTAGGCACAAGTCTGACTAATCCCCAACTACCACAGTTCAATGGGAAGAATTATGATTATTTGGCTACTACAATGAAGGCCCTGTTTACTTCACAAGATATTTGGGAGCTGGTGGAACATGGTTTCCAAGAACCAGCAAATGTAGCAACACTTAATGCTTTGACACAAGCACAAAGAGATTTGTTGAGAGAAAATAAGAAGGACTCCAAAGCCCTCTTCTATATTTTCCAAGCAGTACATGAGAGTATTTTCCCAAGGATTGCAGTAGCAAAAAAGTCTAAGGAGGCATGGGATACCCTCCAGATAGCCTATCAAGGCATGGCAAAGGTGAAGACAACAAAACTTCAAATGCTGAGAAGAGATTTGAAACTCTTTGTATGAAAGAGTCTGATAATATAGACTCATTCTTCACACATGTGATTGGGTTGGTTACCAAGATAAGGTCTCATGGAGAGACACTTGAAGAAAGGAGAATAGTGGAGAAAGTTTTAAGAATTCTACCATCAAGGTTTGATGCCATAGTAGTGGCCATAGAAGAGACAGAGGATCTCTCATAGTTTTCAATGGATGAGCTTCATGCATCACTAATGTCTCATGAGCAGAGATTGAATAGAGAAAAAAAATCCTCATTGGAGCATGCATTCAAGACACAAATGTCGTCTGGTCAAGGTAGAGGCCGAGGAAGATCAAACTACTAGGGAAGAGGAAGAAGCCCACACATAGGCGGAAGAAGCAGTCTTGCAAGCACAAGTGGAAGGGGCAAAAACCATAATCTAAGTGAAGGTTCAAGCCAAAATCAAGCACAAAGATAGAGGTATGATAAATCTCAAGTCCAATGTCATTGTTGCAAAAAACATGGCCATTATACAATTGAATGTAGAAAGAAGCAAAATGACATGGGTAGTAAACCTAGTGTAAATTTTACAAAAGAAAATCAGAACCAAGGAAATGTGCTTTTAACTTGTAGTGTAGCACAAGAAAAACAAGAAGATGTATGGTTCTTAGATTCAGGGTGTAGTAACCATATGACTAGAAACATCACAATGTTTTCCAATCTAGATGAAAGTGTAAAATCTGAAGTGACAACGGGGACTGATAGCAAAGTCTTTGTCATGGGGAAAGGAAGAGTAAAAATACTAACAAGGAATGGAGAGAAGAATTTTGTGCCAGATGTCTATTATGTACCTGGCTTGAAATGTCACCTTCTAAGCATTGGACAACTCGTGAATAAGGGCTACAATGTTTTTTTTTAAATGATGTGTGCACAATCATGGATATACCTCCAAGTGGAGAAGTCATTGCAAAAGTGCATATGACAATCAATAGAATGTTTCCTCTCAAGTTCAGATCAGACTTGAAGGAAAGAGGTGTTGTAGCCACAGTCACACAAGAAATCTTTCAAGAAGAAGTGAAAGATGAGAACTGGTTATGGCATTTGAGATTTGGACATCTCAATTTCGAAGGTTTGAACTTGCTGCATAGAAAAGGCATGGTAAAGGGATTACCACTCACAGAGAAACCAGGCAGCCTATGTGAAGGCTGCATCTTGGGAAAACAACACAGAGAATCATTTCCATCAGGAAAGAGTATAAGGGAAAATACACCTTTGGAGATTGTCCACTCGGATTTATGTGGACTAATGCAAACGCCATCATTAGCTGGAAGTCATTATGTTTTGACATTTATAGATGATGACACAAGGAAGACATGGGTGTATTTTCTAAAATAGAAAAGTGAAGTGTTTGAAAATCTCTACCACTTCAAAGCTCATGTTGAGAAGCAAAGTGGACACTACATAAAAGTGTTGAGAACTGACATAGGTGGAGAATATATCTCCAAAGACTTCCTACCTTTCCGCAAGGAGCATGGAATACACAAGAAATTTACCACAAGGTATACACCTCAACAAAATGGTGTAGCAGAAAGAAAGAATAGGACCATCATGGACATGGTAAGAAGTATGTTGAAGGCAAAACATTTTCCAGATGAGTATTTGGTAGAAGCTGCCAATTGCGAAACTTATATTTTAAATAGATGTCCAACCAAAGCTGCTATGAATAGAGTTCCAGAAGAAGCATGGAGTGGAACAAAGCAAGTTGTCACTCACATGACAGTTTTTGGATGTGTGGCATATGCACATGTCTCGGATCAGCTAAGGAAGAAGTTGGACAACAAGGGGGAGAAGTGTATATTTGTTGGATACAACGATGAATCCAAGGCCTACAAGCTCTATAATCCATCAACCAAGAAGGTAATAATCATCATAGATGTTCATTTCATTGAAGAAGCTTGGGATGGAAGTTTAGAGAAGATTGTAAATATGAAGACATGTATTTCACATGAAGACAAAGAGGAATTGATTGCAGAAAATAATTCCTCAATGGTGGCTCCTCCTCCACCTACACAAGCTCAACAGAGCACACCACAAGCAAGCAATAGAACAACAGTGCAAAACCAAGGAAGTGATTCTCCAAGCACACCACAGGGATCAGAAACTCCCTCGAGTTCAAGTGCAACTCCAAGCACATCTTCAGCAAATACAAGAAGACCAAAACTCAGAAATTTAAGTGAAATTTATGAGAAAGAAGAAGTAAATAGTAATGTCAGCCTGAATTCTTTATTTTCTTTATTTTGTCATGTTGATTACCCAATCCATTTTGAATATGCAATCAAAGAAGAGAAATGGATTGAAGCAATGAATGAAGAGATAGGAGCAATAGAAAGGAATGACACATGGGAGTTAGTGGACCTCTCACAAGGGAAAGAAGTTATTGGAGTGAAATGGGTCTATAAGACCAAGAGAAACATTGAAGGAAAGATAGAAAGGCACAAAGAAAGACTTTTTGTCAAAGTCTACAAACAGCAACAAGGAAGAGACTATGAGGAAACATTTGCACTTATTGCAAGGATGGAGACAATGCAGAAAGTGTTATCAATAGCAACACAACAAAAATGGAAAGTTTATAAAATGGATGTGAAATCAACATTCTTGAATAGAGTGTTGAAAGAGGAGGTGTATGTTGAACAACCTCCTGGCTATGAAATAGAAGGCCAAGAACACAAAGTGTGTAAGTTGAAGAAATCTCTTTAGGGGTTGAAGCAAACACCGAGAGCATGGTACAGTAGGATTGATGCTTACCTGATGGACAATGGGTTTGACAAGTGTGATGGTGAACCCACACTCTACATCAAAGAAAATGATGGTAAAATTCTTATTGTTGTTTTGTATGTAGATGATTTAATCTTTACAGGAAATGATGTTTCTCTCATTTTTTATTTTAAAGCAGTCATGAAAAGTGAATTTGAAATGACTGACTTGGGTTTGCTGATATATTTTTTGGGCATAGAAGTAAAGAAAACAAAAAAGGGGATTTTTATATCCCAAGCAAAGTATGTTGAAGACGTTTTAAAGATGTTCAATATGCAGAACAACAAAGCATCAACAACTCCAACTGTCATGGGGTTGAAGTTGAGAAAGGAAGGTTGCAGCAAGAACTTCGATCCGACATTATACAAGAGCATGGTTGGCACTTATATTTGACCGCAACTAGGCCTGATATAATGTATGCAGTAAGTTTGATATATAGATTCATAGAGAAACCCAAGGAGACACATCTGAAAGTAGGCAAGCGAATATTGAGGTATGTAAATGGAACGATAGAATATGGTGTTCTATACTCCTCAACTGATAATTTTAAATTGATTGGTTACACCGATAGTGATTGCGCTGGAAGTGTAGATGATAGAAAGAGCACATCAGGGTATTTTTTCATTTGGGATCGGGAGCCATTTCATGGGATTCCAAGAAACAACTAATAGTTTCATTATCAACAGCAGAAGCTGAATATGTAGCAACAAAAACAACATGCCAAACAGTTTGGATGAGAAGGATGCTGAGAGATTTATGTCATGAGCAAGACAAAGGAACCACAATTTTCTGTGATAATAGCTCAACAATTGCATTATCAAAGAATTCTATTTTCCACAAGAGAACAAAGCATATTGATGCCAAATTTCATTTCATAAGAGAATTAGTTAACAATGGTGAAATTGTTTTGTAGCATTGCAGGTCAGAGGAACAATTTGTTGATATCCTCACAAAGCCATTAGGACAAAGAAGTTTTTTTTATCTTAGAAAATGTTTGGGAATTATTGATGGTGGCAGTTGTGATTAAGGGGGAGTCCTGGAAATACTCCCAACCACTGCCATGAATAAAGTCTGGCAGCAGGCCACATTTCATTGAATTTTGTTGCAGGAAGGACAAAACATAGATCCAAACCCGTAGGCGTTTCTTCACGCAAAAGAAAAGAACAGAGTACCTGAGCTACACTCTGCTTTTAATTATTTACCCGCTGTATTCACCTACCTTTTTTCTCGCATATTGCAGCCCATAAGTTTTAACCTTTACCTCTTAAGCCTTCTCCAAAAGCTAAGTTTCCATCGATGCGATATTGGTGGGACCCATCAACCTTTACCACATTACCAATCCGCCCAAAAACCTTTGTTATTTCATTATTTCTTACCTTTTCTCTTTTTCGCACTTTCTGCCATTTAAGTGCCCGCATAGCGCACTTCACACATTTTACAATTTACCTCTTTTAACACCCACAAGTTATCCTTTTTATGTTGCGATGCGATGTTTAACACCTGTGCAGATTAACGGGCGTAGTCATCATTGATCTCAGATCAACGATAACCCATGGGCACAAGCAGTCTGTTGTTTAACCCAAAGGGTGCCTCCGCAGTTGACCTCGGTGGGCGCGCCTTTGACCAAGATCAACGACTGATATCTACTGTGGTGGCACAATTTCGATGAACGAACCATACCCCGAGGTCCCTTCGCAGTGACGTGTTGTGCTAGTTAAAAGTTGAAATCGCCGAAATGCGATTTGCAATGAGGACATGGACGCGATGTGGTTTCAAAGCTAAAACCCATAAAATTTTAGGTTCGATAATTTGTGTTGTGTACGATGTTTTGTGAAGAAACCAACATAATAGGTAGAAGGACATTTTGGTTGTTACCTGTCTATTTTTGCATTAAATCGCATTTAATTTTCAGGCTTCGGCCAATTTTGTATTAAATCAATGTAATTTTCATATGTTCACAGAGAGATGAATGAAAAAAAAGTTTTCCTCTCCTGTTTTTTTGCTCTTCCTATCTGTGTATGATTATTATTTCCACATTTTGTGCATTCTCTGTGTTGTGGGGAAATACATCCCTTTGTGTTTTGTTTTCTTCATAATTTCCAACATACTTGTGTGTGGTGATGGATAAATTTTTCTTGCTAATATATATGTAGTCTTTTTTTATGTTGCTTACATTATGAAAATATGTTTCATACGCTTGCTTAATTCTCTGAAAATGTAATGTAAAGCATTATGTTTATCCCTCTTTCTTAGACAATGTAATGTAGAGCACTTTATCTGTGTTGTAATTTAATGTAGAGTGCTTTGTATGCATGGATATGGGTGTTGTGTTATCTTTGTGTATGTGTCTTTTTCGAATTGTTGTTTGTTAATGCCATGTATTGTGTGATAACTATGAGAGAGAGTAAGAGATATTGAGGGAGTGTTATAGCATCATTTTTCACCCTCAGGTGATTCATGATTGTCTTTATGGCTTTGGGCACCCATTCCCACAGACTTGAACAAATTTCATTAAAAAACAGTGTTAAAATTCCCATACACGGGTATGCCCAGACTTTTCCGCGTGTATATGCGAGTCCACATGTACTTTTTCGCGTATGCCATTAAACTCATTAAAAAATATATAAAAATCCCCTATTTTCAGGCTGGGTTGATGGTCACTCCAGTAGTTCAACCACCCCAGTACGTGGCCAACTGTTTCCATCTGATTGAAACTACTTTGAGGGAGTATAAAAAGCCCCTCATGTGCATGGCCTAAGAGAGAGAGAAATTTTATAGATATTATACTATGTTGGAATCCCAATTCAAGTCTGAATTCCCATGCCTCCTGCACTTTCCCAAATTTTTACAGGAAACTCTTGTTTCCTGGAGATGTTCATCCATTTATATGCCATCTCAAGTGCACAAGTCTTGAAAGTATCTTAGCGAGGCAAGGGCGGGACGGATCCGGACGACGGTCTGTTCGAAGATCATGGAAGGATTCAGGTGATCTCTCCACTTTTACTACTGTACATGTTGTTCGTAATAATGAAGAACCATCTTGTTCCTGAACTTGTGTGTTAATATTTATTTGCATATGTGAAAAGATTGATTATTAAGCATTTATTATGGTTTATATAATGTTTCACATGGATTGCACTAACTTTTAGGAGAAGTATATGTTGTACAACTAGTTTTCCGTGCACGTTCTTTCTCGTTTTCCAAGTTGAAGGAGGAAGAAGGGTTGCTGGGGGTTTGGACCCCGCAGGATCTACATCGAACGTAGGACTACGGGTGAGTTCTACTATCGTTGTTATCCAGTTTTTAGCATTCAAGTATGGTTGTGTGTGAGTCCTTCTGAATAGCATGCCCTGCTCTGTGGAGGTTTTGACCCAACAAACCTCTAGGGTGTTTTTCCCCGAAACAAGGAGGCACACATTTAATGGGAAGAGGAGAGATGTCATGGCATTGACATTTCTTTTGCATACTGCTTTTTGGAGCTGGCTATCAGTGCGCCTGCATTTGCCAACAATTATTCAGCAACACTTTATTTATATTTTATGTGAATCTAATGCTTGTTATTCGCTCCTTCTAGACTTGCAGAGGCATTTGTTATTCATTTTTTTAGATCTCTTTGCTCCAAATTTTATATTATTGGATATATATTTTAAATATTTGAAATATTGATAGAATGGAGGATGTCTCTATGCAATATTTGATTTGTTGAGATTTTTTTAATGAAATTTAACATCCTTAATCTCCTGTGGTTACGCATGCAGTTTTGTAGATTTGTTGTAGCTACCCATGCCGACTCGTAGATGGTTCTTTGATACCTACAGATGTGCATGCTACTGTGTAATTATTTATTTTCATCTACCACTACCTATGGCCTAAAAGTCCCGCTTAGTCTTAGTCATGGTGCTTTTAAATGTTTCTAAAAAATTTCGTTTAAACCTGCAGTTTACATTCATAATTAGTGTTTTTCTTTTAAACTTACAATTTACGTTCATAATTAGCATTTTAAGCATTAGTTTATAGTCTTCAAAAAAAAATTCCACTTCATTCATCAATGCATGTTTTCTTTCCTTCACTGTATTTCCAAGGCCAAAAAAATAGAGAATCTAGTTTCCTATTTTAAAAAGTTATGTTTATAGTCAACCTCAAATGACTCCATTAGTAGTTTAGTGAATTTGGTGTAGCTCATGCAAAGGAAAATTATTGATACAATGCTATTGCATTGGAAATTTAATGATACAGTGTTACTGCATTTGGATTTATTGATATTGTATTATTGTATTGAGAATGAAAATCTTGCTTTAGGAGATAACAAGCATTTATACTCATTTTATATGGAAATATTTTTCAATTTTATTATATAACTTGTTATTTATTATTTAAGTTTATATAAAACTTCCATGAAAGAAAAATTTTAAATATCACTTTTGATATTGAAATCTGGAGATATAGTTATTTCCTTTCTTAAATACTAAAATCACACTTTCTAGAAGCTAATTATACGAAATATATAATTTTTGCTTTCTTGCTACACATTAAGATTAAAAAAATTTAGAAGCTAATCATAAAAATATTTTTTTCTCTATATTGTTTTTCAATGTAGATTAAAGTTAAGGTGATTTTTCATAAACACATCCATTTTAATAGCTTGAATGATTTTAATTTTTTGATAAATTTTATAAATATATTTTTTCACTTTTATTAATCATAAATTACTATATAAATTTGTTTCTACAATTTAATTTCGTTAATTTATTGAGGTGTTTTTACTTTATTTTTATATACTACAATTATGTAGAGAGTGAGGGAGAGGGGGAGAGAGAGGGAATATGTGTGTATTTGTAAGAGAGGAGGGAAAGAAGGATGAAGAGAGCAAGAGACGGTGTGAGAGGGGGATGGATAGGGGGACATAGTGATAAAGAAGCTGACAGAGGGAGGGAGGGAGACAAAGAGGGGGAGAGAGTGGGAAATGTTGGAGGGATAAAGTAGGGAGAGATGGAGGAACAATGGGTGAGAGATGGAGGAATATGGGGAGAGAGGGGGAGTGGGAAAAGGAAGGGAGAGAGGGAGAGAGGGAGTAGGAAGAAGGGGGGACCAAGATAGAAGGGTAAGTAGGGGAGCATAGAAGAGAGGAAAAGGGAGGGCGAGAGTGATAATGATGGAAGATAAGAGAGAAAGAAACAGAAAAATAGATATAGGGAGTGAGGGGGGAGAGTGATGGAAATAGAGAGAGTGAAAAAGTGTCATATTAAGTGAGAGAGACAGAGGGAGAGAGAGAAAGAGTGGTAGAGAGAGAGAGAGAGAGAGAGAGAGAGAGAGAGAGAGAGAGAGGGCGATTTAGGGAGATTTTTAGAGAGAGAGAGAGAGAGAGAGATAGATAGATGGAGAGAGGGAGGGAAGGGGAGAGAGAGAGAGAGAGAGAATCTCAGAGGGGTAGATTGAGGGATATTTTTAGAGAGAGAGAGAGAGAGAGAAAGAGAGAGAGAGAGAGATGGAGAGAGGGAGGGAAGGGGAGAGAGAGAGAGAGAGAATCTCAGAGGGGTAGAAAGTCGAAGGAACATTCATAATTGGTTTTTTTTATTTTAAACCTGAAATTTAAGTTCATTTTTTTTTTAAGAATTGGTTGTATAATCTTCAAAAAGAATTCCACTTCTTCATTTCTCAATGCATGTTTTATTTCCTTCAGTGTATCCAATTTGCTATTTTAAAAACTCCATTAATGTATTTTAGTGAATTTGATATAGGTCATGCAAAGAGAAATTGTTGATACAATGTTATTGCATTGTAAATTTATTGATATTGTATTATTGTATTGAGAATGAAAATCTTGTTTTAGGAGATAACAAGCATTTAAACTCATTTTATCTGGAAATATTTTTCAATTTTATTATATAACTTGTTGAGATTATTTAGAGTTCGGAACTAATTTCACAAAAAAGAGCATGAAATACACCAGATTAATATAGAATGGAAGGATATGAATAATGAAAGGGCCGACTAACTAATAAATTTTATTTAAGGAAAATTAATAAATTATCATAAATTCATTAATAGGATTAATTATCATTATTGATACTTAATAATGATAAAGTGAATAATTATAATTATAATTATTTTTATTATTAGTATTAATTACTTAATTAATAATAATAATAAAGTTGATTATTAATAATAATCATGATAATACTTATTATTATTATTAACTTTATTATCATTTATTAATTATTATTTAAGGGGAATTAGTCAATTATAAATTTATATTATTTATAATTAATAATACTAAAGTGAAAAATTATAATTATAATTATAATTATTAATTATTGTTTTTTTTTCTAAGTAAAACTGATCTATTAACAAGTGGATAAAATTACAACGAGACCGAAGTCAGAGACTACTGCCTTGGAGGCAGAAAATTCAGGAAAAAACATAGTAGTAGACTATCGAAACCCACGCAGGGGTGCAGAGCTAGATTTTTCCAAGAAATGCTTTGACCTAGAAGGAACAAAAGGGGGCCAGAAAGCTTCATAGCTACCAGAACAGAAAAAAACCCAAAAATTTGGGTGACACAAACAGAGAAAAGACCAAGCAACAAACCCATTAATCATCAGGAGTCTCCTCCACAATCCTGCACCAGCCGGTGGCGCGCATGTCAGGAGCAAGCCCTTCGTGAGAAGCTGGGGGACCAAGTTCAGCAGAGAGCATGTCTTCATCCGAAACTAAAATTACAGGGCAAGACGGAGGCTGCGACAGGACACTGCCACTGCCCAGATTGAAATTCGATAACTGGGTGTCAGGAACTGCAACATTCGCCTCAGGAACGGCTGGCTGCGAGTTGGACTCCCCTGGCAAGCTATCTTCAAGAAAAACCATCGAGAGAATGGCTGTAATCCGAGGGCGGTTGAGGGAAATATTGAAGATGAAACGAGCAGTGCCCATAGTAGGAGTAGAGGAGGCTGGAGGGCGATGCGAATGGGGATCCCAAAACAGGCGGAAATCTTGAGAGCGCCCTCGACCGCTTCGAGTCCTGGGGTAGTGGCTTGAGCCCTCGCCAAAGGAGGAAGAATCCGGAGAGGGGCTGGAATGAACATGAGAGGGATGACTCTGAGAGCTACCTCTTCTGCTCCACAAACGGTGTCGAATCCGCGGCATTGTGAGAAGAAGCAGGGTCCAGAACGCAACTAGGACAGCTGAGAAAGCCAGCAGAGGGTGGCCCGAGCTCGGATGAAGTCACAGCACCAGCGCAACTTTCCCTGGAGGATGAGCCTCCCTCTGCACAGAATGCAACAAACACTGATAGACCCTCTCCCAATGATGCATACAACAACTTACGACGCCAATGCAATTCTGTAAGAAAGCCGAGACCAGGTGATATTTAACCTGTTGCGTTTGGTACCCATCCACCACGAGACATGCCTCAACTCGCGCCAAGTCTGTCCTTCCCATACCAAGCAGATCTATCTCCTTAACTGCTCCCATGATGAAAATCCCGCCGGAGCATGCGGAGGCAGGATTCATCACAGCTGAAGTCGAGTGAGTGCTAAAGTTTTTAGAGCCCATGGCGTTGGAAGGAGGGGAGTTTAAATGATGCATGCCATTGCACAGATGGCCATTTAACGCAACATACCAGTTGGGCAGATGTCGGCAGGGCTTGCCACCCCTCCGTCCCATCCCATTAACTCTCCATTGAAGCACCCGCATCCGGGGATTATTAATTATTATTATTAACTACTTATTAAAACTAATAATTATTAATTATTATTATTATAAACCCATTGAGTTAGTTATAATAATTATTAATAAAGTTAATAATAATAATTGTTTGTTATTTTAATTTAATAATTATTTAAAGGGGATAGTGTTATTATTAAGTTAGACTATTAGAGAAGGCTTAGATAATATGATAGTTAATATCAGGATTTAATAAGCAGGAAAGGAGGGAATAACGAGAAGGGATGCCGAGAGAAGATTAAGAGGGAAATGAATATGGAGGAGAGGGATGGCGAAAAGGCTAAATGAGGTCAAAAGTGCAGGAGGGAGCAAGGGAGAGAGGTACTAGTTAAGGTTGTGAGACATGGGTACTTGAGTGAGTAAGTGGATCCAAATTCTACTTACATCTATGCCCTCGTCTCTATTAATATTGTAAGGATGCTTTATAATTTCAATGGTTTCACAGATCTTACGCTTATACCGATTCTTTTCTTTGGTGATGGTTTTCGTGTCTTCAAGGAAAACATTGTAGCATGTCTTTGTTGAGTATTATGAAAGTGGTGAAGATCTAGATATACCATTTCTAATATCAACGTCATGTTCTTTGAGTCTAATATTTAAAGATTTTCCTGTCTCCGCCAATATAACATTCTCCACGTAAACATAAGACCTTATAAACCCCTTTGTGTTTGAGGTGATTAAGACTATCTTTTACTGATCTCATATTTTATTATTTAAGTTTATATAAATATTTAATCAAGGAAAAATGTTAAATATCGCCTTTGATATTGAAATCCATAGTTATAGGTGTTTCCTTTCTTAAATATTAAAATCGCACTTTCTGGAAGTTAGTTATAAAAAATCTATAATTATTTCTTTCTTGCTAAACATTAAGATTAGAATTTTTTAGAAGTTAGTCATAAAAATATTTACATTAAGATTAGAATTTTTTAGAAGTCGATCATAAAAATATTTAATGCTCTATATTTTTTCCAATGTAGGTTAAATTTCAGCTAGTTTCCCATAAACACATTCATTTTAATAGCTTAGATGATTTTAATTTTTTTATAAATTTTATAAATACATTTTTTTCACTTTTATTTTCCATAAACTGTTATATAAATACTTTTACAGTTTAATGTTGTTAATTTATTGAGGTGTTTTTACTTTAATTCTTATATATTAAATTATGTATAGAGTGAGAGAGAGGGGGAGAGAAAGGGGAGGGGAGAGTGATAGTTATTAAGTGATATATATATATATATATATATATATATATATAGAGAGAGAGAGAGAGAGAGAGAGAGAGAGAGAGCTTGTGTGTTTGAGACGAAGGGAGAGAGGGGGAGATTATACTATGAGAATGTGTCTGTGTTTGTAAGAGAGGAAAGAGAGATAAGGAGGTAGAGAGAAAGGGAGGGTATGAGAGGGATATGGAGAGGGAGACATAGTGATAAAGGAGATGATATAGGAAGGGAGGGAGACAAAGAGGGGGAGAGAGTGGGAGAGGTTGGAGGGAAAAAGTAGGGAGAGATGGAGGATTAGGGGGTGAGATATGGATGAAGAGGGGGAGAGAGGGGGAGTGGGACAAGGAAGGTTGATGTGGAAAGAGGGAGTAGAAGGAAAGTGGGACCAAGAAAGAGGGTTAAGTATGGGAGTGAAGAAGAGAGGAAATGGGAGGGCGAGTGTGAGGTGGAGAGGGATAGTGATGGAAGAAAAGAGAGAAAGAAAGAGAAAAAAAGAGATAGAGAGTGAGGGGGGAGAGTGATGGAAATGGAGAGACCGAAAAAGTAACATAGTGAGGGAGAGAGAGGGTGAGGGATAGAGAGGGAGGGAGGCAGGGATAGAGGTAGGGGGAGAGAGAGGGAGAGAGAGAAGGAGGGGCAAATAAATATAGGGATAGAGAGATAGTTAGAGGGAAAGAGAAAGAGTGAGGGAGATAGAGAGAGAAAGGGAGGGGAAGAGAGAGACATAGAGGGAGAGATGGAGAGAGAGAAAGAGTGGAAGTGAGAGAGACAGAGAGAGAGGAGAGGGAAGGGGAGATGGAGGGAGAGTGAGAGAGAGATAGATAGAGAGAGGGGCAGAGGGAGAGAGGGAGGGAAGGGTGGAGATAGAGAGATATAGGATCTAGAGGGGTAGAAATTCAAAGGAAAGAGGGACGAATTGACGCCGATCAATGTGATTTCTAGGGTTGATGAACCACTTTGCTCAATTTTGATAGGTTCGATAGGAGCAACGTATCTGTTCTTCTCTTTCCTCCAGACTCTGGGCCTCAATACCAAATACAAGACAAATCCTTTCGATCCAAGCACGTGTTCTATCCGGACCAATAGGAAAAGGAGCTATGATTAATTCGTTGAGAAACCAAATTCGAGGGTTAAGACCCAAAAATAACTAATGGAGGCCTCCTTGAAAGAGAGATGTCCTGGGCCACTAGACGGTAGGGGCCACCAATCCAATCATAGGTATTTGGGTTTCTCGCTTGTTGATGGAGATCCAAGGTTTCTAGTGAATAGGCATTCACCAAAGACTTATGGTATAATTTTGGTATCTTCGGGGCTTAATTCGGTCTTTCTGTCAAGTAATGCTTCACTTGAGGGTTTGAATGATGAGACAGAAATGGTGTCGATCCCCAATGAACAATAATTTTTTCCCTCCTTCTCTAAAGAGTGATTATTCTTCCAATTCCTCTAGAGAGTTGAGTTCTAGCAATGGAAACAATCTTCTTGATGGGAATAATATTCCCGCTAGGAACATCCTCTAGAGCAATGTAAAGCTTCCAAGCAATGAAAAATGGATTCTAAAAGACGAGGAGGTAGTATCAGGCCATGTTTGGGGGTCAGGGAATGGTAAATATGGACGTGGAAGCATATTTAGGGGAAATGGGAAGGCCAAGGGGACTAGAAATATCCAAGATGTTGTTGAAACTATGATTTTGAAGTGCTCTCTCTCAAGTGCAGATGCAAGGGATGTGAAGAATGTTGGAAATGAAAAATATAAGAAAGGGAACTTCGGTAAGGCACTCTTGTTGTATGATAGGGATATGTCCTTGTCTCTTGGACATGCCCTATATCAAAACAATAAATGTGCTACACTGATATGATTTGGTCATTTAGACGAGGTAGTCCAAGAATGCCAAGAGGAAATTAAGCTTGATAATTCTTATATTTATGCACATCAAAGACTTGTCTCTCTCTATCTTAGTTAAATGTATTTATCCATGAATATTTATTATGTTAACAATAATTAATTGATGTTTCTACATTAGATGCTAAATGCACTAGCCTTTTTCCACTTGAGACAATCTATGCAGGTTGGGGGAGATATAAAATTCCAGAACACATTTCAAACTTCATGGGCAACACTAAAATTCGAGTGATATAGAGAAAGTTAGAATAATGGAAATGCACCTCTCCAAGTGTGCAGGAGCTCAAAAGATTAGAGACTAGAAAACAATTTTGAAAGAAAGTAATGCAACTATTATGCCGGGTGTTGATTCGGCATGACAAGTTTGTAAAACCTCTTTAATTCCTTTCTTCTTGAGTTTCTAAGATAAATGCTCTAGCTAATTCTGGTTGTACTAGATTTGTATTCTTACGTTCCTTATAAATATTTTTTCTCATTAATTTGATTCTATTTTCATGCACCACTCGTGGTTCTTTGCATCCAAGGTAGATGCAGTACTACTAAAATTCCAAAGATTAGATAAGGAAACTATCGTTCTGATGACTCCACCCAAGACAAAAATCAATGCATACACCATATATTATGGGACTGCGTGAAATTATTATCTTCTCCTTGTCCAAACATAGTTGGACAAGGCATTAGGAAGGTAAATTATTGGGAAAAAGTTGTTGGATTGAACGTTTTCTGAGTGTAGGCTTTTTATAGTGAATTTTCAGGAGCCTTAATTTGTGATAAAGGTTTTGTGAGAAAATATTCTTCCACGTAACATTTTTTTGTAACCATTTGTAGATAAATAACTAAATTCCTCTTCGAAACATCATATAACTAATATTGATTTCCCCCTTATAAAAATGATCCTCAAACAAAATGCAACATTTATTTCAAACTTTTATTCATTGCTTCTTCTCCTAAGGATTGATAATATCATACCAATGATGAGGAATGATTGTAGTGCACAAAATTGGATTTTAAAGTTAACTAAATTTGTGCTAGAGGAATGGTTAAAATATAATTCTATTGCATGTTTGAGATTGTTGTTGCTATTATGGAAAGAGCAGCACGTATGGATATATATAATCATGAGGGAACTACATTTCTTAGAAAGGCTAGTGCAGTGGATTATTCTCACTCAAGTGGAAATGATTTCTTTAAAGCTGGAAATTATTTTGAAGCATGTACAACATATGGGGAAGGGATTGAACATGATCCCATGAATGAAACTTTAATATGAAATCGAGTAGTATGTAGATGCTAATGGGAGAAGTCAATTGAAAATTGTAACATTGAAGAGATCTCATGGAGAAGAAACTAATAACATGAAGTTTGGAGGGGAAGATGTGGTGGTTTATAGCAGTGATCAATTTAGATTAGAACCAATTACTGCATCTAGAAATAACTACTGCATTATTTCTTTTATTCTTTTTAATTTTATTATGACAATGTAGTAGAGTATAGAAGATAACTCATTTACTTAATTTATAGGACAGTTGGATCAATTAATAAAGTTTGGCAGTGGTACACTTTAGTACAATATTTAGTAAGAGATGCAAGAAGATATCTCCATTTGTTGATAAAAATTTTAAATACATCCATATGTAAAATTTCTTAAGGTATCATAGCTCAATATCCCTATTAAAGATATGAAATTTTGTTGAACTTATCCTTTTTCTTCCTTGTTGATGACTTAGTTTGGCTTTATACATTTGATGTGTTTTATGAATGTGAAGGTGGATGTCGAAGAGAATATGATTTCAGAAAATTCAGAGTGTGAGTACTGCGCTCACTTTCAAATTTACAAAAGATTTCTCAAGTTCAAAGAAATTAGAAAGTTATCTCTAGATTCATGCATTTAGTTGAACATATTTTCATAAAGAAATAAAGTGGATCACCTCCATATTTTTTTCACATTCTTTAGGCATGTGTTTCTCCCTAAAATAAGCTCTAAGCTCTGGTATTGCACGGTATTTCATCTTTGCCCTTGTAATAAGTTTATTTTCCACCCCTTCCATTTTTATTTTTTGGTCCCTAGGGTAATTATAAGACAAAGCATCATAAAATTGTATCAAAAAACAACAAAATGCAATGCAAAACCATATTCCATGAGATTGTTGCTATTTAGCCAAACATGGAAGAAACGAACTTAGTGGAGAGCTAAAAGACTTCTTTTGCACTTGTCAACTTGGTTAAGTTAAATTGGGCGCTGGGACATAATGTCTTATATAACGATGAATTTTGCACCTCAAAATGATTGGATTCACATCTACATCTTCCTGAGATGGTGGTGGCTTAGTTTGTATACTAATTTAAGCATTCATTGGTCATTGTATATATTAAAGATGGAATATATTATAGGATATTCATATGTCTAGCTTAGATTCAATATTTCAGTCATAGTGTATGATTAGTGATACAAAAAATGAAAAACATTGTTACTTTAATTGTTTTTCCTTGTTGGAATGCTTGTTTCTTCAAATTCCATTATATTTTTATTTTCAAATTCAATTCTTTAGAAAGTATAGATTGTTTTTAAAATTCATTTTCTTTTTGTGAAACCTTTGAAGTATTAAACAAATTATGTCTTGAATTTAAATGATTTTTTTGGTAATTTAGGTGAATATTTTACAAAAATTATTAAAATTGAACCGTTTTGGGTTGGGCAATTTTTAATTCTGAGGGTTAATTAATGGAAATCTCTTTGAGAAAAAGGTGCAACTTTGATGACAAAAGTTTTTGGACACTATAAATGGATAATATTTTCAGTTCTCGTATTTGGAGTTCTATTCAGAGATTTGTATGCGTTCTCGTATTTGGAGTTCTATTCAAAGATTTGTATGCATTTCCTAATCTCTTTGACTGGATTTAAATATCTGTCATCCACATATTCTTATCCAGAAATTTTTTTACTCCACTCATAAAAACTAATGATGCTTGCATTGGAGTGAGTGACAAAATTACCTTCCCAAATTACCTTTTCACTTCTATAAGAAATTTCTAGTATATAAATGAATAATATTAGCTAAAATTGGTAATATAGTCAACATACTTTTTCCTCTTATTATTATAATCCAAAATAATTTATAATAAATATATTTAAACATTTTTAAAGTAAATTTGTAATTTAAACAATAAATTAATTTTAAAAAATATTTAATATTTAATGAAATTCACAAATGAATACAAATATATATTTAGTAATAAATTTTTTAAAGTTATATTAAAATGTCAATATATATTTTAATCGTAATTTTTTTTATAATTATACTAAAAAGTTAAAATTAAAATTACTAATTATTTTATAAATTTAATTATTAATATTTTTATATATTTTGTCATGTATATTTTCACATCCCCTAATCATGTTGATAAGTTTCTAGATATAAAATTTGCACGTAAAATTTATCCAAAAACTTATCTACATATTTTTATATAATTTTAATCATTCTATTTTTAAATTAAGTAATTTTTATTTAATATGGAATAATATTGAAATTTCGTTAAAAAGAGAAATTTAAAAATAAGATATGAAAAATGGTTTTTATTTATATATTTAATGAAAACCCTTTTTAATGATATTTACTTATATCTATAAATATAAATGGTTTTTATTTATATATTTAATGAAAACCCTTTTTAATGATATTTACTTATATCTATAAATATTTTCTATCGCTAAAATTTCTTAAGTTGTAAATTATTTTATTATTTAATTTTATGTTATGTGAAATTTGATTTTTTCGGATGCTTCATAGATATGGTTTTAAGGTACATATATAATGATTTATTTTTAGGTTTGTCTATTTAGGAATCAGCCTAGATCCATCTTAACCCTGTATATATCAAGCATCGAGAGGGTTCAAATCTGTTGAGATACAAACCATTTTTAAAGTAAAAACAGATTTGATATCTATTAGTTCTTGATAGCTCTGGGGTTAAGATGGATCTAGGTTGGTTTTTACATACACACATACCGTATATAAGTTGGATCCATCTCTCCCTCTCTCCCTTGTCACCCTCTCTCTCTCTCTCTATCTTTGTCTCTCTCTCTCCTCATGTCTCTCTTTATATATTTCTTCTTCCCTTCCTCTCTCTCTCCCCCTAAAACTCCATCGCTCTCTTCCTCCATCTCTCCATCTCTCTCTCAAGTCCTCTCTCTTTTCCTTCCTCTCTCTCACTTTATCTCCCACCTCCCTCCCTCTCTCTCTCTATTCCCCATCACTTTCTCCCTCCCTATATGCTTCTCATTCTCCCCCCTCCATCTCCATGTTTCCCTTTCTCTCTTTCCCTTCTCTCCCTTTCTCTCTCCTATCCTTATCTTTCTCTTTCCTCCTCTCCTCTCCCACTCTCTCTCTCTCTCCCCATCTTTGCCTTGTCACTCCCCCTCCCTCTCTCCACCTCTATATTTCTATTTCTTTGTTTTTCCCTCCCTCTCTCCTTATCTTTCTCAAGTTCTCTCTCTCTTCCTTCCTCTCTCTCCCTTTCTCTCCCCCCATCTCTCTTTCTCTACCCTCCAGCTCTATCACTATCTCCCTCCCTCTCTCCCTCTCCATCTTTATGTCTCCCCCCTCTCCTCTCCTTCTCTCTATCTTCCCTCCTATCCTCTCTCTCTCTCTCCCTCTCTCTCTATCTCTTCCTTTTCAGTCCCTCTCTCTCTCTCTCTACCTCTATCTCTCTATGTATTTTTTCTTCCCTCCCTCTCCCCCCCCTACAATTCCATCTCTATCTCTCTCCCTCTCTCCCTCATCTCCCTCCCTCCCTCTCTCTCTTCATTCATCTCGCTCCCTCTCTCTTACACCTCCCTCTGTCTCCCTCATCCTCATCACACACACTCTCTCTCCATCCTCTAGCTCTGTCATTTTCATTATCTCCTTGCCTCTCTCCTTCTCCCCCTCCCCCTCTCTGTGCTATCTCTCCTCCATCCATCCATATTATGGAGAATTTTCATTTTATGCAATAAATTCTATATGTAATGTCTAAAATATTTCACATTTTATTTTTTTATTGTGAAATAACTTATGTTTTTTGGCATGTGGTATTGATAATCTATGGTATTGTAGAAAAACTCATTTGCAAGTTAACAATATTCATGGTAAAGTGGGGTTGGGTATCCATGATTAAGAAACTTGTTATATTGTAATTTTATTGTAAGTATTAAGTTTTTATGTGCCTATTAATTAAATTTTAATATGGTTATCTAATCATTCTTAGTCCATGCCAAGACAAGAATCTAACAATCGATTTGTCTATTTGTCTATTTTTCTATTGATCAATATTAGTTTAGCATTGAATAATGCAAATTATAATATTAAACATTGAAAAACAAATATTTATTTTTCAACATTATTAAAAAAATAATTTTCAAACATTATTAAAAAAATGATTTTCAAACATTTGATTGGAGCATAAATTGAAGGTTTTATAGTAGTCTTTTCACAATATAATTCCATGTAAATAATTTCCTTACATATTTTATGCTATAATTCATGGATATAGTTGCAATATTCATGCATGATTTTTAGTTATTTGTGTAGTGATTTTTTATTCCTAACCTTTGCAAGAAAACCATCCAAAAATAAAATACTTGAAAATAACTTATACTTAATTAAATAATATTTCTTCTATCAATTACATCCCACCATAATTTAATAAATTATTTTCATTAAAAATGGATAGGAATCATATGTAAAAAATATACTTACATGACTTACTTCCCACCATTATTTATTTTTTCTTCACCACTTATGTAGGAGTAAAATTTTAAATGTGTAGAATTACTAGTGGTTACTACCCACCAAATTTTAGTTATCCACTTCAAATGAAAATTTATTAGTTACTGCTAAAGTCATACTATAGGATGATTTGTTACAACCATTATTGATTTAACATTGACCAATGTAACTTATAATTATTTATGCAATTTTTCCTGAGCATAATTTCTAACTTGAGTTGGAAGGGTTATGTTGCCCTACAAAACATACTTATTATTTTTGTTACTTTTAACTTTTTATTATTTATTGAGTCAAGATTTAAATGTTTACACTACTACATCAGTACATCAAGGCTAAATACCCCATGGGGGAGGGGAACAATGTCAAAGCCCACCTGGAAGGAGAATCTAGGGACCAACAGTATGAGGGGCGTCATCATTTCCATGAGGGTTGCCAATATTTTAGCAATAAGACACCCAATATTGACATGCAAAAATTTATAAGTTCTAACCCATTAGTGTGGGTGGAACAAATGGAAAAATATTTTCAACTCAATGATATACGATATGTTGAAACAAAAATACATGTGGGAGCTCATTACTTGGATCAAGAACATTGGTAGTGGTAGAAATGGCATTAGAAATGGTATGCAAGAAAGCCAACTTAGGGTATGTTGTCAAATTTCATTTGTGCACATTTTGATAGGGACTCTCACTTTTTAGGTTACCTCACTAAAGCTCAAACAAACTGGTATATTTACAACCTTCATCGTGGAATTTTAAAAACTAAATATCAGGACCGAGGGACTAGAGGATGCCTTTTATATGGAATGTTTCATCAATGGTCTCAAGGAAGCCATCCATGCATCCGTTTGAATGCAGAAACCCACTACTTGGTTGGAATCTTGCCAAAAATCTTTAGATGCAGAAATAACTATTATTGTTCAACAAATTCATCTGTAATTTCCATCAAATGTAGGTCCCACCCTTGCTAGTTTCCCTACCAAAACCCTTAAAGTTTAAAATGTGTCACCAACAGAAATGGTCGAAAGGATAAAACAAGGACTATGTTATTATTTTGATGACGAATATTCAACATGTGTTATACAGTTATTTGTCACCATTCTCATTTTCCCGTCCCTGATCCTAAAAATCCCTGTGACAGATCTTGTGCAATGTTTCCACCATCAAGAAATATGTTAAGACATCCCCTGAAGATCCAAAGAAAACTACCTTGGTAGATTACTGAAGAAAATTGGTTAAATTCCTAGTTTTATCAGTCAACACTTTTCCTGGTGTCATGATTGCGCTGATGTTGTTTTCACAGTTCTGGCTTAGCGTTGTCGGCGACCTTGTTTCTTGGAAAACTGCATTGATCCCTTTCTGGCAGTGTTTCCTCAAATGGAGGAGAAGCTTCGACCTCTAGAAGTTCTAGGGCGGTGAGTTCGTTGTTAAACGGTGGTGATAGAGTCAAACTCTGATTTTAGAGCTTTGATCTCACCCATGGGGGTTTATCCCTTAGAAAGTGGACCTTCCTCCTCCTTTCATGAGGTCCACAACCTCAAATCCTGTAGGGGTCTTATCAACAACCCTAGCAAGGTCCCTATGTTTAGAAATACCCGCAACAAGGTCCTTACTAGCAATGGGGGCAGTATGCGTATCCAGGACAGAATATTCCCTATTAGGGGTAGAATCTGTATCAAGTAGGTTGGAACCCTCGACCCTTTTCACCTCATCATCTGCCCTTCCCATTCCTGGCTATGTTGGATTTGTCGGATGTGTCAAAGCTTACAAATGACCCCATCCAACATCAACTGCATTGGCTGTTGATTCTAACTAAAGTCCCAAGAGATTGTCCAAAATTCAAAGGAAAATCTGGGGAAGATCCCTAAACCCATGTTATGACGTATCACTTGTGGTGCTCCTCTAATTATTTGGTTGACGATTCTATTCATCTTTGTCTTTTACAACATACCCTGACTGGTACTACGGCCAAGTGATATATTGAACTCCCTCGAGGAATTTTCTTTGATTTTAATTTTTTGGCCATGGATTTCCTTACTCACTTCCGGTTACCTATCCAATATGAAACTTGCACCCACCTTCTCACTTCATTGAATCAATCAACTACTACGCATATTTTGGATGACATTTAGGAATGGCGGTGTCGTCGTCGCCTTATAAAATTCGAGATCCCCGACTAGTTGTTGACTGAATGGTTTACGAAATCATTCGTTCCCTGAATTGCTAAATATCTTGCCATGGTTGGGTGTGTCACGGAAGAGGAAGTCATAGCCAGAGCTTAGTACCTCAATTTGGTTTATTCCCAGTCTGGGACTCTATATGATTTATTGCCTGACGCGCCGCGACCTTCAACTGATCCCGCATCATCTCAGTCTCCTGTTATGCCTTCAGTGGATGCTATTATAGCGACAGTGGCTCATACTGATAGTAGTGTGCCTAAAACTTCTTCTAAGTCTAAATCCACTACTATCGTTGCGCCCTCCACTCCTTCTAGTAACCAAAAGAATCCTGGTAAAACTTCCCAGGTAAATGTTGTTAAATCTACCACAACAAATAAATACTCGCAAGTATTTATCTTCAACATGTAAGCCTAAATACCCTTGTTTGATATGTGATGATGATCATTACACCAAGGATTGTCCTCAGCGTGCTGAAGTTTTCCTGTATTCTGAAGGGCGCACCCAACACTCCGATTATTTTGAAAGAACATTTCCCTTCTCAGCAGAAGAAAATGGTAGATCAAGCTTAATCATCTGGAAGCTCTTAGGTTTTCATGAGTGGAATGGAACCTATCATCATTACTATGAGAATGAAATACTACACCAATCCTATTATCACGCTAGTAATTCTCAGGTTGTGGGATGAGGATTTTTTTAGTTAAGAAAACCAGGGATAACCAAGAACCGCTTTTAAAATTTAGGATCTAGCCTTCCTGAGTTCCGGAGAGGGATCCCTCCTAAATATTTAAATTTGTTTTATAATTGGGTTTTAGGCTAGCTATGAGTGGACAGTGGGTCTTGTTTTGAAAGTGTGGTGGGAATAAAAAGTGTTTCAAGGTAAACCAGAGGGTTCTACCAGAACATTGGGCTATGGAGTCAACTTTCTAGGCAAGCAGAGCTAGGAAATAAGACTTAAAGATGTAAATGTACTAAGGGTAGGGTAGATGACCTTCTAAGGCTTTGTTGATGGAATGGGTAAAATCTGAAAAAAAGGGCACTTAAGAATCCTTAAGTTATAGAAAAGAAGATTGGAGGGTATCAAATAGGGACCTAGAGAAAATAAGAATTCTATAGTCCGGTTATCAAGCAGAAAACATAACAATGCCAACTAGTAAAAAACAGGGAGCTTTTTATCACTAATCCTGTCTAAATTCTCCTAGTTGATCATTAAAGATAGAAAAACTTTAAAATGAATGTATGAAAACCTTTAAAAGAAAAATGATCAAAACAGGAAAAAGACTAGACTTATCTACTTAGCACAAGAATCCTGAGTTATGATGTCTTTAACCTCAATTCCAGTCTTCTGCTTTGCTAATTGACTCACACCAACTTCAATATATCCAACAAAATGACTATAGTAGTCTTGATAAATTTTATTCCACACTGAATACTTCGAATGATGAAGTATTTATACAAATGAATTGTTTACAAAATATCTCAAATTTTGAGATAATGTTTCTGTTGAGATTGCAACAAGATGATGAGCTTAGTGAAAAGAGTCGCCTTCACTAAGTGGGCCCGCAGGCTATTTTTGGCGCAAAGTCTATTTTTAGACATGTCGATCATATTATATGAGTTGCAAGATGCTATTTGTGGATGGTTCGTCAAGTCGGAAAAAATAGATGGACTTCTATTTTTAGACATATTGCGCGGAATCTATTTTTAGATTGCCAGTCTAAAAATAGATATGTCGAATGTTATTAGCTCTTAATAATATTTGGACTCTAAACATTATCTTATTCTCTTGGAGCACTTCAGTTAAGTGCACAGATGTGGCACAGGAGCTGACAGAAGGAATTACGCTATTCCTAAGGGTTAAGTGGAGCTATTGCATGGAGACTTTAGTTAGAACTCATGTGACAGAGTTTGGTGGAGTTATTGAGGTAGTTGGTGGAGTTGTGTTCAGTTTAAATTAGTTAAACATAGTTGAGCTAGCTGTATCTAGTCTAACTGATTGATACACTAGTGAGAGTGGTGTGAATTAATTATTAATTAAGTCACTAATTATTAAATCATTAATCAACTAAAGAATACATCGGTTAACTATAGTGCATGGACAGTTTCAGTGGAGACCACTGAAGAGGTAGGTGAAAGAGCAGTGTGACTATCAGTTGTGACTATAGTGTTGCATGATTTTACGCCTACGGTGGTTAAGGTACAAGTAGGGATTGCATGAGCAATTTGGACAATTGAAGTTCATTTCCAGCCATTCTTGGCCGGTGATTGCGCGGTAGAAGGCGTGGTGAGAGGGTGGAGCATGAGATTTTGCTAGATCAATTTACAGTTAGTGTGTAGCAATTGGAGATTGTACTGAGAGCTTGTGAGGAGATTTGTATGATGATTTTTACATGATATCTATGAAATATAATATATAGATAGTTGGGGGTTTTCAGCTTTAAGCTTTCCCATAAATTACTGTGTTCATATGTGTGAATTGTTATGGTTTTAATGTGTGCATGTAATTGATTTTATTTCCAAAATTAATGATCAATGGTAGAAGAGATTCTGTATTTTGCATGAAGTCAAATAGTGTGTGATCAGGAGAATCTCAGTTGTATAACATATTAGTTATATAATTTCTACAGCAATTATCAAGACTGATATTTGATCTATTGAACATTCTGGCATTGAAGCAGTTGAAGTTTGTCTTGGTGGAAATTTAAAGTTGCAGCTGATGTTCACCCAATGAAGATTTGAATCAGTAACCGTGGTGCACGATTAGATGCCTTGAAATGATCCGATACATGCATGGAAGGAACAGATGGAAGTAGTCTTGGATAATGATAGGTTGAAAAGTTCATAGATCAATTCAAAACATGCCTTTTAAATCTTTGCCACTTGCATGAGGCATAGCAAAAGGCAATGAAAATGTGAAGGATTCTATTGGAAGGTGTGAAGGATACATAATTATCCAAAACATGTCATATATTCTTGATGAAAATCTTGTGAATTTATTCCAAAGCAAGAGTGACCAGAGGAAGTTGGCGCTCAAGGATAAACTCAGGAACATAAAAATGGAGAAAGGCGACAATATGCCCAAGTACCTCACGAAGTTCATCCAATGCAGGGATGAGCTGGGAAGTGTGGGGGTGACTGTAGATGACAAGGACTTGGTAAGCTTGGCTCTCCTTGGGCTTTCGAAGAATTGGCATTCCTATCAGGACTCTGTCAATGGTCGGGAGAAATTGCCAGGATGGGAGCGACTTTGGTCGGATCTTGTGCAAGATGAATGGGTGGGTACAAGGATTCTTCTTCATTGAAGAAGATACGGATGAAAGAAAAGTGCGCTGTTTGAGGCAAGAGGAAGGGAAGAGCAAGATGAATGCTTCTGTCCCGGTGCGAAAGGAAAAGCGGGGACATGTCAAGGTGAAGTGTTTCAGCACTGTCACCAACACGGACATTGCGCCACTAATTGTCCTGAGAGAAGAAAAATGAGAAAGTTTGTTGGATCTGAAATTTTGGAGAGGCCTTAGCCTCGCTGTGATTTGAAATTTGGATTTTTGCTGATCGCATGCTTGGTCTCAAGTATGATGGGATCAGTGTGGTTTCTTGACAATGGTGCGTCTTTTCACATGACAGGAGATCAAGATTTGTTTACTGATCTGGATGAGAAAGATCTTGGAGTGCACATCGAGATGGGAAACGATGGTAGATACAGTGCGACCGGTATCAGTACCATTTCCTTTGAGAGGGAGTCTGGTAAACCCTTCAGATTGAAGGAAGTGATGCATGTTCCAGGATTGAAGAAGAATCTTATCTCTGTGGCGATGTTAGAAGACAAGGGATATGATGTTGTCTTTAGCGAGGAAAAGGCTTTCCTGCGCAGTAAGGAAACTGGTGAGACCCGGAGGATAGGGGTTCGAGTTAAGAACCTCTATCAATTGCAGGTAGATGGATGCGCAGCAATGGCAGTCAAGGCAGAAGGAGTGGTGAGCGGGATTATGGCGATTTGTGGCACCGGAGATTGGGCCACCTTCACCATGGAGCTTTGAAGATACTGCAGCAGATTTCTACTGGGCTTCCTAAAGGCACTCTTGCGCAGTCAGATCAGTGCAAGGGGTGTACCTTGGGAAAATTTGTGAAAACCACCTTTCACGAGAAGGATAGTCGTGCCACGACGATCCTTGAGAGAATTCACACAGACGTGTGTGGACCTTTCTCAGTAGCTTCGACAGCAAAGCACAGGTATTATGTGATATTTGTTGATGATTTTTCTCGTAAGTGTTGGATCTTCTTCATGCAGAAGAAGAGCGAGACATACTCAAAGTTATGTGAGTTCAAGGCACTAGTTGAGAAAGAATCGGGGAAGCAGGTGAAGGCTCTTAGGAGCAACAATGGTGGTGAATTCATCTCTGGCGAATTCAAGGACTTTTGCAGTGCAGAAGGAATTCGAAGAGAGCTCATAGCGCCTCATAACCCATAGCATAATGGGGTCGTGGAGCGAAAGAAAAAAACGATCGTGGGTGATGCACGGGCGATTTTGTATGATCAGGGCCTTCCCATACACTTGTGGGCTGAGGCATGCAATACTGCGGTTTATGTGCAAAACTGTTGTCCCCATAGAATACTTGGCATGAGTACACCCGAGGAGGCGTTTTCTGGTAAGAAGCCTGATATTTCTCATTTGAGGATTTTTGGTTCACCTATTTACATTCATGTGACGAAGGATGCCAGGAAGAAGCTGGAGCTGACTTCAGAGGTTGGGATATTTGTGGGGTACACTGATACACCTCACAACTATCGTGTGTATTTTCCAGACAGTCGGAAGACTGTTGTGCGATGGGATATCAAATTTCATGAGGAGAAAGCCATGAAGTGTTCGCTTGAGAGGGAGCCACACTTGCATGTAGATGAGGAGCTATTAGTTTGTAAGGATGAGCCTCAGGATGTGGATCAGCCACAAGAGGAGGTTCATGGAGTGGAAGAGACCACTCGTGCAGCGCCAACCATCAGAGGGCGGAAGTGCACTATAGAAGCTGAGCGACTGATTCAGGATGCAGAGAATATTGTAGGAGAACCTACATCACAGCGCAGACAGAGACAATCACATGACCGGTATACTAGATACATGGCTCTTATGACCAAGTGTATCGTGACAGAGCCATCCTCTTTCAAGGAAGCTATGGAGGAACCCGCATGGGTAGATGCCATGGTGGAAGAGTATGATTCAATTGTTAGAAACAGTGCATGGGAGATTGTCCCAAGGCCGGAAGGGAAATCAGTGGTAGTTTCGAGATGGATCTACAAAGTGAAGCAAGCAGCTGACAGGAGTGTGGAGAAGTACAAGGCAAGATTTGTTGCCTGGGGCTTCTCACAGATTGAGGGGATCGATTAAGAGGAAACCTTTGCACCTGTCGCAAGGTATTCTTCCATACGGACGATTCTTTCTCTCTCAGCGTAGATGGGGTGGCACATTCATTAGATGGATGTGAAGACTGCTTCCTCAACAGAGTGATTGAGGAGGAGGTGTACATAGAGCAGCCCGAAGGTTTCGAGATCTTCAGCAGCGAGTCGCATGTGTGCAGGCTCAAAAGAGTGCTATATGGGTTGAAATAAACACCTCGTGCTTGGTACACACAGATAGACAGTTATTTCACTGGACTTGGATTCTCCAAGAGTGAGGCGGATCTGAACCTATACCAGATTGTGGTGGAGGGTAAGTTGCTGATCATTGTACTTTATGTAGATGATTTTATTCTGACAGGTGATGAACTGTTGATACACTCATGCAAGGTTGATCTTGCAAAGGAGTTTGAGATGAAGGACTTGGGCCTCCTTCATTATTTCATGGGATTGGAAATTTGGCAGCGCAGTGATGGATTGTTTGTGTCTCAAGGCAAGTATGCCCGGGAGATACTGGAGAAGTTCAACATGCATGGCTGCAAGCCTATCAACACTCCTCTTCCTGGTGGATGGAGGAAAGAGGATGCTACATCGGCAGAGGTAGTGGATGCCACTGTTTACCGACAGTTGGTGGGATCGCTTATGTATCTAGTCAATACACGACCTAACGTATGCTACGCTGTTAACCAGCTTTTACAAGCTATGGTTAAGCCTACCAAGCTCTTTTGGAAGGCAGGAAAGCATGTATTGAGATATCTTAGAGGCACATCGGGATATGGATTATGGTATAGACAGTCGGATGAGGTGAAGATGTGTGGCTTCACGGATGCAGATTGGGCAGGGAGCCCAACGGACAGAAAGAGCTCATCTGGAGGGCTTTTTAGTATCGGGCCGACATCAGTTTCTTGGTACAACAGGAAGCACAGATCCGCGGCACTCAGTTCAGTAGAGGCTGAGTATATGGCAGCGAGTTTGGCTGCATGTGAGGCTATATGGATGAGGAAGATCCTGGTCGGGTTGTTCGGTTCACACTTAGATCCTACTGTGATATATTGTGATAATAAAAGTTTCATCAAACTCTTGGTTAATCCAGTATTTCATGATAGATCTAAACACATTGACATCTGGTATCATCATATCAGAGATTGTGTGCACCGAAATATCATGTTACTTTCATACATTCCTACGGAGGATCAGGATGCTGATATCTTGACGAAGGTGCTCACCAGGAGCAAATTCGAATACCACAGGGGCAGGATCGGGGTGAGATTGCAACATGATGATGAGCTTAGTGGAAAGGAGTCGCCTTCACTAAGTGGGCCCGCAGGCTATTTTTGGCGCAAAGTCTATTTTTAGACTATGTCTATTTTTAGACATATGGATCATGTTCTATGAGTTGCGGGATGCTATTTGTGGATGGTTGGTCAAGTCGGAAAAAATAGATGGACTTCTATTTTTAGACATACTGGGCGGAATCTATTTTTAGATTGCAAGTCTAAAAATAGATATGTCGAATATTATTAGCTCTTAATAATATTTGGACTCTAAACATTATCTTATCCTCTTGGAGCACTTCAGTTAAGTGCATAGAAGTGGCACATGCAGCTGACAAAAGGAATTACGCTATTCCTAGGGTTTAGTGGAGCTATTGCATGTTGACTTCAGTTAGAACTCATGTGACAGAGTTTGGTGGAGTTGATTGAGGAAGTTAGAGGAGTTGTATTCAGTTTAACTGAGTTAAACATAGTTGAGCTAGTTGTATCTAGTCTAACTGATTGATACACTAGTGAGAGTGGTGTGAATTAATTATTAATTAATTCACTAATTATTAACTCATAAATAAACTAAATAATACATCAGTTAACTTCAGTGCATGGACAGTTTCAGTGGAGACCAGTGAAGAGGTAGGTGAAAGAGAAGTGTGACTGTCAGTTGTGACTATACTGGTGCATGAGTTTTCACCACACATTGATGGAGATGCCAATGAAGATTGTGCAGTAAATACCAGAGGGATTTTAACTCAGGATGTGCAATTATTCATCTTGGATTGTGCAGTAGAGGCAGGCTAACAGGTGGAGCAGATTGGAGCATGTGTTTTGTATGATCTAAGCTTGTGTAGTGTGTAAAAATTAGAGATTGTCCTGAGAGCTTGTGAGGAGTTTGTAAAATGATTGTTACATGATATCTATCATTATAATATACAGATAGTTGGGGGTTTTCAGCTTTAAGCTTTCCCATAAATACTGTGTTTATATGTGTGATTGTTTATGGTTTCAATGTGCGCATGTGATTGTTTATATTTCCACAAATTGATGATCATTAGTAGAAGAGGTTATGTATTATGCATGAAGCTCAAATAGTGTGTGATCAAGATAATATCGGTGAATAATTTAACAATTATTCAAATTTATACATGGTATCGGAGCGATATTGATCATTGGAGCAATTGCAAAAGCATTGAAGCGGTTGAGTTTTGTGCTGGTGGAATTCAAATTTGCAGCAGTGTTTTCTTGGTGTCGAAGTTGAGATGTCTTTCAACGGATTGCGATTGGAGTATGCCCTTGAGGGTAGCTCGAATTATATTGCATGGAAGGATAGGATGGAGGTGGTGCTATATGACAATGGGTTGAAGGAGTTCATAGATGCTGAAGTCCCAAAGCCTACTTCTAGCGATGTTGCCATAATTGAGGCTTGGCAAAAGAAGACAGCAAAGTGTCGAAGGATTCTGTTGGAGGGTGTGAAGGATCAAATAGTGTCCAGCCTTCATGGTAAGGATTCTCCATTCTTGATGTGGAAAGCCTTGACATATTTATTCCAAAGTAAGAGCGACCATAGGAAGTTGGCGCTCAAGGATAAACTCGGAAACATAAAGATGGAGAAAGGCGACAGTATGCCCAAGTACCTCACGAAGTTCATCCAATGCAGGGATGAGCTGGGAAGTGTGGGGGTGACTGTTGATGATGAGGACTTGGTGAGCTTGGCTCTCCTAGGGCTTCCGAAGAGATGACACTCCTATCAGGACTCTGTCAATGGTCGGGAGAAATTGCCAGGATGGGAGCGAATTTGGTCGGATCTTGTGCAAGAGGAGATAAGGCAGAGTACCAGGGATGGATCTTCATCAAAGAACTCTGATGAAGAGAAGTTCACTTTGGCTGCCAAAGCAAAGAAGGGGAAGAGCAAGATTTTTTGCCCGAGGCTTTTCACAGATAGAGGGGATCGATTATGAGGAGACCTTTGCACCTGTCGCAAGGTATTCTTCCATACAGACGATTCTTTCTCTCTCAGCGCATATGGGGTGGCACATTCATCAGATGGATGTGAAGACTGCATTCCTTAACGGGGTGATTGAGGAGGAGGTGTACATAGAGCAGCCCGAAGGTTTCAAGATCTTCAGCAGCGAGTCGCATGTGTGCAGGCTCAAAAGAGTGCTGTATGGGTTGAAACAAGCACCTCGTGCTTGGTACACACGGATAGACGGTTATTTCACCGGACTTGGATTCTCCAAGAGTGAGGCGGATCCTAACCTATACCAGATTGTGGTGGAGGGTAAGTTGCTGATAATTGTACTTTATGTAGATGATTTTATTTTGACAGGTGATGAGTTGTTGATACTCTCATGCAAGGAGGATCTTGCAAAAGAGTTTGAGATGAAGGGCTTGGGCCTCCTTCATTATTTCCTGGGATTGGAAATTTGGTAGCGCAGTGATGGAATGTTTGTTTCTCAGGGTAAGTATGCCTGGGAGATACTGTGTTGGGAAAAATACTGAGAGGGGGGTGGTCGGTGTTCTTTTTATACTCAAAACTTTTCACTTTTTCATTCCTTAAAACCCATACGCTACTTTCCTTCAGTAAACTCGCGTATACACGCGGATATATTTCATGCAACTCGCGTATACACAGAGATCTAATTATGTCATTAGTTCTTTGCTTATATCATTCCATTATTCATTCATCAGATGTTCAATAACAGTAAACATGTGCAGTAAGAACAGAATAAACCATCACACAAAGCATCACACATGGACACCAAGATTTTTAGGTGGAAACCCAAGTCGGGAGAAAACCACCGCTGCAGTTGCTCAGCCTTCAATATTTTATTATAGAGAAAACATCTTACAACATATGTGCTGGCGCAGACTTGACCAGCACGCAGGCACCCACCTGCGCTCGTTTACCAGCCTCTCCTGGAAGAGAGCTCCAACCCCCTGACTCGTTTACCAGCCTCTCCTGGAAGGGAGCTACGACCCCCTGCTCTCGTTTACCATCCTCACCTGGAAGGGAGCTACAACCCCCTGACTGAAGGCTACAACCCTCAGCACCACCATGGACCACGTTTCATCAATTTTCACACTGGATCCAAAAGCTTTCTTTAGAGCACAACTTGCAGGCCATGTTTCATCATATTTCGGGCCGGACCCTTTCCGCCGCACTAAGCACAAACATACATCACCAACGAATGCTTATCAACACGGATCCAGGATAGCAAAAACACGGCGAACGGTCAGATATTTCCTTACCCCTTGTGACAAACCCTGGTTATACGCACTTTCCCTTCAGCGAAGTCGCGTGTATACGCGTAGTCCACACAAACCGCGTATACCTACGCAATATGTATTTCATTGCGCATACAACGCTTTCCACTTATTGAAGGGAAGGCTGCGTATATACGCTTCCTCCTATGACGATAGCGTAATCTTCAATCATTACAGAGCAGCATACTTCTTCAGATCAGATATTCAGTTCAGATTTACCCTTTTACTTCAGACAGATGTTCGCCTCATTACAGATCTAGGCCTTCCATAAGCAGATCTAGTAGATACAAGTGCATTTCAGATCTAGATCCCATTCTTCATCATTGGTGCATCATACATTCAGATTTATCTTCAAGTGTAACCCTTTCCATTCAGATCTACTCCAGAGAGAAGTATTCATTCAAGCTCAGACATCTTGCACCCACACTCATGTTTTGCACAATGAATTTCTTCTCCTTATATAGGTTTATTCTTTTTCAATACCATGAGCCCCTTTTTCAATACCATGGGCAAAAACAATACCATGAGCCAAAAACTACCTAGACGGGGTCAATTAGGCGAATCATTACCCAATACAATGGGTCAATACCATGGTGATTACCCTTGGTTTTGCACTTTTTGAGCGCTTTAGCCCATACGCGACTTGGCACGTTCTTTTTCGCGTGCATACGCGACTTCCCCTAGGAAAATCCGCGTATTCCTAGAGACATACTCTTTTTCATCATATAAATAGCACATGCTGAAATCCTTTCTTCATTGCCTTCTGTTCACACTGTAGATACATCAGATTTCCTTCATCAAGAACATATTCTATCAAGCACAACTTCATCAAGTAAGTTGCCATCTTCTTCATCAAGTTGGTTTCCATTCAATGACAACACTTAGCATCATATTGCAAACTAACATCATTTCACATCAGATTTACATCATTTACCAAGTCCATCAAGTCAAGAATAACTTCATCAGGAGGTTTTCTATCAAGGACAACACATGTCAACAGTCGCATGTCTTCATCTTCATTTAGTGGGTTGCCATCAAGGAAAACACTCTGCATCATATTTCCAACATACTGGAGAAGTTCAACATGCATGGCTGCAAGCCTGTTGATACTCCTCTTCCTGGTGGATGGAGGAAGGACGATGCTACTTCAGCGGAGGTAGTGGATGCCACTGTTTATCGACAGTTGGTGGGGTCGCTTATGTATCTGGTCAATACATGACCCGACATATGCTATGTTGTTATCCATCTTTCACAAGCTATGGTTAAGCCAACCAAGCTCTTCTGGAAGGCAGGCAAGCATGTAGTGAGATATCTTAGAGACACATATCTGAGAGGCACATCGGGATATGGATCATGGTACATACAGGAGGATGAGTTGAGGTGGCATGGCTTCACGGATCAGTATCATCATACTAGAGATTGTGTGCAGCGGAAGGTCATGTTACTTTCATACATTCCTACGGAGGATCAGGATGCTGATATCTTGACGAAGGCGCTCACCAGGAGAAAATTCGAATACCACAGATGCAGGATAGGGGTTGTAGATAATCCATATCTTGTTGAGAGGGAGTGTTGATATTTCAAAAAGATGATGAGCTTAGTGGAAAGGAGTCGCCTTCACTAAGTGGGCCCGCAGGCTATTTTTGGCGCAAAGTCTATTTATAGACTATGTCTATTTTTAGACATGTCGATCATATTCTATGAGTTGCAGGATGCTATTTGTGGATGGTTGGTCAAGTTGGAAAAATAGATGGACTTCTATTTTTAGACATATTGGGCATAATCTATTTTTAGATTGCCAGTCTAAAAATAGATATGTCGAATATTATTAGCTCTTAATAATATTTGGACTCTAAACATTATCTTATTCTCTTGGAGCACTTCAGTTAAGTGCACAGATGTGGCACATGCAGTTGACAGAAGGAATTACGCTATTCCTAGGGTTTAGTGGAGCTATTGCATGTTGACTTCAGTTAGAACTCATGTGACAGAGTTTGGTGGAGTTGATTGAGGAAGTTAGTGGAGTTGTATTCAGTTTAACTCAGTTAAACATAGTTGAGCTAGTTGTATCTAGTCTAACTGATCGATACACTAGTGAGAGTGGTGTGAATTAATTATTAATTAATTCACTAATTATTAACTCATAAATCAACTAAAGAATACATCAGTTAACTTCAGTGCATGGACAGTTTCAGTGGAGACCAGTGAAGAGGTAGGTGAAAGAGCAATGTGACTATTAGTTGTGACTATACTGGTGCATGAGTTTGCACCACACATTGATGGAGATGCCAATGAGGATTGCGCAGTACATACCAGAGGGATTTGAACTCAGGATGTGCAATTATTCATCTTGGATTGCGCAGTAGAGGCAGGCTAACAGGTGGAGCAGATTGGAGCCTATGTTTTGTATGATCTGAGCTTGTGTAATGTGTAACAATTGGAGATTGTACTGAGAGCTTGTGAGGAGTTTGTACAATGATTGTTACATGATATCTATCATTATAATATACAGATAGTTGGGGTTTTTCAGCTTTAAGCTTTCCCATAAATACTGTGTTTATATGTGTGATTGTTTATGGTTTTAATGTGCGCATGCGATTGTTTATATTTCCGCAAATTGATGATCAATAATAGAAGAGGTTATGTATTATGCATGAAGTCACCAGTGCTAACGACAAATCCTGAAAATTTAACGCTATTCAATTTCTACAGCAGATAATCCCTATCTTGTTGAGATGGAGTGTTGATATTGCAACAAGATGATGAGCTTAGTGAAAAGAGTCGCCTTCACTAAGTGGGCCTGCAGGCTATTTTTGGCGCAAAGTCTATTTATTTTTGTCGATCATATTCTATGAGTTGCAGGATGCTATTTGTGGATGGTTGGTCAAGTTGGAAAAATAGATGGACTTCTATTTTTAGACATATTGGGCGGAATCTATTTTTAGATTGCCAGTCTAAAAATAGATATGTCGAATATTATTAGCTCTTAATAATATTTGGACTATAAGCATTATCTTATTCTCTTGGAGCACTTCAGTTAAGTGCATAGATGTGGCACAGGAGCTGACAGAAGGAATTACGCTATTCCTGAGGGTTAAGTGGAGCTATTGCATGGAGACTTTAGTTAGAACTCATGTGACAGAGTTTGGTGGAGTTATTGAAGTAGTTGGTGGAGTTGTGTTTAGTTTAATTGAGTTAAACATAGTTGAGCTAGTTGTATCTAGTCTAATTGATTGATACACTAGTGAGAGTGGTGTGAATTAATTATTAATTAATTCACTAATTATTAAATCATTAATCAACTAAAGAATACATTAGTTAACTACAGTGCATGGACAGTTTCAGTGGAGACCAATGAAGAGGTAGGTGAAAGAGCAGTGTGACTATAAGTTGTGACTATAGTGTTGCATGATTTGCAACACAACGTGGTTGGAGATGCCAATGAGGATTGCGTGAGCAAGGCTGGTTCAGAGCCATTCTTCAGCAGTGATTGTGCAGTAGAGGCAGGCTAGCAGGTGGCAGAGATTGGAGCATGAGATTTGCTAGATCGGACTTGATTAGTGTGTAGCAATTGGAGATTGTACTGAGAGCTTGTGAGGAGCTTTGTATGATAATTGTTACATGATCTCTATGACATATAATATACAGATAGTTGGGGGTTTTCATCTTTAAGCTTTCCCATAAATTACCCTCTTCATATGTGTGAATGTTTATGGTTTTAATGTGTGCATGCAATTGATTTTATTTCTGCAATTAATGATCAATGGTAGAAGAGATTATGTATTGTGCATGAAGTAAAATAGTGTGTGATCATGAGAATCTCGGATCTATAAAATATCAGTTATATAATTTCTACAATTTCAAGGAAAAATAGGAAATATAACATAATAAGAGGGACATCAGCAAAACAGTTTGCAAGATGTTCTCTTTTACAAAGGAATATAGAACTAATTATCCTAATCAAAATGATTTCATGATGTGCTGTGAGCATTGCTGGCATTGGATGCATTATCTCGTGGAATATAGCTTGTAGATCACTCTTTCTCTTCACTTTCAACCCTGATACTCTTTATCATCCGATTTTCAATGTTTTACTGCTGTAATTGAAAAATAACCAGCAGTAACATTCTTTTTACTGATACTCTTTGACAATCTAATACATTTTAACCCTGAATTTTTACCCTAAGGTAAAAGTAAAATATGATTTCTTCAGGTGTTTTTCCTGCTATTTTACCTGTCAAATTCACATAAGATCTGTGAATTATTTCCATTTTTGAGCTATTAGGATCTTTATACTTTTCAGTTTTATATAGCTTTCATCAGCCTCTGTGTACTTAGCAAAGTTTGGCTTTACTATGAACATATGTTTAATTTCATTCTCCAAAAATAATAAATTTTCAAAATATTGAAGTATCACTTTGCCACTTGGAGATCCTTGTGGCAAAGGCTTTTTAGCCTGCTGCTTAGCATGGGCTCTAATTTTCTGATCATAATCCTTCTGTGGCATTAATTTTTCATTTAATGCATGAATATCTCGAAGTCCTACTTCTAGCAGCAAGTCATACTTGGTCTTGAATTTGCTGATTGATATGTTCATATTATCACACTTTTCTTCCATATTATTCATAATGTTCTCTTTGTTAGGACCTTTATGATTTCAAGGATAGCCTCTGTCCTATCAGGAATCTTCATTTCTTCTAGTTCTTCCCTGTTTTTACTATTCAAAAATGATATGAGCTGAATTGCTTGTGGTGGTTTGTTTCCAAGTTCCTTCTTTGTTTTATCAATTTCTGCTAAGGCAGCTTGTAGCGGATATTTTTGTTCATATATTATTTGAATAAAAGGCCATTGTGAGTGAATGCCTTCAGTTATTTTTGTCCACAAATGATTTTTGATGTAGGCAACCTATTCAGTAAGATTTACCCGCTGTTGAAGAATTTTCACCTGTTCCTGTAATCTGTCAGCCCTTTGTTCATGTCCTTTGGAAGTGATTAAGGTATATCTTTTAGATGTTTCCAAATATTTGATGGTGCCTTTTAAACTGAGTATTTCTTGATATTTTATAGACATATCTTCCATGGCCCTGATTATTGCAGTTGTTTCTCCTACTGTGTTTATCTGTGATGTTGATGAGGAAGTGGCAGAGATATCTTTAGAAGTAATTGACATTGCAGCTGCCAATACTCCTTGCGGTGCCAAATGTTCTGCCAATGTTGAGGGAAAAACTGTACTTACAGTTGGGATAACTGTAGGAATGAAAACCTGCTGAGCTTTCTTTAGATTTTCACTTTTTTGAATGAAAGCTTCTATTTGGCTTTCCATTTCCTTTATTTGGGCTGTCATCTTTAGAACAAGATATTTTAGTTCATTTTCTATCTTTTGTTGAAGGATTTATTTTGCCTGTGGATTCTCACTTTGAGGCAATTTCAGTTGCCTTCTGAGAGCAGCTATGTCTTCATTTTTCTGTTTGATTATGGCCTTTTCCCCTTCAATGTTCATTGGGTCAGCTCCTGCTTCAATTATTATATATTCCAATGCTTTGATTCTTAAGCTATTGGCATACAATGAGGCTTTATCCAATTTCATTTGATTCTGAAGGTTTATGAGTGTTTTCTTAAGCCTGATAGAATTCATAGTCTTGTTGACTATTTTAGAGTAAAACATCTCTGTATTTCTCCTATGGAATTCTATTTGGTCCAATTCATGGACAACATCTGCATCAAATTCCAGGTCTGTCTTTGAATAATCTGCAATTATTTTTGGATCAACCACTATGGGCTTCAGAAATGACATTACCAATTTGTTTGAAGAGTAATCAAAAGGTGAGAGGAGTCTATCTTTATTCCCAAGCTTTTCTTTAAGGAACTTGGAATATACTTCACTTTTTATTTCTTCATTCTTTTCTCTGATTTGTCTGAACCTGATTTGAATATCTGACTCTGTGTTGTCAGGTTCTTTGGAAGAAGAGGGAATATCAATATTTGTTTGTTTATCAACCATGACAGTGTCTTTCTGCTGTGTTTCAAGTTGGACATCCTGAAGCTCCTTAAGTGTTTCATTTAAAATTAAAGTGGCCTCATCATCAGTTTGATGGCCATTGTTGTCATCAATATTAATTTCTTTGTCCCTTTCTTCATCAGTCAATTTACTTTTCTTACTGTAGGGAATTTTGAATATTTTATCTAGAATAGTTTCCACTGTGAAACTATCTTCCTTTCTGCTTCTTTTATGAAGGATTTCAGTTTCTTTGTTGACTGTAACAACCTGTGTTTGATCTACCTGTTTATCCTTTTCACTGTTTCCCTCTATGCCCTGTGAGTCATCATCAAATAAAGTATTTGGTTTCCACTCAAGTTTATTGGCATATTTTTCAATTTGAGGCTTGGGATCATGCAAGAAAGTAGACAACTTGTATTTCAATCTGATCATGCTTAAAACACTCTGAGGATCATAATTCCACATAAAACTGTATGGGAATTTATATTCTTTCAACTTGACATTAATCTCATTTTCTGCTTCTCTGTTGTTCATAATGAATGAACCAACTTGATATTTCAGTTTAAACTGAGTATTTTTTCTGGAAGCCATGAATTTGACTTCATCTTCATTCAAAAGTTGCCTCAAATATTCTAGAGAAAAAATCCCTGTAGTCACAAATCTAGGCAATTTATATGGAGCCAAGAGTGCACCATATATTCTGATCTCTGTGTAGTTCTTGTACAAGTACCAATCCCCTGTTTTACAGCTCTCAGATAGCTGTAAGATCCTCTTTCTTTCTTCATTAATTCTAGGGTTATGTTCCTTATTCAATAAATTCATAGCAGGTACTATAAACAAGTCATTGAAGTCTGCATAGGTGTATCCCTGTTCCATTTCCTCAAAATTGATGACTAAAACACAACTGAAAGTACATCCCCTTTTGGATCTAGCTTCTGAAACTCAATAGGAAACTTGTCTGCTTGATAATACCAAAAGAGATGAAGTAGATATGAGGTATATCTAAAGAATCCTTCTGGTAATCTGGACAATTGGTAGTGCATGTTTTCTGCAATGAACTTGGAAAAGTTGTATATAATGGATGGAGGCTGGCCAGGACTCAAAGTAGATAGAAAACCTAAGATAGCAACATCAGTGAAATCATCAATATTATATCCCAGTATAAATGACAACATGGAGACAATCTACCTTGTTTCACTTGGAAATTCAAATGTATCAAATGGAGGATTAAGCTTAGGGATATCAACCTGTGTGGGGCAAAAAAACTGGAAGATTTTGAACTTGGAAGAAAATTCTAGGTCTAGGTAAAGCTGAGTTAAATCCTCTATTGATAATGAAGCAGTATTGGGGTCATGGTTGAGTTGCAACATAGAGTTTATGGATTCAAAATTTATATAAAATATGACCTCTCTATCTTTATTGACAATGCACCTCTGGTCTGGAAGATAATATGACTGACACAATCTGACAAAATCAGGGGCTGAATGAGAAAGAGGGACAATGTATTTTGGAAAATTGGAATTCCATACTGGTATATCTTTCTCACTTTTCTCTACATGTTTTCCAAAACACCAGTTATAGACATCAAGTAAATTGAATTCAACTGAAGGGTCTAATATTCTATAATCAAGATCAACAAGAGCACTATTTTCTTGTGAAGTAACTGGAGGTTGGACAGGCCTAACAACTTCAGTGGACTCAGCAGTGAGTGCATGGGTGGGTTTATTAAGTTTGGAAGACTCGGGCTGAGGGATTTTAGTAGAGGCTTTCTTCTGAGGTTTTGGGCCTCCTGATTTGGGCGTTACTTGTTTCTTCATCATTTTTAACTAAACAGAGTAAGCTTAAATTGTTTGCTAAGTTATTTTTTGGAAACAAGGGGCTTTTGAATGATTTTTCTGGTGAAATAGGATTCTGAGCAGGGTTCTGGATGGAAAAAGTATTTTTAATGCTCAAAGGGTGATCTTGATCGATTTCAGCAGTGAAAAATGATCAGGGAATGGGAAAATTTTGCTAAAATGGAAATGAGGGATTTCTAGGGAAAATTTGACAGGGTTTCCCCTGTATTTCGGATATTTTGGATTCTCTGTGTAGATAATTCAGTTAATTAAAGGAAATGGCTGGTAAAATTTTGTTTTTTCCTTTAAAATTGAAGTTTTTATGGATGAGATTGATGAAAAATACGTTTATAGGTATAATTGTAGTCGTTTGAGTTGCAGGTGCTTTCAAAGTCTTCAATTTTTCTGAATTAGGCTTATCAGAGGGTATGGTGGCTCTCTGTGATTGAATTGCAGAGAAAATGGTATTTCAAATAATTACTGGTTCAATATTAGGCTTCGAAAATGGCGAAAAAGGCTCAGCAAAGCTTTACACTGGCTTACAGGCGCGAATAAGTGAAATACAATGAAAAAATCGTAAGTTTTAATGCATTAAACACTTAGTCGAATCAAAGTTTAAACACATTAATTTCATATAAAGGCGGGAGTGGTTTTGGATTGGGCTGGTGATTTATCACGCGACTATGAAGCGGTAAATGCTATTTCTCTTTTTGAACGCGATTCAATCAAAAATCAACACGTCGACGCGGGGTGGTTTGGGAAAACCACCCATATTGCGCAGATTTTATAAAACTTTGATCGAACACTTTATGGGCACGATATGAGATATTGGCTGTTGGATTTGGCTTTTAAAAGCGAAGGGTCCAGATCAAACGAAAAGGTGCGAGAAAAAGACATCATCGGGTTCATTTTGGGCCTTTGGATTTTGCATTGAATAAAGATCTGACGGTTATCATTCAACTCGATGGGAGGATGGGAATGTAGTAGATTTATCGCGTTTGTTAATGACCGTTGGATCAAATTTAGGTTGGGGATTGGAGGGTTAGGATTCAATCCGATTGAGTAAAGGGATTTGGTTAAGTTTGAAGTACAAACATAATTTTTTCAATAAAAAACGATCGGGAGGGGTTTTAAAAGGGATTTAACCAAGGTTAATATAGGGGTATGGGATATGTATTAGGGAATTGGGTTAGGTTATATCTTTAACCTTGGGTAAAGGGAGTCGGGGAAAAAATAAGCAAAGAGGATAGGCTTTATTTGAAGTTTATTTTGAATGAAACTTCGGTTTTCCAATATTTTTGTTTTAAACATATATTAACACATGTTTACGAGTTTTTTTTCTTATATTTTTATTATATAGTAATTAAATCAAGGTGATTTACTTACCATAGGGGCGGGATTTAATATAAAGATATATTTTAGCCAAAGGGGTTGTAATGTGGGTGTTTTATTTAAACATGTGGGGATTAAATAACTTTGGCTAAAGTTATAATAAATGGGTTTTTGGGGCTATTATATAAAAGGGGTTATATACAATAGGAAAAGGTTATTTCTATAGGGAGTTAATATATAAGTTAAAATTAATATGAAAATAGGACAGGGTATACTCAAAACACATAAACATAACCAAGTAAAGTAAAGTTTTAAAAGATAATTTGCATTAATCTTATCACTTTGACTTATGATATAATGTTATTTTGAGGGTTTAATGTTTCTCATGTGATGATGGAAATTAGTCAAATGGGAATTATAATGTCTTTAAGTAAAATGAGATTTTACTTAGGATTATTCATGGGGATGAATGCATGAAATGGAGAAATGATGTGAGTTTAAGGGATTAATATAGACATTTTACATTTTCAACTGATCATTCATAGAGCCTTGGGTTCGGTCCCAACAAAAGTCAAGGAAATGCCTTGAGTCTTTCTGACTGATAGTTTAGAATGCTTCATGACTATGGGAAGGGGAGGTTAGTTATTTTGCAGCCCAGATGAATGATATTTACATTGAGACTTCTCACCTTCTTCTACCTACCCAACTTACCATGCTAAAAATTTTTCTTCCTTTGTAGTAAGGTGCATTTGAGCTAGAAAGCTTCACAGCATTTATTCTTTCTGAAAGCAAGTAAAACTGTCTAATTCTACACTTATTTCATCCATGAATCCATATTAAACTGTTGGATTCAATTTATTTCTCTATCTAACTATTGAATTGTCATGATTAAACTGTATGACAATTCTTTATTCTCTATCTACAATATTTGAAATTGAAAAGTGACAAGTCAAGTTTAAATTGTTCAACTCATCACAGACTATGGAATTTATTGACACTTTGCCATAGTCAAAAGGTAAAAGTAGTGGCATTTATACTTGGACACTTTCATTTTTTTATTCATTGTTATTTTTTGGTCTTTTAGTTTTTCTAAGTCCTTTGATTTTTCTTTTAGGACTTCTTACCCTCTTTTTGTTTTTTTGATTTTTTTACAAAATATGTGAATACAACTTGCAGAAGGCAAAGTACGTACATATTTACAAGATTACCAACATTCAAGTCAAAATTATGAATCCTATATTATAGGTCACTAACATCGGCTTCACTTGGGGATGGAATTTCCTGGTGAAATGTCAAGAAATCTGAGATCATTAGCCTTATCCATTGACCTTGGTTATCTTGTAATTGTCTTCTTTTTTCTGCAACAATCATATTTATGACATCTTATACTGCAAAGCTTAGGGCCTTCTCTTCGGGCTTCAAATTTGTAGCTAAAATATCCAATCCAATCTACACACTGACTATGAATATTTACAATGATAAAATAAATGAATTTATCTGTTAAGTGACTCTGTGGAATAGTAATGTTTCAACATCCTACCATTCACTGGTCCTTCTTGAAGCTCAGTTCCATCCAAATTCTCGATGAAAAAGGAATTATTACCTCTGTAACCATATATCACATAGGGTCCTTGCCATAGAAAGTAAAACTTCCCATGTTTACCTTTATCTTCTCTTCTTGAATCCCATCTTAAAACTTGATCTCCTATGAAAAATTCATGTTCCTTAACTCTTTTATCAAAAATCTTTTTGATCTTGTCCTGTAAAACTTGTGACTTTTCATAAACTTCATCTCTGGTTTGTTGGAGATGTACGGTTTCATTAATTCTTCTTTTAATATCATTAGTTTCCACCTGTGATTCCTGGATAATATTCATGACTGGGACACCCAAGGAAGAAGGGAAAACTGCATCTGTACCATAAACAATCTGATAGGGTGAAGTTCCTATAGACTTTTTTGTAATAATTCTATCAGCCCAAAGGGAATAGACCAGCTTCTTGTTCCATGTCTTTTTATTTTCTTGGAGTAGTTTTTTGATGATGTTGATTAAAATTTTATTTGAGGATTCGGCCAAATCATTACCTTGGGGATAGTATGTTGTGGAATGACCTAAGGTAGTATGGTATTTATGGCAGAAAGAAATCATTTTCTTGGATTTGAATGCTGCTGCATTGTCAGTAATGATTTTATGTGGGCATCCAAATCTAGACAAAATATTACTTTCTATGAATGAGATTATAACTGAGTCTGTAGCTTGCCTAGTGGGAGTTTTTTCTATCCACTTGGTAAAGTAATCAGTAGCAGTTAAAATCCATTTGTTTTGACTTGAAGATGGATGATGAATTTCACTTATGAAGTCTAACCCCCATAATTGAAATGGTTTTTCAGTGGATATTGGTTTCAGAGGTAAAGGTAACAGTTTCTTTTTACCTTCAAAAATTTGGCATTTATGGCAAGAGGTAACAAACTTTTTAACATCAGAAAATAAATATGGCCAGTAAAAACCAGCTCTTAGTATTTTATCTGCAGTACTCTTCTAGTATAGATGGCCTCCACAGTCACCTGCATGAAATTCCTCAAGGATCTTGTCAGCCTCATATTTCAATAAACAATTAAGTAAAATCCCAGTACTTTCTCTCCAATAAAGTGCATTATTTAAGATATAAAACCTCATTGCTTTCTGCTTGATGAATATTGCCTTGGTTTTTGTCAGCCCAGGAGGAGCTTGTAAGTTTGTTAGTACATAGATTATATCAGAGTACCATGGTGAGTCTAAATAGGCCTCATTGATCAATGGAGTCGCCATCTCCTCCTGTTCATATACTTGTGCAATGAAATTAATATCTAAAGCATTGCAATTTGATTCAACCATCAATCTGGCTAAACCCTATCCTTTAATGGGTTTAGTTGGTTTAATTTCCAGATCATATTCCAGGATTGTGTCTATCCACTTTCCTCTCCTACTATCTGGACCATCTTGAGTCAAAATGTCTTTAACTACTGCATTAGGGACATATGCAATGATGTGTAAATGAAGTATATGCACTCTGAAATCTTTGATAGCTTTAACCAGAGCCAAACCCTGTTTTTCTATTATGTTGTATTTCAATGGTGCATCTCTGAGAGCTTTAATAAAAAATGCAATGGGCTGTTCAAAGCCTTGATCTTTTTTCTGCAGAAGAACTGCAGCTATGGTGTGTTCGGATGTAAAGGAAAATATTATGAAATATTTTGTGTAATCTAGACTGATAAGGACCGGTGCTTTTGTTAAGGTCTATTTAATAGATTCAAAAGAGTGTTTGGTCTTTATTGTCCATTTTATTGAGGAGTCCTTTTTGAGCATATTGTTAAGATATTTTATAATTTCAGCCAGATTAGAGATTAATCTTCTTAGAAAATTGATTTTTCCCAGGAATGCTTGGAGTTATTTTATGTTCCTTGGTGGTTGAATTTTTAGAATTGCTTCAATTCTTGCAGGGTCTGTTCTAATGCCTTCTTTTGAGATGATGTGACCTAATAGTTTGCCTTCTTCTAGCCCAAAGAGAGTCTTTTTAGGATTAAGAGATATACCATATTTTCTACATTTGATACAAAATTGTCTCAGATGATCTAAGTGTTCAACATTTGTTTTCAAAAAAATAGTAATATCATCCAGATAAATGACTAAAAAATCATGGATCTCCTTGGCAAAGGAAATATCCATGGCCCTTTGAAATGTAGCTCCTGCATTTTTTAACCCAAAAGGCATTTTAACATACATGAAAGTGTCCCATGGAGTAGTAAATGCAGTTTTGGTTTGGTCATCTTTGTGAACTAGAATCTGATTGTAACCAGAGAAACCATCTAATAAAGAGATTCTTGAAGAACCTGCCACCCTCTGCAAAATATGATCCATTTTTGGCAAGGGGTAGTTATCCTTCAAGGATGCTTTATTAAGATTTCTAAAGTCTATGCATAGTCTAATTTCTCCTTTTTTCTTTCTATTTGGCACTAAATTAGATACCCAGTCAGAATATCTGACTGGTGCAATTATCTATGCATCAAACATTCTTTTGACTTCTTTTTCAATTAAGGGTAACAAAACCGGATTAATCCTTCTGAATTTCTGTTGAAAAGGTTTTTTATTTTATTTTAAAGGAATTTTATGTTGGATAATGTTTGTGTTGTAAGTTTTCAAGTCTTCATAGCTCCATGCAAAGACATCCTAATATTCTTTTAAAAGTTCAAAGTATTTAGCCTTTTCATCTAATGATAAGGATTTTGATAGTTTGATTGTTCTTGGTTTTTCATCTGTGCGTAAGTTATACTCTTCTATATCAGACTTAACTGATTCCATTTTTGGCCTTTTGGGCACATCATTGGAGTCAAATAAGTCTTCTAGAGGAGTTAAACCTCTGGGTAAAATGTTATTCTTTAGATCAATCAAGTCTATTTCATCTTCTATAAATTCCTCTATATCTACTTTTTCCATTTCATCTATGTCACTTTGAGTAAATATAATTGGATTTTCAGAATTATGTACATATAAATTATCTAAATCATCTATTTGACAAAAATTTAAATCTATATCACAAGGTGAATCTATGTTACAACCGTTATCGATTTGACAATTTTGAAATTCTTGCTCATTTTTCAAATAGTGATAAATTTTCTCATCCTCTAAAAAAATTTGCCAATATTTCACATTATCTGGAACAATAGGCCTATGTTTGATCTCAGCAGTGTATTTTTGTAATGGTGAAAAAGGAAATTTACAATTGCTGGCAAAAGTTGCTAAGCAATGGGCCTGTATGTTTTGTTTTCTAGGGATGATAGCAAACTTTGATTCCAACAAATCATCAAGCAAATCCAATACTGTTTCTCTGTATCTTGCAAATATGGGATTATAAACTGAGTATTCCGTGTTAATTTGTTTGATAACTAATTCAGAATCTCCCATGACTATTATTCTTTTTCCTCCCATTTCTCTAATAATTTGCAAACCCAAGATTAAAGCTTCGTATTTAGCCATGTTGTTGGTGCATTTGAAGTTCAATCTAAAGGCATGTCCTTCAGAATGGCTTATTTCAATATTAGTAATCCATACACCTACTCCAACTCCGAATTTATTAACAGATCCATCAAAATATAAATGCCATAAAGCCTCATGACCAATATAATCATCCATTATTTTAAGTTTTTTATCAGTGAGTTCAGTTGGATTTTCATTCTGATCAGAGTTACTGAGGATAAAGGAATCAATATCAGTAGGAGTGGAATAGATTGGATAATTGGTGGGTCTATCAACAGTACTGACCATGTACTTCATCAAGGTTTCTCTGTAAAGCTTTTTAGGCTGTCCAAATACCGAGATAGTGGCATAAATCATATCAAGTTGTAGAGATCCCTGCAAATTTGCTCCCCATGAGCGAGAAAGAAGCATGCCATATTTTGGCGGGATATCAGCTACTACAACATCCATGATCATGCTTTTATCAGGATATTGGACTAGGTTTACACACAGATCTTTAATCAAACCTATACATTGGACTTTGGATGAATCAAATGAAAACAGGTCCTTATATGGTCTAGTTATGTCTAGATTCAGGGTTTCCATTATAGCTCTAGGCATTAAATTGTGGGAAGCTCTAGTATCTAGCATAGCATTGTGCAATATTTGATCATGTACAGTAAGAATTACATAAAATGGAGGTACTGACCCATCTGAATGCTTTCCATATACATTGGGACCAAAAATTAATTCAGGCCTATCTTCATTCATGTTGATTGTATCTTCATTCTCATTCACATTCAATGCTTCAGAAATCATTGATCTATACAAGTCATTTTTAGCTAATTCAACTAATGGGGCAACTATCTTTAACTTGGATATTTCAGACTACATGTTGAATGTTGGTTGAGATCTGATGGCTTGAATTACTTCGTCTTTTGGAACTGTGGTTTGCGATGACTTTTCTTGAGTATCTACAGTTTTACCTTTGGTTTGAGCTTTTCTCTTGTTTTCTGTTTGAGTCTCTTGGTTTCTGCTATCTTTAACTATTTTTTCAGGAATATTTTGAGGGTTAGCAGAAGTTTATCAGATTTAGGATTCTCAACAGAAGATTTGGGATTTGATATTCTGAAGTCAGTAGGATTCTTTCTTGGCTCATTGACTGTGGTTGAATTGGTGGCTTTGGTAGTATTAGCTTTTGGAGCATCTTTGGAAGATTGAGCCACCTCGTTAGTAATATCTACAATCTTTGGGCCTTGTTTCTTTTTAGGACTGGGCGGGTTTGAACTTTGTTTATTCTCTCTATGAAGAATCTGCAAAAAATTTGTTTTAGAAGCCTCAATTTTTTTTTGTTTTGTTCTTGTTGGGTTGGAGCATTATTCTTTATAGCAGGTTCATTTTTTTTCTTGCTCCTAAGGTTGTATTGATTGTGAATTTCATTAATTAAAAAATCATAACCTTGTTTATAATCATAGGATTCTCCAGATTCTACTTTGAACTGTTGTAGTTCAAAGAGTTCCTGGTCATCCTGAGTGAGGAAAATGGCATTGTTTTCATCAATCCCCATAACAACGTTGATGTCTTCCTCCTCCTCAATATTGTTTTGTGAACTTTCTGCAAAGTTTTATTGGAATGGGGTTCTTATATTCTGATCTGGGGAAGGTTCTTTACCTTTCCCAGGGTTGTTGTTTTTTCTGTAATTGGGATTCCGGATCTGGGATTGATTCTCCCATTGTGGTTTTCTTTCAATTTGATCAGGTCTCTCAACTACTTTTTCTAGTGCTTTGGTAATGAAATCAAATTTACCATCTAAGTGAGAAGCTTCTTATTTGATAGTAACCCTTCTTTCGTTTCTAGTCTGGCTTTCTTAGCAAGTATATTGATTTCTACACCTACAACGTTTTGTTGCATTTTTTCTAAAGTATCTGCATCCCTTTCTTTGAGTTGGTAAGCCATGTGTATATCAAAGCAATCAGGGAATTTGAGTAGCACAGAATACAAAGTCGATTTAAGGTATGCAGGAATGGCGTTGTAAACACTGTTATATCTGGTGCAGAAGTCTTGGACAGACTCATTTGGGGCTCTCTTAATAGCATCAAACTTAGAAAGTATTTGCATAGGATTTTTCTTTTTCTCGCATTTATTTAAGAAGGCTTTATGGAATGCAGCTAGGTCTGCTATGCTACCAGCTCCTAAACTTTTAAACCAGGTTTTTACTTCTCCAATTAAGCTTTGTGCAAACAACCTCATTTGGATATCAGTTTCATCTATCTCATAGACTTCCCAAAAATCATTCATTCTAGTGATATGTTGCTGTGCAGTAATTTGTGAAAGATTATCAAAAAATGGAATATATTTTTGGTATTTCTGGGGCATGCCATGGAGATTTTGAGGTAAGAAAAAGGGAGCATATCTGGCTGCCATGGCTTGGATTTTTGCTAAACTGGGAGGTATAGTAGTAGTGGTAGGGATAGTGCTGGTTACTACAATGGATGTACTTGAAAATCTTGGTAAAGGGGATGAAAAAGAAGTAGTATTGCTAATGGTAGTTGTAATGGGTTGGGTAAATGATGGATATACTAGTTTGGGCTACAAGAGTAGCTCAGGGATGAATGGATCAGTTGATGAACTAGCATTGGATTGTGGATATGATTAATATATGATTCTATGGTGCAGAGGAAACTTAGGGCTTATGGGCTCTTGAGGTGAACTGACAGTATAATCTGTAAATGATGTGGTAGCATACAGAGTTGAATCTGATACTGGAAATACTGTGGTGTATAGTTGGGAAACTGGGGGTTTGAATTGAGACAAAAAATTAGCTAACTTAACAGTTCTTCAATGTCTTTAATTTTTGTAACATTTACCCTTTTCACTGGACTTTGACTTTCAGTTTTGTTTGATTTAGTAGGAACATAAATAATTTTATGTTTTTCACTCACATAAGAAGTAAAAAATGGATATAAAACAACTTCCTTTAAATCAGATTCATATTTTGTTCTAAACAGAGATTTTTCAAACTTCAAATCAAATTCAATGTCTGATAGGATAACTAATTCTTTGGGTAAAGAATGAACTCTTTTCAGGGGTGTTTCAGTTTCAAAACTAACAATTTGTTTTTTCTTTTTTCCTATCTGGTTCGGATTGTCTACTATATCTGGAGGATTAGGATCAGGGTTGGATCTAGTGTAATAGAATTTCTTGGGAGACAGAATGCTTATTGGGTAAATACCCACAACCTTTAAACTTAATCTTAAAGTAGAAAAGATACAGTTAAATATCTTCCTTCAAGATTAAACTTAAAACTGGAGAGTGGTTATTTCCCCAGTATGGTCGCCAGTATGTTATCACCCTAGTAATTCTCAGGTTGTGGGATGAGGATTTTTGTAGTTAAGAAAACCAGGGGTAGCCAAGAACCGCTTTTAGAATTCAGGATCTAGCCTTCCTGAGTTCCGGAGAGGGATCTCTCCTAAAGATTTAACTTTGTTTTATAATTGGGTTTTAGGCTAGCTATGAGTGGACAGTGGGTTTTGTTTTGAAAGTGTGGTGGGAATAAAAAGTGTTTCAAGGTAAACTAGAGGGATCTACCAGAAAATTGGGCTATGGAGTCAACTTTATAGGCAAGCAGAGCTAGGAAATAAGACTTAAGGATGAAAATGTACTAAGGGCAGGGTAGATGACCTTCTAAGGCTTTGAATAGGCTTTGTTGATGGAACGGGTGAAATCTAAAAAAAAGGGCACTTAAGAATCCTTAAGTTATAGAAAAGAAGATTGAAGGAGGGTATCAAACAGGGACCTAGAGAAATTAAGAATTCTATAGTCCGGTTATCAAGCAAAAAACATAACAATGCCAACTAGTAAAAAATAGGGAGCTTTTTATCACTAATCCTGTCTAAATTCTCCTAGTTGATCATTAAATATAGAAACACTTTAAAATGAATGTATGGAAACTTTTTAAAGAAAAACGATGAAAACAGGAAAAAGACTAGACTTATCTGGTTAGCACAAGAATCCTGAGTTATAATGTCTTTAACCTCAATTCCAGTCTGTTGCTTTGCTAATTGACTCACACCAACTTCAATATATCCAACAAAATGACTATAGTAGTCTTGATAAATTTTATTCCACAATGAATACTTCGAATGCTGAAGTATTTATACAAATGAATTGTTTACAAAATATCTCAAAGTTTGAGAAAATGTTTCAAGGAAAAATAGGAAATATAACATAAGAAGAGGGACAGTAGCAAAACAGTTTGCAATATGTTCTCTTTTACAAAGAAATATAGAACTAATTATCCTAATCAAAATGATTTCATGATGTGCTGTGAGCATTGCTAGCATTGGATGCATTATCTCGTGGAAGATAGCTTGTAGATCACTCTTTCTCTTCACTTTCAACCCTGATACTCTTTATCATCCGATTCTCATTGTTTTACTATTGTAATTGAAAAATAATCAGCAATAACATTCTTTTTACTGATACTCTTTGACAATCTGATACATTTTAACCCTAAATTTTTACCCTAAGGTAAAAGTAAAATATGATTTCTTCAGGTGATTTTCCTGCTCTTTTACTTGTCAAATTCACATCAGATTTGTGAATTATTGCCATTGTTGAGTTGTTGGGATATTTATACTTTTCAATTTTCTGTAGCTTTCATCAACCTCTGTGTACTTAGCAAAGTTTGGTTTTACTATGAACATATGTTTAATTTCATTCTCCAAAAAGAATAAATTCTCAAAATATTGAAGTATCACTTTGCCACTTGGAGATCCTTGTGGAAAAGGATTTTTAGCCTGCTCCTTGGCATGGGCTCTAATTTTATGATCATAATCCTTCTGTGGCATTAATTTTTCATTTAATGCATGAATATCTGGAAGTCCTGCTTCTAGCAGCAAGTCATACTTGGTCTTGAATTTTCTGATTGATATGTTAATATTATCACACTTTTCTTCCAGATTATTCATAATGTTTCTCTTTGTTAGGAACTTTCTGATTTCAAGGATAGCCTCTGTCCTGTCAGGAATATTCATTTCTTCTAGTTCTTCCCTGTTTTTACTATTCAAAAATGATATGAGATGAACTGCTTGTGGTGGTTTGTTACCAAGTTCCTTCTTTGTTTTATCAATTTCTGCTAAGGCAGCTTGTAGCAGATATTTTTGTTCATATTTTATTTGAATAGAAGGCCATTGTGAGTGAATGCTTTCAGTGATTTTTGTCCACAAATGATTTTTTATGTAGGCAACCTGCTCAGTAAGATTTACCCGTTGTTGAAGAATTTTCACATGTTCCTGTAATATGTTAGCCCTCTGTTCATGTCCTTTGGAAGTGCTTAAGGCATCTCTTTTAGATGTTTCCAGATCTTTGATGGTGCCTTTTAAATTGAGTATTTCTTGATATTTTATAGACATATCTTCCATGGCCCTGATTATTGCAGCTGTTTCTCCTACTGTGTTTATCTATGATGTTGATGAGGAAGTGGCAGATATATCTTAAGAAGTAATTGACACCGTAGTTGCAAATACTCCTTGCGGTGCCAAATTTTCTACCAATGTTGAGGGAACAACTGTACTTACAGTTGGGATAACTGTAGGAATGCAAACCTGCTGATCTTTCTTTAGATTTTCATTTTCTTGCATGAAAGCTTCTATTTGGCTTTCCATTTCCTTTATTTGGGCTGTCATCTTTAGAACAAGATTTTTTAGTTCATCATTTTCTGTCTTTTGTTGAAGGATTTCTTTTGCCTGTGGATTCTCACTTTGAGGCAATTTTAGTTGCCTTCTGAGAGAAGTTATGTCTTCATTTTTCTGTTTGATTATGGCCTTTGCCCCTTCAATGTTCATTGGGTCAACTCCTGCTTCAATTATTATATCTTCCAATGCTTTGATTCTTAAGTTATTGGCATACAATGAGGCTTTATCCAATTTCATTTGATTCTAAAGGTTTATGAGTGTTTTCTCAAGCCTAATAGAATTCATAGTCTTGTTGACTATTTTAGAATACAACATCTCTATATTGCTCCTATGGAATTCTATTTGGTCCAATTCATGGACAACATCTGCATCAACTTCCAGGTCTGTCTTTGAATAATCTACAATTGTTTTTGGATCAGCCACTGTGGGCTTCAGAAATGACATTACCAATTTGTTTGAAGAGTAATCAAAAGCTGAGAGGAGTCTATCTTTATTCCCAGGCTTTTCTTTAAGGAACTTGGAATATACTTCACTTTTTATTTCTTCATTCTTTTCTTTGATTTTTCTAAACCTGATTTGAATATCTGACTCTGTGTTGTCAGGTTCTTTGGAAGAAGAGGGCATATCAATATTTGTTTGTTTATCAACCATGACAGCGTCTTTCTATTGTGTTTCAAGTTGGACATCCTGAAGCTCCTTAAGTGTTTCATTTACAATTAAAGTGGCCTCATCATCAGTTTGATGGCCATTGTTGTCATCAATATTAATTGCTTTGTCCCTTTCTTCATCAGTCAATTTACTTTTCTTACTATAGGGAATTTTGAATATTTTATCTAGAATAGTTTCTGCTGTGAAACTATCTTCCTTTCTACGCGCGCTGCTCTGCCTGCGAAAACTCTGCGAGTTATCGGGCTAGGGCTTCCAAGCCTTCGTGCGCCTTGGTCTCAGTCCTGCTGCTGCTGCGCGCAGCCATGGAGCCCTCTGGGGGCCCGGATCTGCCCCCCCCCCCCCCCCGGAGGTTTCTGCCTTCAAGGAAATGTTGGCTCAATGCAACAAGCGCCCTCCCTCTTTGACCCAGCAGAAATTTGTAAAGAAGATGGACACCATCCCCTCAGTTGCCCTTCCTGAGGAAGAAACCTGTAAAGCTGCTCTTAACTTAGCTGAGCGCGGCCTTATTGGCCAGTTCACGGGCCTCTGGCCCTCTCCCAAGTCGGTGGAGGAGTGGACTCAAAGGAACTGGAAGCCGCTTATCAAAGAGGGAGTCAAAAGCTATTTCGTCGGCAAAGGTTTCTTCGTCTTCGTCTTCGAAAGTGCAGAGGACAGAAGCTTGATATTCAGGAACGGCCCTTACTTCATGGGGCCGCAAGGTCTATACCTCAATAAATGGTCGCCTGATTTTGATCCAGCTCAAGACGTTCCCTCTGCCGTTCCGGTCTGGGTACGCCTCCCCCATCTTCCCCTTCACTGCTGGAATTCTAAGTCCCTCCAGATCATAGGCAACGCCTTAGGCAAATTCATCGACCAAGCCCCAAGGAAAGATCAATATTCATGTGCCCGCATATGTGTCGAAGTAGACCTAGAGGAGGGTTTACCGGAAGCCATCAACCTCACAGTCGCAGGATGGACCCATGTCCAAGAGCTGGACTACGAACAGCTTCCATTCAAATGCAGACACTGCCATGGCTATGGGAATTTTGCCAAACACTGCAAGAAAAAGGCAGAAGATCGTCCAGAGAACCAAAACGAAGAGCAATGGACCCTAGTCCAAAAACCAAACAGGAAGGGCACCGGGAAAGGCCCCCTGAAAGAGGCTCCAAGCAGTTCCAATCATACCCAAGGCAAAGATCCAAAGGGCAAAGAAAACAGTCAGAAAACGGCAGCTACAACAAACCAGGAAACTCTCGAGCAGCCCGGCCCTCCTTCTAGTACACAAGAAGGGGGGGAAAAGATTCTCCCTGAGGTCACCCAAGGAAGCCCTTCGAACCCCTCATATGCAGATGCCACAAGGAAAAAGCCTATCGACAGTTCAGGGTCTTCGGAGGATGAGACCTTCGAGCAACCCATCAAAAAAGTTGGAAGGAAATCTCGCAGAGAAGAAAGGGAAGAGGAGGCCGAAAGGCAAAAAATTCAAGGAAGCCAGCCTACTATTGAGATGTCTATCGGAAGAAATACAAGGACCAGGCCTTCTACGGGAGGCTCCCTCCACTTCCCAGGTAAATAATGCGTCTCGTCTCTTGGAACTGCAGAGGTCTGGGTAATCCCTCAAAAGCTGAAGCGATCAAAGATCTTCTCAAGATGGAGCCGTCAGATATCCTCTTGCTCCAAGAGACAAAGATAGAGGGGAAAGCCCTCTTAGATATCAGCCATAAGAAATGGAAGAAAAATGCAGGAAAAGCTGTCAGCTCAAGAGGCTCTTCCGGAGGTCTCGCTACTCTCTGGCCAGAGGATCTCTTCCAGCTGAAAAATTCTCATGAAACTCAACACTGGATCTTCACGGAATTAATGCACAACTCAAGTAAGTTATCCTTCTCCCTTTTTAATCTGTATGTTCCTATTTTATACTCAGAAAAAAGAGATTGCTGGACCTCCCTCAAAGCCTTCCTGGAGCAACACACCCCCAATAACATCATTTTGGCTGGGGACTTAAACATTGTTTTAAAATACAAGGAAAAAAGGGGAGGCACTCATAGTAGAGATCCCTTCCTCCCTATGGTCGAAGGACTCATCCAGGATTGGGACCTCATTGATTTCATACCAGCGAAAGGGCTCTACACTTGGACCAACAACAGGGTGGGAAAGGAACATATCTCCGCTCGCCTGGATCGATTCTTGGTTCAGGGTGCTCTGATGACAAACAAGAAGATTATCACCACAAAAATCCTCCCCAAACTTACTTCAGATCATAAGCCCATCCATCTCTCTCTAGAAGATGAAGAAGATTTGGGCCCCATCCCTTTTCGTTTTAGCCCTCTATGGTCAGAAAGAGAAGGTTTTATTGACACAGTGAAAGCAGCTTGGAGCAAATCCTACTCTGGGTCCCCCAGTTATGTGTGGGAGCAAAAACTCAAAGCCACAAAGTATGCACTGAAGGAGTGGATCAAAAAACCTGCCCCAAATCCTACTAGTCTCCGAAAAGAAATTGTGCAGACCCTTAAGGAGCTGCAAACTGATATGGAAAAAAGAGATGTCACTTCAGCATTGCTGGATAAAGAAGTCAAAATCCAATGTTCGACCTTCCAATCCTTCCGGCTAGAAGAGGAGTATTAGAGAATCAAATCTAGAAGTTTGTGGTTGAAGGCTGGCGACAGGAACACCACCTTCTTCCACTGCCAATATCGGGCTAGACTCTGTAGAAACCATATCTCTGAAATAAGAACAGCAGAAGGGCAGATCTGCAAAGGGCTCAGCCAAATCAAAGAGGCAGCTGTAAATCACTATAGACAGCTTTTCACCGCTAGAAACCAAGGTAATGAGGAGGACATGGCAGATTTCCTTTCCAATATTCCCCTTCTGGTCAGACCGGAAGACAACTCCGAACTCAACAGACCCTTCACGGAAGAAGAAGTCATTCAAGTGATCTGGTCTATGGATCCAGATAAGGCTCCTGGGCCCGATGGTTTTACCATTCATTTCTACAAAATGTGCTGGGACATTATTAAAACAGATCTCTTAAAGATGATCAAAGGATTCAGGAATAAAGCCAAGGTAGGGGGAGGTACCAACTCCACATACCTGGCCCTCATTCCAAAAGAATCTAATCCGGAAACCTTTGCCAGATTCAGACCTATATCGTTGTGCAACGCCTCTTACAAAATTCTGGCAAAGCTCCTTGCAAATAGGATCAAGCCTCTCCTAAACAGACTCATATCCAGTAACCAAGGTGGTTTCATTGAAGGCAGGCACATCCTGGACAATGTCATCCAAGTCCAGGAGATCATTCATTCAAGCCAGAAACGAAAAGAAAAAGGAATGCTGATCAAACTTGACATGGCCAACGCCTTTGATCGAGTCAACCGGGCCTTCCTTTACAAAGTCCTTCTTGCCTTTGGCTTCTCCCCTCTCTTTGTTGCTCTCATCAAAGCCTGCACTGACTCCGCTTGGATTTCCCCCCTCGTCAATGGCCGCTCTACCTCTTTTTTCCATGCCCAGAGAGGCCTTAGGCAGGGATGCCCCCTCTCTCCCTTCCTTTACATATTGTTGGCGGACACTCTCAGTAGAAAGCTCTCAGCAGAAAAAATTGCAGGCACTCTTCCAGGTCTTAAACCTTCCACTCTTTCTCCTGCCCAGAACCATGCTCTTTTTGCATACGACTCTCTCCTATTAGGAGGAGCTTCTCCTAGAATTGCTATAGCCTTTGATGTTGTCCTGAAAAGTTACTGCAGGGTCACGGGAGCCTCCATAAATGAAAGGAAAAGTGAATTCTTTGGATGGAATATCGATCAAAAGGAGCTCTCAAACATCTCTGCCCTTCTTGGTTTCAATAGCCAAGCACAATGGGAGATGTTAAAATACCTTGGACTCCCTATCATTAATGGCTACAATAAGAGAGCTCTGTGGTCTGAAGTCATCAGCAAAATCAAGACAAAGATATCAAGCTGGGGAGGGTATTGGCTCACTTCTGGAGGCAAGGTCATTTTGATTAAGTCTGTCCTTTCTGCATTACCAATTTACCAAGCCGCCTTCCTTCTGGCACCAAAGCAGGTGACAGATCTCATCTCCAAACTGATTCGTGACTTCCTCTGGCAAGGTGGGAAAGGGAACACCCAAAAAATGCATCTTGTGAAATGGGAACAGGTGAAACGCCCCTTTGCAGAAGGAGGTCTGCAAATTAGGGATCCAGCCACGGTCAATCTGGCAATGGGAGGAAAAATCCTCTGGAATTTATATGACAATCCTAAGCATCCTGTCAGCGAAGAATTGAAAGCAAAGTACGCCCCTACAGTATCGCTTCGAAATCTAGAGGCTTCTCAAACAATCAACGCATCACAGGTTTGGAAACTCTGTAATAAAAGCTTAAATTTCTTCAAAGACAGAGTTTATAAAATTCCCGGCAATGGCAAACATATAAAACTGTGGCAAGATCGCATTATGGAGAGAGCCCCCCTCTCAGCAAACGATGAAATCGATGAAATCAGACAGTGGTTGCTACGCGCTGGAATTAACACCGTGTATGATCTTTCCAAGTGGGACAGCCGTGGCGCTTGGACTGGCTGGGATTTTCATGGCATTCCAGACCGCCTGCACCACCAGAAGATAGCGCTCGATGAACTGCTGGAAGACGCAGCTCCAGTGTGCAGATGGTCGAAGGACAGTTGGGGTTGGGGGCGCTCCGGGACTTATACACCAGCCGCTGCCTATAACGCTCTCCTACCCACAAAGATCAGCACCAGAAACCCAGATTTCTGGAAGAAAGTATGGGAGCCCCTCGCTCTTCCAAAAGTCAACTTCTTTTTTTGGACATTGGCACACAATAAATTGCTAACCGGAGACAATCTGATGAAAAGAGGCATCGCTGGGCCTCATCGATGCGAGCTGTGCAGAAAAAGTGAAGAAACTGCCAAGCACCTCTTCTTGGACTGCAAGTTCGTAAAAGAAGTATGGAGTCTTATCCTTCATGAGTTCCAGATCACTGTTCCCTCGTACAACTCTGTTGCTGATCTCTTTGACGCCTGGGAAGAACGCTATCCCCACAAAATCCCCAGCAAATCCTTTTGGAGGAAAATCTGAATTGCTATCCCCAAATTCACTTGCTGGAAGACTTGGCTGGCCCGAAATGCCCTGATCTTCAATGGAAAAGAACAAAATCCTCTAGCTGTAGCTGCTAAAGCGAAATCCCTCCTTCTGGAAGCTGCCCAACAGCAATACTATTCTGCAGATCCATTGCTGCTTCCTGAAGAAGAAAGATGGTTGAGCTCTCTCTCCCCCTCCTCCCGGAGGTTGCGCTCAGTCCCTCAACCATTGAATCCAATCTGGAGAATAAGAGAAACTGAAGAGTACTTTCAAGAATGGTGGAAAAAACAAAAAATATCCACGATTTTCTTTGATGGCGCCTCCAAAGGCAACCCCGGGGCTGCTGGAGCAGGAGGGGTCATCTATGATCCGGCTGGTGTCAAAAGGGACACCTTCTCCTGGGGCATTGGGCATAAATCTAACAATCAAGCCGAGATTTTAAGTCTTCTTAAAGCCTGCCAAATTGCTAGAGACAGGGGGGACAAAAAAATCCAAGTTTTCGGAGACTCCGAGCTCTTAATTAAAAAACTTAATTCGGAGAACCTGTTCATCAATGCAAGTCTCAAAAAAACTCTGAACAGATTGAAGGATGTCCTTTCCGATTTTGAATCCTACAAATGCTTCCACATACTCAGAAATCTGAACAGTGAAGCAGACCTGTTGGCAAATAAGGGCTGTACACTAGGGAAAGGTCAAATTCTTATTAATGGGGATAGTTCTATTCACCTATGTAATCCATGAGATTCCTGCAGAATGCAATATGGAACAGAATCAGATGCAATGTAAAAATGGCAGCATTGGCATAAGTCCAAACTTCTTCTAATTCAAATAAAGATACATCCGTTTCAGTTAAAAAAAAAAAAAAACTATCTTCCTTTCTACTTCTTTTATGAAGGATTTCAGTTTCTTTGTTGACTGTACCAACCTGTGTTTGATATACCTGTTTATATTTTTCACTGTTTCCCTGTATGCCCTGTGAGTCATCATCAAATAAAGTATTTGGTTCGCACTCAAGTTTATTGGCATATTTTTCAATTTGAGGCTTGGGATCATGCAAGAAAGCAGAGAACTTGTATTTCAATCTGATCATGCTTAAAATACTCTGAGGATCATAATTCCACATAAAACTGTATGGGAATTTATATTCTTTCAACTTGACATTAATCTCATTTTTTGCTTCTCTGTTGTTCACAATGAATGGCCCAACTTGATTTTTCAGTTTAAACCGAGTCTTTTTTCTGGAGGCCATGAAATTGACTTCATCTGCATTCAAAATTTCCCTCAAATATTCTAGAGCAAAAATCCTTGTAGTCACAAATCTAGGCAATTTATATGGAGCCAAGAGTGCACCATATATTTTGATCTCTGTATAGTTCTTGTACAAGTACCAATCCCCTATTTTATAGCTCTCAGATAGCTGTAAGATCCTCTTTGTTTCTTTATTAATTCTAGGGGTCTGTTCCTTATTCAATAAATTCATAGCATGTACTATAAACAAGTCATTTAAGTCTGCATAGGTGTATTCCATGTTCCATTTCCTCAAAATTGATGACCAAAACACAACTGAAAGTACATTCCTTTCTGGATCTAGCTTCTGAAACTCAATAGGAAACTTGTCTGCTTGATAATACAAAAGGAGATGAAGTAGATATGTGGTATATCTAAAGACTCATTCTTCTAGTAATCTGGACAATTGGTAGTGGATGTTTTATGCAATGAAATTGGCAAATTTGTATACAATGGATGGAGGCTGGCCAAGACTCAAAGTAGATAGAAAAACTAAGATAGCAAAATCAGTGAACTCATCACTATTATATCCCAGTATAAATGACAGCATGGAGACAATCTGCCTTTTTTCACTTGGAAAGTCAAATGTATCAAATGGAGGATTAAGCTTAGGGATATAAACCTGTGCGGGGAAAAAAGTCTTGAAGATTTTGAACTTGGAAACAAAATCTAGGTCTAGGTAAAGCTGAGTTAGATCCTCTATTGAAAATGAAGCAGTGTTGGGGTCATGGTTGAGTTGCACCATAGAGTTTATGGATTCAGCATTTATATAAAATATGACCTCTCTATCTTTATTGAAAATGCACCTCTGGTATGGAAGATAATATGACTGACACAATCTGACAAAATCTGGGGCTGAATGAATAAGAGGGAAAATGTATTTTGGCAGATTTAAATTCCATACTGGTATATATTTCTCACTTTTCTCTACAGATTTTCCAAAACACCAGTTATAGACATCAAGTAAATTGAATTCAACTGAAAGGTCTAATATTTTGTAATCAAGATCAACAAGAGCACTATTTTCTTGTGAAGTAACTGGAGGTTGGACATGCCTAACAACTTCAGTTGACTCAGCAGTGAGTGCAGGGGTGGCTTTATTAAGTTTGGAAGACTCAGGCTGAGGGATTTTAGCAGAGGCTTTCTTCTGAGGTTTTGGGCCCCCTGATTTGGGCATTACTTGTTTCTTTGTCATTTTTAACTAAACAGAGCAAGCTTAAATTGTTTGCTAAGTTATTTTTTGGAAACAAGGGGCTTTTGAATGATTTTTCTAGTGAAATAGGATTTTGAGCAGGGTTCTGGATGGAAAAAAGATTTTTAATGCTCAGAGGGTGATCATGATCGATTTCAACAGTGAAAAATGATCAGGGAATGGGAAACATTTTCTAAAATGGGAATGAGGGATTTCTAGGGAAAATTTGACAGGGTTTCCCCTGTATTTCAGATATTTTGGATTCTTTGTGCAGATAATTCAATTAATTAAAGGAAATGGCTGGTAAAATGTTGTTTTTTCCTTTAAGATTGAAGTTTTTATGGATGAGATTGATGAAAAATACCTTTATAGGTATAATTGTGGTCGTTTGAGTTGCAGGTGCTTTCAAAGTCTTCAATTTTGTTGAATTAGGCTTATCATAGGGTATGGTGGCTCTCTGTGATTGAATTGCAGAGAAAATGGTCTTTCAAATGATTACTGGTTCAATATTAGGCTTCGAAAATGGCGAAAAAGGCTCAGCAAAGGTTTACACAGGCTTACAGGCGCGAATAAGTGAAATGCAATGAAAAAATCGTAAGTTTTAATGCATTAAACACTTAGTCGAATCAAGGTTTAATCGCATTAATTTCATATAAAGGCGGGAGTGGTTTTGGATTGGGCTGGCGGTTTATCGCGCGGCTATGAAGCGGTAAATGATATTTCTCTTTTTGAACACAATTCAATCAAAAATCGACAAGTCGACGCGGGGTGGTTTGGGAAAACCACCCATATCGCGCAGATTTTATAAAACTTTGATCAGACACTTTATGGGCTCGATATGAGATATTGGCCATTAGATTTGGCTTTTAAAAGCGAAGGGTCCAGATCAAACGGAAAGGTGTGGGAAAAAGACATCATCGGGTTCATTTTGGGCCTTTGGATTTTGCATTGAATAAAGATCTGATGGTTATCATTCAACGCGATGGGAGGATGGGAATGTAGTAGATTTATCATTTTTTTAATGACCGTTGGATCAAATGTAGGTTGGGGATCGGAGGGTTAGGATTCAATCCAATTGAGTAAAGGGATTTGGTTAAGTTTTAAGTACAAATAGACTTTTTTCAATGAAAAAAGCAATCGAGAGGGGTTTTAAAAGGGATTTAACCAAGGTTAATATAGGGGTATGGGATATGTATCAGGGAATTGGGTTAGGTTATATCTTTAACCTTGGGTAAAGGGAGTTGGGGAAAAAATAAGCAAAGGGGATAGGCTTTATTTGAAGTTTATTTTGAATGAAACTTCGGGTTTCCAATATTTTTGTTTTAAACATATATTAACACATGTTTAAGGTTTTTTTTCTTATATTTTTCTTATATAGTAATTAAATCAAGGTGATTTACTTATCATAGGGGCGGGATTTAATATAAAGATATATTTTAGCCAAAGGGGTTGTAATGTGGGTGTTTTATTTAAACATGTGGGGATTAAATAACTTTGGCTAAAGTTATAATAAATGGGTTTTTGGGTTATTATATAAAAGGGGTTATATACAATAGGAAAAGGTTATTTCTATAGGGAGTTAATATATAAGTTAAAGTTAATATGAAAATAGGACAAGGTATACTCAAAACACATAAACATAACCAAGTAAAGTGAAGTTTTAAAAGATAATTTGCATTAATCTTATCACTTTGACTTATGATATAATGTTGTTTTGAGGGTTTAATATTTCTCATGTGATGATGGAAATTAGTCAAATGGGAATTATAATGTCTTTAAGTAAAATGAGGTTTTACTTAGGATTATTCATGGGGATGAATGCATGAAATGGAGAAATGATGTGAGTTTAAGGGATTAATTGTTGAGTCTCAAATCTGCATCTTTTCCATACACCTTTCTATACCTTTTTCATTCACCTGAACCTTCCCAGTTGTCAATATCATTGTATATTAATTGCAAAAGAGCATCTAAAATGGTTTTTAACTATATTTTGTGTCTGTTGTTTGATTTATATTTTTGCTCATTTAGCTGCGGAATCTTGCCACTTTCCGCAGCTGCTACAATTTTCTGCAGCCATTTTGTGAAAGTCTTGTTACAGGTGTCCTCAGGAAAAACGAGCCACATGGGCAAGTTAGAAATGATGTGAACATGGATCGTGTCCTATTGGCTCGAGCAAATTCACTTAAGGAAGCTGCGGTCAAAGGTGGCCAAGTGGAAGTCAACCGTAGAGTCCCACGGTGACAGGACTCTGTTTCTCGTCACGTGAAGATTCATATGGCCGTTTCTGAGTTGTGGGAGACAAATCAACACCTGTACATGGCTCCATAAGCCGAATTCAAACATCCACTCTTCATATATTTACTCCTCAACGCGGCCATGATCCTAGATCTCTGGACGTAATGGTTTATGTGTTCTCCATCAGCACAAACTTTAGGGAATTAGTTATATTTCCTTTGTTATAAATAACGCGTTTGCATACGCACATTAGATTAGTCTCCATTAGTTTCATTAAGAAGCTACGTAATGTATTCATTTGCCAGCATCTTAGTAATAGCCTTTAGCAAACATTGTATTACGTATTTTAACCTGAGAAGCTGTTTCCAAGCGTAATTCGTACTTGAAGTCTGTTGCCAACGCTGGTGTAGAGGGCCCCTGCACACGCTGAGGTTTTGTGCATTATTATATAGTTCTTGTTTTATTTCTTTAAGCTCATTGTGCCATAAGTCATTCATGTGTTTATACATTGCATCTTTCATGGTATATATGCTTCATCTCTGTTTATAATATTTCATGCTTTACATTTTACTTCTGTCTTTCATGTTTTATGTTATTGTTAACTGATCAGTGTTCTTGTTTCAGGTTATAAATAGGCAGCCCGGGCATTTGCATAACTTTTTGACTAATGACATGGAATTAATATTGTTCTGCTGCTAATTTACTTTTCTTAGTTTCTGTTTAATTTCATTACTGCTTTGTTTATTTCAGTCTTGCACATTTGTTTCGGTAGTTAGATTTAGATATATCAAATTGTTCATGTCATTTTCAGTTACCTCCGAAAGCCACAGCTGGACTGATGGTGAGGGATTGAAGTATGAATGTATAGTTTGATATTAGTTTACTTTATGCAAGTTAGATATATTAAATTTCTCATGACATCTTCAGTTACCTCCGAAAGCCACGGCTGGACTGATGGTGAGGGATTGAATTATGAATGTGTAGTTTGATATTAGTTTACTTTCTGCAAGTTAGAAATATTAAATTGCTCATGACATCTTCAGTTACCTCCGAAAGCCACAGCTGGATTGATGGTGAGGGATTGAATTATGAATGTGTAGTTTGATATTAGTTTACTTCCTGCAAGTTAGATATCAGGTTACTCAAGTTGTTTATGGTTACCTCCGAAAATCATAGCTGGACTAATGATGAGGGATCAAAAGATAAGTTGATGTAATTTGATTTAGATTTACTTTGTTGCAACTTTTGGATTTCTTTAAGCATAGTTTCTTTTGTGTTTGAACAGCAGCAAGAATAATGAGTTTCATGATCAGTAGTTCATTGTTTGTTTGACTGGAGTAGTGATGCAATTTCATTTTCTTTGAAGAATTAATTTTGTCATTGTGTGTTTTTAAAATTCTTTTGAAGTTTGGAAAATCATTAGAAAGACATTGTTTTCTTGAATATTTGTCTCCATACTTGTCTTTTAGAATTTCACAAAAATCCAAAAACGACAAAAAAGTAAGAGATAGGTTATCTTGCACATATAGTGCGCCACACTTTGTCAGCTTACGAATCCCGGATTGACAAATTAAATGTAGAAATTTAGGACACATTAAATTGACCAAACATTTTGGCGTCGTTGTCGGGGAAGTGTAACTAGGTAGCCAATTTCTTAAAAAAAAAACAAAATAACAAAAGAAGGGAAAACTTGATAACTTCTTGAAGTATGCTCTCCTCTTGCACCTAGTGTGATCTGGAGGATCAGAAAAGAGAGTTATTAGTTCAGTAATTTCTTAAGTATGCTCTCTTCTTGCACCTAGTGTGATCTGGAAGATCAGAAAGAGAATTATTAGCCCAACTTTTTAAAAATAAAAATAAAAAATGACATGCATAGAGCAAGAGATTCTAGGGGAAGGTTTATAGCTAAAGCCAAGAGTTCGATTTTCACAACTCCATCTTCTTTAAGGCATAGACAAGAATTACCACCATATACCCCTAGCCTTAAGATTTTTGGAATTCAAGGAGCAGCTGAATTAGAGGATTCTCCTATACCACCTACTAAATCTCATTTAGAAAAGGAAGAGACTCCCTCTCATCCTCCCTTGATAGAAAAACTAGAGGACTTTAAGGAATCTAAAGAAACTATCATGGCAGAGGAAATAATAGATGGATTTGGAGGTAGAGTTAGAAGAGGAGGAAAAAATGGAGACAACAATGGTGAAGGAAATAATGAAAGAAATAGGGAAGGAGACAACTTGTTTGGATTCCCTATAGTTGATGAGGAAACTCATACAACAATGAAAAATATCTCACCATCTGTCCTCCCTAACTTTTATGGATTGCGAAGTGAGGATCCTGAAACATTTCTGTTTGAGTTTGAATTTGTGTGCCGAACTTATGACTATATGGAAGACTCTCAAAAACTCAAACTGTTTCCTTCAACATTGAAGGGAGCTGCTTTGAAATGGTTCATGGGATTAGCCACTCAATCTATTAGGACTTGGAATGATATGAAACAATTTTTTTTGGATAGATACTTGGACTATTGTATGCCCACCAATCACAAGGATGAGGTATTCAAAATGATGCAAAAAGAAGATGAAAATTTGGAAGACTTACTTGAAATATTTCAATACAACTTGAAAAGAGCAAAGATGAGCAACTTAGATGATGAAACCTTGAAAGCCCTCATATTAAAATCCATTAGAGATGAATGGATAGATATTTTAAACATGATGGGAAAAGGAGACATTTCTCAACTTCCACTTCATGACATAACAGAACTATGTGTCCATCTCTCAAGAGGAAAATCTAAAACAGGAAAAGGGCCTAGGGATCCTTCTCTTATTAGGGCTAACAAATCTACAACTGGATCAGTAAGTAGGGCAGAGATTGGTAATATGCTTGATGAATTCAAAAATTATATCTTAGGGAGCCTTAGTGAACAATTAGACACCCTTAAAATCCAAAACAAGCAGAAAGCAGAAACAGATGCTTTAGCTATCTTTTGTCCGAAATGTAGGAAGAAACATGCTTTAAGGGAATGTCCCTTGGATGCAAAATTTCTAGAAACGTGTATGATTTGCTCAGAGAATCATGAGATCAAGGATTGTCCTTCAATTCCTTGACTCAAAGCTGTTTTTCAAGAAGACCAAAATTTAGTAGAATCTCTCTGTTTTGTTGCAAGAAGACCTTGGCAGGGACAATAAACCCAAGGGTTTAACAACCATATGAATCTTCAAACCCCACCAAATTAGAATCCTTGGCAACAACCTTGGCCCCAACATCAAAATCCATATCAGCCATGGGTACAAGGAATGCAAAATCCTTATGGGATATTTTCTCAATTTTATCAATATCCTCCATCTTTTCAAAATCAACAAGCTCCACAACTTCCAAACCCAAATCCACAACTTTCATTGCCATTTCCACAACAACAACCTTCTCAAAAAAATCCAAATCCTCAACTCATGCTCCCATACCAAAAAAAGACAAATCAACTTCCAACTCAGCCATTGCCAAATCCTAACAATAAAAATCCTCAGAATACTTATATGATAGAAGGAAAACAATTTCCTACCTATATGATTGTTCCTCTCAATGATGTACAACTCAAATCTGGTAGAGTTTTAGAAAAACCTTCTATAGATGACCTAGAACAGGATACCTCTGAGGAGGACTCTCTTGAAGCCAATAAGGGTTCTGAAGAAGTATCTCTTCAAAACTCAAATATTCAAAAAGAAAAAGAAAATTTAACACCCACAACTCCTATAGTTGAGCAACCTGCATCTTCATCTACACCTCCTTTTCCTGAAAGACTACAAATTGACAAGGGTGTGGAAAAACAAATCTTGTTGCCTAACTATGATTTTCTAGATGAATTGAAGAATGTTTGTATCAAGATTCCCTTGCTACAAGCCATTCGAGAGATTCCTATTCTAGCAAAAACATTAAAGGAGTTGAGTTTCAAAAGACCAGGAAGGAAACTAAAAGACACAAGAAGAATCCACCTGGTAGGAAAAATTGCAGATATTATGATGGGAAAAATTACCATGCAGAAGTATGTAGATCCAGGAAGTCCAATTGTCAAGACACATATAAATGGGATAGAAATTCCAAACACATTGATTGACTTAAGGGATGCTATTAACATTATGAGTAGACAGACTATGGACCAGCTAAAACTTCCTAACCTTCTTTTTACACCTACTTTACTGCAACTTGCAGATCGATCAATTATTAAACTAGATGGTGTATTAGAAGATATTTCAGTCTCCTTAGATTCTTGGGAATATCCGGTAGATTTTATGATTTTGACTCCCAAGAGTAATCTAGGAGGGCACCCACTTATCTTAGGAAGACCTTGGCTAGCCACAGCTGATGCTTTTATTAGTTGTAGATCTGGGGATATGTACATTTCTAATGGTAATTCAACAAAGAAATTCAATTTGTATCCTCCAGCAAAAGCAATCATAGAATTAGGAGACAATGAATGGGTTGATGATGAGGACATTATACAACCTGTGTTTACCATTTCAGAAGTTAGTGAGGATAGTCAAATTCTGAACACATTAGAAAATTTTGAGACATCTTCAAAATATGACCCCACACAATTTCAGTTGGAATCTGACATAGAATATTTATCATCAAGACAAATGTCTCTTTACTCTATGGAAGAGTTTGGTAGTTCTACCATTGAGATTTTTCCAGAAAAAACATTGAATATCAACAAACATTTGGAAAAGTCACAACAAAAAGAACTAATCAAAATCTTGCAAAAACATTCTACTGCATTTGCATGGGAGTATACTGACATGAAAGGTATTAATCCTAAGACTTGCATCCATCATATCTATATTGAGGAAAACAGTAGACCAATCAGACAACCTCAAAGAAGGATGAATCCAAATCTTAGGGAGATAGTGAAGGAAGAGCTCCAAAAACTTCTCAATGTAAACTTCATTTATCCAATTTCAGATAGCCGATGGGTTTCTCCTTTGGTTATAGTACCTAAAAAGAATGGTAAATGGAGGGTATGCATTGATTACAGGGAATTGAACAAAGCAACTTTGAAGGATCACTTTCCTTTGCCTTTTATCGATCGGGTATTAGACACATTAGCAGGTAAAAAGTACTTTTCATTTTTGGATGGTTTTAGTGGCTATAATCAAATTCAGGTAGCACCTGAAGATCAAGATAAGACCACATTTACTTGTCCATAGGGAACTTTTGCCTACCGAGTGCTTCCTTTTGGGTTATGTAATGCACCAGCAACATTCCAAAGAGCAGTACTAGGAATTTTTTCTGATCTAATCCATGATTGTGTAGAGGTTTATATGGATGATTTTACAGTTTATGGTAATTCATTTGAAGAAGCATTAGAAAATTTGGAAAAAGTTCTTATAAGATGTAAAAAAACAAACCTTTCATTAAGCCATGAAAAATGCTTTATGATGTTTACTGAAGGGATTGTTTTAGGACATCATATTTCAGGAGATGGGATTAAGGTTGATAGATCAAAAATTGAAGTCATCTCCAAGTTACCTATTCCAAATTGTCAAAGAGATGTTAGAAGTTTTCTAGGATTTACTGGTTACTATAGAAGATTTATAGAAAACTTCACTAAAATAGCATCTCCACTCTTCAAATTGCTTACAAAAGACTGTGAATTTAAATGGGATCCTGATTGTCAATCGGCCTTTGAAACTTTGAAAACAAGAATATCTGAAGCACCTATCTTGAGAGGACCAAATTGGAAACTCCCTTTCCATATTTCTACGGATGCTTCAGATACAGCTCTAAGAGCTGTGTTGGGTCAAAAAGATTTAGTTCCTTATGCCATTTATTATACCGGTAAAAATTTGACTCCCACAGAGTTGAATTATACTGTGACTGAAAAAGAGTTTTTAGTTGTTGTTCATGCAATTAATAAGTTTAGACATTACATAACAGGCTATGAAACTTTTATTCATACTGACCATTCTGCAATTAGATATTTAATGAACAAACTTGTTACTAATGGCAGAGTGACAAGATGGCTCTTACTTTTGCAAGAATTTAATATTACTGTGTTGGATAGACCAGGAAAACAAAATACAGTAGCTGATTTCTTGTCTAGGATTCAGAATACTAAAGAAGATTCTCTTGTAGAGCTAAGTTTCCCGATGAATACTTGTTTGCAGTAACTATTAAGACTCCTTGGTATGTAGATATTGCTAACTATTTGGTTACAGGGAAACTACCTTCACATTTATTTCCAAATGAAAAACGAAAAATTATTTAGGAGAGTTCAAAATATTCATGGATATCTAACGAATTGTTTAAAACAGGGCCAGATCTTGTGATCAGAAGATGTATCAGGGAAGATGAAATGCCTGATATTCTTAAGGCATGTTATGATGAACCATGCGGCGGACACTTTGCAGACAAAAGGACGGCCTATAAAATCCTCTCTTTAGGATATTATTGGCCTTCCCTCTTCAAAGATGCAAAACAATATGTCAAAAGGTGTGATAACTGCCAAAGAGTAGGGAAACCTACCCTTTCAAATGAAATGCCATTGCAAACACAGGTACTCATTGAACCCTTTGAAAAATGGGCTTTATATTTCATTGGACCTATTAATCCACTATCTAAACAAAAGAAGTATATATTGGTTTGTACTAATTATGTTACTAAATGGGTAGAAGCCAAAGCATTAGTATCTGCTACTGAAAATTCAGTTGTTCATTTTCTTTATGAGGATATTTTTACTCGCTTTGGTGTTCCAAGAGAAATTGTGAGAGATCAAGGAAGCCAATTCACATCCAACTTGGTGGAGAAATTGATGGAAGAATACAAAATCAAGCACAGAAGATCTACTCCTTACCATCCGCAAGCAAATGGTCAAGTGGAGTCCACAAACAAAGTTCTTGAAAGTATCATCACCAAAAATGTTCATCTACATAGAAGAGATTGGGCAGAAAGGCTTCCTGAAGCCTTGTGGGCCTACAAAACTACATGGAGAAATACAACAGGACATTCTCCCTATGAACTTGTTTATGGGAAAGAAGTCTTTCTCCCCATTGAGTTCCAAGTCAAGACCTTCAAGATAGCAGTTCAATTGGGGATGGACTTATCAGAAGCCCAAAAGCATAGAATGGAGCAGTTGAATGAGCTAGATGAGATCAGACAAGAAGCAATTCTAAGAACTGATCTAGTTCAATATCAAAAAACTAAATGGCATGACAAATATATCAAAGAGAAGAAGTTTCAAGAAGGAGATTGGGCATTGTTATTTGATTCCAAGTTTAAAGATTTTCAAGGGAAATTTGAGACTCATTGGCTTGGGCCATATGAGATTGACAAGATCTTTAGCAATGGAGCTGTAAGAATCAAGACCATTGATGAGTTTCAAACTCCTCTTATTGTGAATGGCCATAGATTGAAAGTTTATCATAAGCCACTCTAAAAAGAGGATTTTGTCAAAATGTTTCAAGAAAGTTCTGCAATCAGGCTGGTACAGAAGAATTCTTCTTCTCCACCAGCCTAGCTTTTGTTCTTTTCAGTTAAAAAAAATAAAAAAAAAATGTATAAGCCTGAAAACCAATCACTGATTGGCAGTCTTATACAGAAAATATAGGGTGAAAATCAGGAACACCTGACACTCTATATTTTCCAAAAAAAAAAATCTCTCTTTCATTTCACAAGTTTTGTGACCACCCACTCCATTCCATTCCACTTCATTTCACTTCATTTCACTCCATTCCACTTCATTTTATCTATTTCATTCCATTTTCACCAATAAAATTATTTTTCATGACCATTTCCATCTAGTCATTTTTCATCCGTTCATGTTCATTCATCCAAATAATAGTTGTGTCAGTTTCCGCAGCTGGCATCTATTTCCACAGCTGACTCTAGTTTTCACAGCCAGAAGCAGATTCCGCAGCTACCACTCTGTTTTCCAAAGAATGTACAGCCAGATGTTATTTCCATAATCATGAAATAAAATGCAGGTATGAGGACCAAAAATGAAGACATGGAGCATTCAAGATACCAATGAAGAGCAACTAATTGAAGACCAAGGAAAAAGGCAAAGATTCCAAGGTATGAGTAAAATTCATTTCAAATAGCCATTGAAAACACATTTTTATATAGTTCTAAACCATAAGCTCCATCCATTATGTGCAATGATTATATTGACAAACTCTGTAACCCTTTCACGATCTCCATATGATCCTCCCGCATTCATTCTCAAACGGTCCCATAATTAAACCTCCGATCTTCACTCATACTCCGATATTCCACCTATGACAATGAGACGTATTTTATTTGACCACGGCCTCTTTCAGCCGCATAAAATCCATAGCCGTTGTTTAAACATGCTTACATTTATTTTGCAGCCACCAAATTTCAAAACACTGCCGGATGTGTTATACTCCTCCTATTGTTCTGTTAATCTCACAGTCGTATCTCTGCCGTGCTCACGAAACCCCTCTCTGTTCTGCTTCACTCCATTTCATTCTCTGTTATGCTACAGTCTGTATACCCACTCTCTGATATCTACCTACAGCCATTGTGCTCATTTCTGTGCATTCAACCATTCTACTTCCATTGAACCCTCACACAGGCAAGTTTTTGAAGAGTAGAAAGAAGAATGGGTAAATTGCTAAGAGCAGAACTAGAAGGACCTAAATTCATGTAAGGATATCCGCAAGTCAGGGATATATTGAAGAAAGCAAAGTGGCTGCGGTTTATCCAAAATTTCAGAGGCTACCATAAGGAAGCGAAAAAAACATTTGCAAGGTCGTTCAATGGCCTGGAGGTAGAGATTGGAGACCTTAAGTTCACGGTGAATGAGGCATCTATAGCTACTGCCACGGAACTTCTTCAAGAGGGTGAATGATGGTTTAAGAATAAAAGAATTAGTGATGAAGCCTGGAGAATAATCTTACGAAACCAAGGTATGGACATAACTATTTTTAAAAGAGGAATTCCTGTTCATGCTTTGAAAGAGGAATGGGTTACTTTGCTGCTAGTTGTTCAAAAATTCATTACCTGTGAAGGTTGTTTTGGGTCCATGTATATGTACCATACTAGATTGCTGATGAATTTTCTAGATAATCAAACTCTCAATCTCCCATATTTTCTATTAAATAGTTTGAAGAAAATGTTCGTGACTGTTCAGAAGAATTTAGGGGATGTAGAACCACATCTATATCACCACGGTCTTGTAAAAATTTTGATTGAAAAAGAGTTAAAGGAGAAGAAAGACACATGGGAACAATTTTTGATTAGAAATTTCTTTGAGGAACCTCAGGAAATTCCTGAAGGTAGCACATCAAGAAGGAGTAGGAGAAAAAGAACAAATGATGAAACTCAAAGAACTCCTACTACTGCAATTGAAAGAACCAGTAGGGAAGAGAGATTGTCAAAAAGGAAGAAGAAAGAAACCAAGGGTAAAAAGCCAATAACACCAAAAGAGAGAAAAAGTATTGAGGCTATACATCAAACCCCTTCTTCCGAAGAAGAAGATCATCAAGTGTTATCTGAAACATTAGTTTATCTTCAAAAACAGTCATCTATGGCCAAGAAGACAGGGAAAGGAAAACAAAAATAAAAGGACAGTGGTCCACATCGTGTGAGAAGAAGTTCCAGACTTAAGGGGAAATTGAGGAAAACACAAATGAAGGGTCCTCATTTTATTGATTTGGGAGAAGAAACATCTGAAAAATCCCCAGCTGACCATAGTCCATCTCACTCTCAATCAGTTAGTGAACCTGGTTCATTTCATCCTCAGTCAGACATTGAACATAGTCCATCCCATTCTCAGCAAGATGTTGATGTGAGCCCTTCTCAGCCAGATTTTGAAGATAACTCTCCTTCACGGCATTTTGGGGACAACCCAATAAAAATGACACCTGATATAGAACCCAAGCAGCAGGAAGTATATGATTATATAGAATCTTTAGAAAAAGCAGCTACAGGTCCCAGTACTTCGTCCATTCAGCCTCACACAATACAAGATGATTTAATCCAATCACTAAAACAGGAAGTCTTTGAGCTAGAGCTTTTAAATAAACACATTAAAAATGAAAATGAGACATTGAAGGAACAAAGAAAATTGGAAAAAATCATTCATGATAATACCATGCTACATCTGGGAATATGGCAGAAGAAGAACAAGAAATTGAAAAAGAAATGCCAGAAGTTAAGCAGAGCACTAGTTAATATCAAATTTAGATGCTTAATGAAGAAGCCCAGGATGTTAGCAGCACCAAGGAAGAAGAGGAGAGGATTGGATGTAATGGCTAAAGTGTCAAGGCATATGAACTGAAGAAGGATTATCAAAATTTTGGTTGCATGAGGACATGCAACACCTTCACAGTGGGGGTATGTTGAGTCTCAAATCTGCATTTTTCTTATACATCTTCCTAGACCTTTTTCATTCACCTGAACCTTCCAAGTTGTCAATATCATTGTATATTAATTGAAAAAGAGCATCTAAAATGGTTTTTAACTATATTTTGTGTCTGCTGTTTGATTTAGATTTTTTCTCATTTAGCTGCGGAATCTTGCCACTTTCTGCAGCTGCTGCAACTTTCCGCAGCCATTTTGTGAAATTCTATGTTACAGGTGTCCTCAGGAAAAACGAGCCACATGGGCAAGTCAGAAATGATGTGGACATGGATCGTGTCCTATTGGCTCGAGCAAATTCACTTAAGGAAGCCGCGGTCAAAGGTGGCCAAGTGGAAGTCAACCGTAGAGTCCCACGGTGACAGGACTCTGTTTCTCGTCATGTGAAGATTCATATGGCCGTTTCTGAATTGCGGGAGACAAATCAACACCTGTACACGGCTCCATAGCCGAATCCAACATCCACTCTGCATAGATTTACTCCTCAACGCGGCCATGATCCTAGATCTCTGGACGTAATGGTTTACGTGTTCTCCATCAGCACAAACTTTAGGGAATTAGTTATATTTCCTTTGTTATAAATAAAGTGTTTGCATACGCATATTAGATTAGTCTCCGTTAGCCTCCAGATAGCTCTGTAATGTAATTACGTTGCCACTGTGCCGTAATATCACCTTTCTGTTATGACTGTATTTTAATATATAAGAAGACTCTGTTTCCAAGCGTAATTCATACTTGAAGTATGTTGCCAAGGCTAGTGTAGAGGGCCCTTGCACACGCTGAGGTTTTGTGCATTATTGTATAGTTCTTGTTTTATTTCTTTAAGCTCATTGTGCCATAAGTCATTCATGTGTTTATACATTGCATCTTTCATGGTATATATGCTTCATATCTGTTTATAATCTTTCGTGCTTTACATTTTACTTCTGTCTTTCATGTTTTATGTTATTGTTAACTGATCAGTGTTCTTGTTTCAGGTTATAAATAGGCAGCCCGGGCATTTGCATAAATTTTTGACTAATGACATGGAATTAATATTGTTCTGCTGCTAATTTACTTTTCCTAGTTTCTGTTTAATTTCAGTACTGCTTTGTTTATTTCAATCTTGCATATTTGTTCCAGTAGTTAGATTTAGATATATCAAATTGTTCATATCATTTTCAATTACCTCCGAAAGCCACAGCTGGACTGATGGTGAGGGATTGAATTATGAATGTGTAGTTTGATATTAGTTTACTTTCTGCAAGTTAGATATATTAAATTGCTCATGACATCTTCAGTTACCTCCGAAAGCCACAGCTGGACTGATGGTGAGGGATTGAATTATGAATGTGTAGTTTGATATTAGTTTAATTTCTGCAAGTTAGATATATTAAATTGCTCATGACATCTTCAGTTACCTCCGAAAGCCACAGCTGGACTGATGGTGAGGGATTGAATTATGAATGTGTAGTTTGATATTAGTTTACTTTCTGCAAGTTAGATATCAGGTTACTCAAGTTGTTTATGGTTATCTCCGAAAATCATAGCTGGACTAATGATGAGGGATCAGAAGATAAGTTGATGTAATTTGATTTAGATTTACTTTGTTGCAACTTTTGGATTTCTTTAAGCATAGTTTCTTTTGTGTTTGAACAGCAACAAGAATAATGAGTTTCATGATCAGTAGTTCATTGTTTGTTTGACTAGAGTAGTGATGCAATTTCATTTTATTTGAAGAATTAATTTTGTCATTGTGTGTTTTTAAAATTCTTTTGAAGTTTGGAAAATCATTAGAAAGACATTGTTGTCTTGAATATTTGTCTCCATACTTGTCTTTTAGAATTTCACAAAAATCCAAAAACGACAAAAAAGTAAGAGATAGGTTATCTTTCACATATAGTGTGCCACACTTCGTCAGCTTACGAATCCCAGATTGACAAATTAAATGTAGCAATTTAGGACACACTAAATTGACCAAACATTAATATAGACATTTTACACTTTCAACTGATCAGTCATAGAGCCTTGGGTCTGGTCCCAAAAAAAGTCAAGGAAATGCCTTGAGCCTTTCTGACTGATAGTTTAGAATGCTTCATGACTATGGGAAGGGGAATTTATTTATTTTGCAGCCCAGATGAATGATTTTACATTGAGACTTTTAACCTTCTTCTACCTACCCAACTTACCATGCTAAATTTTTTTCTTCCTTTGTAGTAAGGTGCATTTGAGCTAGAGACCTTCACAACATTTATTCTTTCTGAAAGCAAGTAAAACTATCTAATTCTACACTTATTTCATCCATGAATCCATATTAAACTGTTGGATTCAATTTATTTCTCTACCTAACTACTGAATTTTCATGGTTAAACTGTATGAAAATTATTTATTCTCTATCTACAATATTTGAAAGTGAAAAGTGACAAGTCAAGTTTAAATTGTTCAACTCATCACAGACTATGGCATTTATTAACACTCTGCCATAGTCAAAAGGTAAAAGTAGTGGCATTTATACTTGCACACTTTCATTTTTTTATTCATTTTCCTTTTGGGGTCTTTTATTTTTTCTAAGTCCTTTGATTTTTCTTTTAGGACTTTTTACCCTCTTTTTGATTTTTTTTTAATTTTTTTACAAAATATGTGAATACAACTTGCAGAAGGCAAAGTATGTACAGATTTACAAGATTACCAACAGTCAAGTCAAAATTATGAATCGTATATTATAGGTCACTAACAAATCCATCCAAGGATCCTATGGAATCAGAATTTATAGATCACCCTTCCTCTTCCATGCCTCCTACCTCTAGTCCTCCCCAGATTGAGATACCTAGTAGTGACTCCATCATTCAACCACCCCCAAAAGATGTTCTTCAGAAATAGTCCTATAATCTGAATGCGATAGCTACACAACACTACAATATTGTAGAGGATATTGGAGGTCCTTCAATCATGCCCATCACAACAAAAGGCTCTACTCTCCACTATTGGAGGGATTGATCCCATATATTCTAATATTATTACTTTCGATCCCAAGAATTTCATTCCTCGCCCCCCATCTCAAGTAGATTTTCCGATTCAAGTTACTATCATGGGAAAGAATATTCATCAAACTGTTGTTGATGAAGGCGCTTCATCCTGCATCATGTATGTTGCATACTAGAAAGCCATCGATTGTACCCCATTGAGTCAGTCTCTGAATACCTTAGAAGCTTTCGACGATAGAGGTTCTCGGTTGTACGGTATTATCAAATCGCTGCCCATCTTGTTGGAGGGAAAAATGGTAACCATGGAAGTTGAAGTGGTAGAAGCCAACCTAAACTATAATCTCCTTCTTGGACGCAATTGGATGAAAGTTATGGTTTGCGTGGTCTCCACCATTTTTCGTGTCCTTTGTTTCGCTCATCAAGGAAATATTGTGATTGTTGATCAGTTGAGTTTATTCTCCTCTGATTCTTCAACAGGAAACATTTTGTATGTTGGGAAGACTGATACTCCCTATAATAACATCAGGTCGAGTCTCTTCAAAGATGCATCCCTTATGGGAAATTTTCCACTCCCACCTTCAAATACCACCTTCATCAGTATGATTTCATCTAGTAATGATCCATGGATTGTTCCCAACCTCGACCAACTCAAGAGTTTTGGTGACGATGTGCCTCTAAGCCTAGCTAAGAAAATGTATCAAGCTATTCTCATGGCTTCTGAGACTATCTCCAGAACCAACAATAATTTGGTTTCCACTCTGGTCATTTATCCACAGTCTCCCTGGTTTGGTTCTTAGTAATCTTATGATCCCTTGAATGATAATTTCCCCACTGATGAAAGTATCGTGGAGGTAATGTCTCTCAAAGAAACTCTATGGGATGATGGACATCATCGTTCCTCATTTCTCCCAATTCTAGGTGACATCTCCACCTTTCTGGAATACCATGCTTCATTTGTACCGACTGACCCACTTCAGAATCTGACCTTGATTCATGAGGTGTTGTTTGAAGGGAACATGGGAAATATTACTCTAATCATTCCGACCGACATCTCTGTGATCATCGAGAATGTCCTTTTCCTAGTTTCTTGTTCTCCACATGAGCTCAATATTTACACTTCTTTCCTCAACAAGCATGACCCACTGATTCCCTTCGATCATGTTCTTACCATTTGGTCACTTTCACTAAGGGGAATTATTTCCATGCTTCATAAACCTTAATCGGTCAGGGGGCATGGGCACTTCACTTTTGTTGTGAATATTATCACAAGAATGGCTGAGGTACTTCCTACACACAATATCGATGGTAAAAGCGTGGTTATTTTTATATTAATGCTATGAAACAAATTCCAAAAATAAAAGAAAAGAGAGATCAACGCCTTAGAAATCAATCACTTCGAGGGGGAAACATCCAATAAATTACATAAATGAACAATTCTTGGATGATACAAATGACCAAAACCTCCCTCTATATATAGGAGTCCATGGGCCCACAATATAATCCTAGTCGACCTAACAATAACAATTTAAGGGCATAATAATAACAATATTGGGGTTATAGGGGTACAACAATAATAATAAGGGGGCTACACTAATAACAATAAGGGACTAAACTAGTAATATAGGGACCTAAAATGCCCCTCTCCTTCAAAAAAGTGTTGTCCTCAAAGCTTGAGTAGGACTGGGTGCTTCTATATAAAATTCTCATGCTCCCATGTAGAATCTTCAGTGGGTAAGTTCTTCCACTTGATGAGATACTATGAAATTGATCAATTTCGTAGCTGTCGAGTTCTTTTTTCTGTGACCGCTTCAGTTTCCATTATGATTTTTCCTTCCTCATCAAGTTTTGGCAATATTGTTTGAACTGGAAGATTTTCACCTATAACCTTCTTTAAGCATGAAACATGAAAAACTGGATGCACTCACGAAGAAGCGGGAAGCTCCAATTTGTATGCCATAGTACCAATCTTTTGCAACACCTTGTAAGGACCATAGTAATTTGGCGATAATTTATTATCCTTCTTAGCTTGCTTGAGGGACATTTGTTTGTATGGTTGTAGCTGTAAAAATACCCAGTCTCCTACATAAAAACCTCTCTCACTGCGACGTTGATTTTCCTGTTGTTTCATTCGATTTTATGCCAGATTTAGGTTATCCTTTAAGAGTTGGAGAACTTCTTGTTGATGCTTGATATGATCTTCCATTTCTTGAACCTTAGAATTTTCTCTTAAAGAGGATGTGATGGATGGTGGATGATATCCATAAAGTGCCATAAATGGGGTCATCTTTGCTTCAGTATGGAAGGAAGTGTTATACCACCATTCAGCGAGAGGTAACCACTTGACCCATTGTGTTTTTTTATCAGATACAAAACAACCAATATATCCTTCCAAACATTTATTCACTATCTTAGTTTGACCATCGGATTGAGGATGATAAGATGAGCTATGAGCTAATTGAGTACCCAAACAAGAAAATCACTCTGTCCAAAAATTTCCAGTAAAAATGGGATCACTATCGCTCACAATAACCTTTGGGTTTCCATGTAGCTTTTGAATTGTGTCCATAAATGTAGTAGCAACTGTACTTTCTTTAAATGGATGAGATAATGAACAAAAGTGTGCATACTTGGTAAGTCTATCAAATACCACCATGATGACACTCTATCCTTTGGAATTAGGTAAACCTGTGATAAAATCCATTGAAATCTCCTCCCAATGTTGACTTGGAATGGATAAAGGTTGTAGAAGACCCGGAGTCTTAATTGTCTCAACTTTATTTTGCTGGAAAACCAACCATTCCACCACAAAATTTTGAATATCAGATTTAAGGCCATCCCAAAAAACTTATTTCTTCACCCTGTGGTAGGTTTTTAAAAATTCTGAGTGTCCTCCTTGTTAGTCATCAGTAACTTTTACCTGTTTAGATGACTAAATGCTTGTCCTAGATTTCTAGAAACAAAATTCATGAATCTTGTGAGTTCTAGGAAATCTCACTGCCTTCATTACCCTTAGGATAATTTTTTCACTGTTCTACTACTCTAACAAAGCATGGCCATTATATCACTCCCAGAAGACCAAATCATGGACTTATGTCCCTCATTCTCACTATGTTTGCCACCTCTGACGTTACCACTCTATTTCTAATTGCCTAAGAATTTTACTTCTACACCTTGGTTTGCCAAGTAGCCCAAACATTTTCCCCTACTGACCAAGTGCCTCAAGCAGTGGTGATTTTAAACTTCCTTTCTAGGCTCTTTAGATAAATAAAATATTTCAGTTTCTTGGATGGAAATGCATAAAGAGTTGTCAAAACCCTGTTTTACACCTCCAAACCCCGATTCAAGTTTTCAGTCAAACCCCTAGTCCAAAAGATATCCCAATAGGTCATGTAGGGTCTCCTAGGTTATGCATTGCTTTGGTTTCCTAAACTCACTATTTTTACATGTGCTCAAAGGTGAAATAAAATGAAAATAAGGTGAGCTCATGATTGTCCAAAGAGTGTCAAAAGATCTTCAAGGAAGGACCTCCTAGATCAGATCATAAAGTGTACAAAAAGACAGTTGCCTATCTTAAAGCATTTCTACAGGAATGATTTATAATTGTTATCAGCAGAAGAAAGGCAGGGTAAGAAGCTAAAACTCCTCAAGGGTACCCACAGCAGGAGAGAAGCAACATGCTTAAGTTCACAAAGAGGATCATGGTTTCATGACTAATTGGCTATAAGTTGTTGCCTAGCGAAGAACACATACAAAGGATCATGAAGACAGAGGCACATAAGCACAAATGTGCATGGATTAAAGATTCATTGAAGCAAGAAATCATAGTGAGAGACCTCCTTGATGACAGTAGGAAAAGATTAAAAAATAATTATAGGGAATGACTTATAAATCTTATTTAGGCACACTGTTTCACTACACCAAGAGATAGATTGAAACATTATCAGTGTGAAGGAGATAAAACTATCAAGTGTAGTCAATATCCATCAAAATGTTGAAAGGAAAGAGATCATAGGTTCAAAGTGTAAAAATGGAGAAACCAAGAAAATCATCAGTTTTTTGAGTAAGTGATTAAACTACCAAAATTCCAAAGAATGACAAGGAAAACAAAGACAATGTATTATGGCACCTGCAATAAAAAAAAGTGGCCAAAGGAAAAAAGATGTGTTTAGGAAACATACAACAAAGGTCACTTTTTGCTTAAATCACCTCCTGCACAAAAGAAAAAAAATATCAATGAGGGAAAAAAAGACTAAAAGTGAACATTAGTCAAGGTGGGTTTTAATTTTTAATTTTTCAAAGGGTATAAAAAGCCTAAAGCCGTCTTCACTCAACATCATTTCTTCATATGCAAAAAGAGTGGAATATTATCAGGGTTTTCAGTTTTGTGGTAGAGTTTTCAGGCAAAAAATTGATTACGCTGCGCTCTTGAAAGGCCGCGCTACGTACCTATACACGATGCCTGTGTATTTTCCAAAGGGGTGCTGCGCGCCTGTGTAACCGCGCTGTGCGCCTATGTAACCGCACTGCGCATAGGGCCAAAGCCCAACCCGACCACGTGCATCACTGTTCAATGCTACGCTCTTGCGTGTGCAATCTCTGCTCGGAGGAGCCGACACCCCACTGTGCTATGCGCCCAAGCGTGCAGAGGTTTCCTGACATCTCTTGCAAAATCACCCGACAACTCGTCAGCTACGTGCCCAACACCTGCATGCAAAGATTGCCTGATAGCCCGTGCAGGGTCTGCCGCAGTACACACCTGGGCGTGCAGGGGGACCCGACTATGCATTCAGGGTCTGCTGCGATATGCACCTAGGCATGCAGGAAGACCCAAAAGGTCGTGCATAAGGTGCCCGACTGCCCCCTGCTGTGTTTCTTGGCATATTTCTTCAGCTGTTAAGACTGTTTTGAAGGTATTTTATTTTTCCCTCTCTTTTCATACTGTCTAAAGATGAAATATAGAGAAATGTAAAGGGTGATCTTAAAGAGAATTTTAAAAAAACCCTTAAAGGGAGAAATTTTAGGTCCCCATGTTTGTAAACATTGCTGATTCAAAATGCACCCATCCATTTACATACTAAGAACACACTAAGGCCTGAATTTGTTTTCTTCACTCATCCTTCCCCTTCATTTGCAGTCATCACCTGTCTCATTCTCATTAACCCCTCATTTTCCCTCTCCATATCATCTCCCAAGCATATCAGGGTTTTGTTTTAAAGGCAAGAGGAAAGGACAAAATTCCTAGAGAAGGCAGTGTTGACAGTGGCAAGAGAGGCCAAAGGCCTAGAGAACAACAGAGAAAGGGTGGGAAAGAGAATATGTTTGAGCCTGTAAACACTAAAGAATTGACAACCTCTCCTACTATAGTTTCATATTTCCAAGAGGTAGGATGCTATGAGTTCTGTGAGAAAGTGCAGAGAGTCCAAAGCCACCCTAAGTTGACCAAATTTTTTTCCCTTAACCTCCATGAACACCAGGTACATCTAGCTGGAGTGAATTTTGAGCTGACCACAAATGCAATCTCTATGGCCACTGAAATACCTTGCATGGGAGAAAAATGGTTCAAACAGGTGTATCTAGACCTAATCCATTATCATCCCTTCTTAAAACAAATTTTCCAAGCTGATTGCAAAACTATCTTCCCCTTTTCTCATTTCTTGGATAGATATGCTCCTTTAATGAAAATAGTTATGAAATACTTCACTTGTGAGGGTAGGTTTTCCAGGATCTATTCCTGCCACATAAGACTACTCATGCATTTCACTAAGGCCAAGCTACTACATTTTCCCTACTACCTTTGTAAAAGTATTGATAAAATGTCATCCATTGTGCAAAAGAGGCCTCCCTCACAATATATGTCAAGTCTTTTTCATCATTACATTATCAAGATGATTGTCTTACACCAATTAGAGAAACAAGGCATCCAATGGGAAGTTTTCATTGCCCATGATTTTTTCAAAAATCCACAGCCTATTCCTCTGCAAATTTTACAATCATAATCTCATCCACCTTCCTCCACTCCTCCATCACCCCCCATTGACCATGATTCATCCTCTTCACATGAATCTTCTCTCCAAACAAATATCCCTCTTTCACCTTCTCCTAAAAACTCAGAACATGAAGAAAGTAGTGACCAAGATGAATGCGGAAGTCAAGAAGAAAATGACAGTCAAGAGGAAGAAAAAAATAATGAGGAAGAGCGAAATGAAAGTGAAGAAATTGATTATGATAAAGAAGAGGAAGATGAAAGCAGTGAAGAAGACAAAGAAGACAAAGAATACAGTGATAAAGGCAGTAAACCAAAAAGTGAATAAGAAGACAAAGCAGTGAGCTACATGAAGATGAATAAATCATTGACAGCCCAGGGACAGAGGAAGATTTGATGAGAAAAATAATGAAGGTAAAGAAGAAAACATTGAGCACAATGGCAGTGATAAAAGGAGCAGTAATGAAGATGAAAATAGCAGTCAAGAAGTGGCAGAGTTTGAAGAAAATTGCAGTGGGAAAAATAGTGAATACAGTGGGAAAACCAGTGTGGGTATATACACACATAATGGGGAAGAAAGTGACAGTCAAAGTGAAGGAGAAACTATTGAAAATTCCTCTAACAGTGACCCCACAGAAGATGCAAAAAACAATACAGAGAATGAAGATGCAGAGATAGAGGTAGAGTTTGAAAGTGAAGACAGTGGGCCAAATAATCAAGAAATTGGGCCAAATAGTGAAGGGGCTAATGATAGTCATAATGAAGAAAACCTAATGACTAATAGCCATAAAAAAATTTACAGTAGTGATCCCATGAATTCAAAGGGTGGCCAAGAGGATGAAAATGCATCAAGCAGTGATGATGACACCTCTAACCATGAGAACAAAGAAAATGACCATGAAAATGATAATGTTGTAAATATGGAGGATGACAGCGTAGAGGGCATGGAAGAAGGTATCAATGATGAAGATCAGGGCAGTGATACTAGCATGAAAGGAAATGAAAGTGCCTCTCAAGAAGGCAGTCAAGAACAAGAAGAAGAATACACACATAAAGGGATCATTGATGAGAAGAAGAAAAACCCTAAGGTCACCAATGATCAAGGTATTCAAATGAAACTTGTTGCACCTTTCCCTCTTACCTATTAAAGAGGAGAGAGGCATATGTTTGTTGCCTCCAAAGGGCAAGGGGTCATGCCATCCTGCTCGACTCAAAAGATTGACAAAGGTGATCAAAAAGTGAAAGAGGAAGAAGAAAATCATGAAGAGGAAAGTGAGTTTGAACTTATTCACATAGACAGTGATGATGAGAATGAAACAAGAATTTCAAACTCCCTTCTCCAAGACCGGAATGCACAAATAAAGGATTTAGAAGCTGAATTAGAAAGAGCAAAGGATGTCATTCACTTCTATCATATGCAAAACAAAAAAATGAGTGCCCAACAGGCCATATATGAAACAAGAAAACTCAGGTATCGGAAATAGGCTCACAGGGCACAGGTGAAGTTGGAAGATTTCATGGGCACTTATGAAGAAAGTGAAGATGAAGAAGGTCAAACCAGAAGGTGACCTAGGACTATGGATCTAAAGAAAGCATTGACAATGCAGAGGGAAGAAGAATCAGCCCAAGCACAACAAATTTCTCTCACTGAACTCCTTGCAATGGAAATTGAGCATAATAGGAAACCATGGCTTGACAAGGCCAACATACACCTTGGGGCCAAGATGGAGAAAGCTAAAAAAGTCTTGGAGTTGCAAAGAAGAATGAATAAACATTATGCCCAAAGAAACCAATTTTCAAGGGCAAAACTCAAAAAGGCCCAAAATGAGATCCAAGCACTAAAAGAAGAAAAGAGCTCGGCTAACCTTGGTATTTTGGCTCAAGCTTCTCTACAGGTCTCCCAAGACCCATGAGGCATACTTCCACCAAATTTGGGAGAATTTTGACAAGTTTTTGTTTATTTTGAGGCTAGGAGCGCAGCACACCTGGTGCTACGATCTTTTCAGGGCATCTTTAGGAGGAAAGGTTTGCATTTTTGGGTTCCTCATCATTCATACATCATGTTCACCAAGTTTCAGATCAATTAGAGTTGTTTTGGTCCTCCAAAAGGGTCAAAAACACCCAATTTTTCACCATTTTGCCTGCTTTTCAAGACATGTGCTGCGCTCCTACCAGTCTTGGAATTTTCACTTTTTGAATAGGTTTCAGAGGTCATATAAGAAAACCAAGTATATACATGGAAATTAGACTTCAAGGTATTTCTAATGAGCCATCATGGAGATTTTTCTGACATTGGGAAGGTCTTCAAAACATGGCTATAAGAGGACCCATTTTTCCTGTTCCTGTGCTATGCTCCTGGCATAAAATGTATTTAAAAAACACAGTGCTACGCTCCTATGGTTGACAAGTCAAAATGTGCGTTTGGAAAGTTTTAGGAGGATTTTTAGAGCTTAAAGGTCAATTTAATTGCTAAAAATGGCCGAAAAGATATTTATTTTAGATATTTTGTGCCTTGGGCCTTGCAAGGCCTCAAGGACAATAGAGATACTTCTGATTAGCCAATAGAATTATAGATTCTCTATTAGGATTTCCTCCTCATTTCTTGTTATATAGAGCATGAGGATTCATTGTAAGTGTGGAATTTTGATGAGTTTGTGAGCAATACATGGTTCTTGGAGGATGAAGAGCAATTTGGTGTTGTGGAGCTTGTGGATGATTTGTCTTGATTGATGATAATGAAGGCTTGCTTGCAGGATCCCTGCGTTAAGTTAATGGTGATGTATCTCTTATTTGTTCACATTTTCTTGTTTATCATATGTCCATCTTTCTATATTGCAATAGCTCAGAAGAGTATAGGATGAGAAATGTTGTTTGAGGCACCTCAGTCCTCCTGTTTGCTATTGTCTTTATGTTTTCCTCTGCTGGATGAGTTTAAGAAATTCTTAATTGCTCCTTAGGCCCATCTAAGATTTTTTATTTCATTATTGGATTAATATTCTAGTTTACAAACATGATTCATGGTAAGCCTTCTTTGTTTGATGCTATCTAAACTCTGTCTTGAAATATCTCTTTGATGTATTGATTGTTAGGTTAAGCCAAAGAGGTATTGTTTCGATCTTGCCCTTTGTATATGCTTATCAATTTTCCTCAAAGTTATTTATAGTTTAATGAATGATGTTTAGGAGTTCCCTCTTCATTTATTAATTCTATTTGTCTCTTACATGTTTTCAAATCTTGAAAGTAGAATCATTGAAGTTAGATAAGTTGTCTTACTTTCTTTGTTCCACTGGATTGTATATCTTGAATGTTTATTTGTTTAAAGTATCGTCATTGAGTAAATGGTGTGCCCTGTCTCATGATTAGTATATTTTTATTATCAGTATTTAAGACCTCCTTGTTCATAGGTATTTGAAAAAGGATACTTCACTGCCATTTTCCCTACCTTGGTTCCGCAACTTAATGTCCATTTAACCACACACATAAACTTTAAAGATCCATTGACTACACTAGATTTGCCCTGCGATGTACCCCGATGTATTATTGAGATATCAATGAATTCATAGAATCCATAGCTCAATTGATTTAATGACCTCTCACTCCACCTATCCTACTTGATCATCTTACCCCAACCAAAACAAACAACAAACCTATACTTAACAACTAGCCTAAAATCAACCATCCAAAGCGAACAAATTCACATCCTTCGCGCATAATAAAGAGAGCCCTCTCTAAGTCCAGGAAGGCTAGGTCCTAGGACTCCAAAGACTGGTATGATTTTACCCTATGCATTTGGTCTACCAATCTCCTAAATCATGGGACACTAACACTCCTAAAGGAGAAGTGTGCAATTCCAAAAGAATCTTTTGTTTTAGTTGGGAATTCTTACAAAGATATAAGAGATCTTTGTACCATAAGGAATCATTTTTCCAACGAAATGTATCATATGTACTAGGATCTTGCTGCAACTTTTGAATGAGTGTCCACACTTCTTCGTCCTTCTTCCATTCATCCCTTGCTTCAATTATCCAATTTGGTTGGATAATAGAAATGGCACAAAGTAATGCTTCCACCTCTTCATTCTTTCTTGAGAGTGCATCTGCAACAACATTTAGCTTCCATTTTTTGTATATTATTTCAAATTCCTAACCAAACATCTTTGTGACCCATTTTTTTGCTCTTCTGAAGATATTCTTTGTTCCAAAAAGTGTTTAAGACTATCATGATCAATTTTTACCTTGAAGTGTCTTCCCATTAGGTAAGGTCGCCATTTTTTTAGTGCATGTAGTATTGCTAACATTTCCTTCTCATAAATAACTTTATTTAAATACTTTCCTTTGATTGGACGATTTTCAAAATCAATGTGTCTTCCTTCTTGCATTAAAACAACACTAATTCCATTTCCTGAGGCATCACATTCCACAATAAAGGTTTTTGTGAAGTCTGGCGTAGCTAAGACTGGTATTAGGCACAATGCCTCTTTAAGATGTTCAAAGGCCTTAGTTGCTTCAGGAGTCTATGAAACTGCATATTTCTTCAATAATGTTGTTAAAGGTGCTACTATTCTCCCATAATTCTTAAAAAACTTGCGATAATACCCTGTTAACCTGAGAAATCCTCGCAACTGCTTTATGGTTGTGGGGACTTTCCATTCCTTAATGGATTTAATTTTGTTAGGGCCCCTACCTTAACACCCTCGTGAGATACAATATGACCAAGATATTCCACCTCTTGTAATCCAAATAAACATTTGGATGTTTTTGCATATAATTGTTTCTCCTGCAATAGTTTGAGCACTCTGTCAACATGTTGAACATGATCCTTCCAAGACCTGTTGTAGATTAGTATATCATCAAAAAATACTAGCACAAATTTTCTAAGGAAGGGTTTGAAAATGGAATTTATCAACCCTTCAAATGTAGAAGGTGCATTGGTAAGGCCAAAAGGCATGACCAAAAATTCATAATGACCCTCATGAGTTCGAAATGTTGCTTTCAGAATATCTTCAGTCTTCTTTCTAATTTGATGATATCATGAACGAATATCCAACTTGGTAAAATAAATTGCTCCATGTAATTCATCAAATAATTCATCAATCACAGGAATGGGAAATTTATCTTTAATGGTGAGCTTATTGAGCTCCCTATAATCTGGACACATGCATCATGATCCATCCTTCTTGTGCACCAATACTACTGGAGAAGAGAAAAAAAATTGACTAGGTTGAATTATACCAACCTCTAACATTTCTGCAATCATACATTCAATTTCGCTCTTTTGGACATAATGATATATATAAGGCCTGATGTCTGGAGGAACACTTCCTGGAATCAAATGAATAGCATCATCATGATCACAAATGCATGGGAGTACTTTGGGAGTTTCAAACACCTTGGAATGATTGTCCAAGACTTTTTGGAGATCTGCAGAAATAGATGATTTTGATGTTGGAACTTCTAGTGAGCATAATCATGCAATTACTCCTCGTTTTTCTTTCTTTAGAAGCTTTTTCATGACATTAGAGCTTATTATCTTTGTAAACTTCCCTGCGATACCCCGTAATTCAACTTCCTTTCCTTCTTGAAAAAATTTCAAGAAAAGTTCTTGAAAATTAAAAGCTACCATCCCCAAAGATTGTAACCATTGTAATCCTAGTACAACATCAACACCTCCCATAGGACTGGAAAGCATTGGACTATTCAATACATATTACCCCATGGTTAGCTTGAAATTATGGCATTTTCCAGAGCAATTTATAGTTCCACCATTTTCAGCCATCACTTGACATTCTAGTGTTGGGTATAGGAAACAGTTCAATTCCTTGGTTACCTTACAATGCATAAAATTATGGGTACTACCCGAATCAATCAACACTATTACCTTTTTCTTCTTGATATGTCCTTCTATATTGAGAGTTTTAGGAGTGATAATTCCTACCAATGCATTACAAAATATGGTCGGACTCATTTCTTCCTCTTTTAGGGTTGGTTCCTGGTGTATATGCTCTTCTTTTGAAGATTCTTGTTCATTTTCTTCTTCCTCTTCACAATCTATGTAAAATATTATCTTCTCAGCACACTTATGACCTTTAGTGTATTTTCTATCATAACTGTAGCAAAGCCCTTTTGCTCTTTTTTCTTCCAATTATTGTGGTGTCAACCTTGTAGGTTGTGGAAGTCTAGGAGTAGCATCACTTTAATCTTTATATATGTGAGTGGTAGGCTTCCTTGTTTCCATAATTTTACATTCAATTTTTCTTACCAACCTGAATGCCTTTTCCAATGTATCAAGTTCCCAAACACTAACTTCATGTTGGATGTTATCCTTTAAAGTCCCTATGAAGAAATCAATCCTGTGTACCTATGGAATATCAGTTACCCTTATATTCAATTTTTGGAATTCCTCAATGTACTCCACCACTGAACCCTTTTGTTTGAGATTTATCAATTGGCTAAAGAAGGTGTTTCTTTTTGTATCCTCATAATGTGCTATCATCTTCTTCATAAAAATAGACCAAGTGACAATTGTTTTATGGGAGAAAAGCCATGAATAGCATACAAATGTATTTTGTTCTAAATGTAAAGTTGCAATGCGTACCTTTTGTGTGTTTTGCACATTATTGAGATCAAAATATTGCTCCATCTGTAATATCCATGTTACGGGATCCTTTCCATCAAAATTCCTCATATCCATCTTTGGAATATGGTGGTTCTTCCATCCAACATTAGAGTTTATGAAAGCATGATTAATATTTATTTTGTTCTCCTCATGAGTTTCCTCTACTATCTTTTCGCCATTAGGAAAAATTTCTTGTATCAACTTTGCCAAACCCTTGATGTATAATTTTAGATCATTCTTCATGTTTTCCATGTTTTCTTTCATTTTTTCATCGATCTTAGCTTCCATGTCATCCATCTTGGCTTCCATGCCATCCATATTAGCTTCCATGCCCACTTCCATGCCATCCATCTTAGCTTCCAAACCATTCATCTTAGCTTCCACGCCTTTCTTCAAACCATCCATATTATTTTCCACGCCATTCTTCAAAACTTCCATTTCATTTTTTGTTGCTCTTTGTGATAGAGAAATTTGGTGCACTTTCTCTTGTAATTTTGATATCTCATGTTGTGTTTCTTCTTCTTCATGAGTCACAGTAGAGCCTTCTAAAGGATTAATGGGTGTTGAATTATTTTTAGGGGTAATTTTATAACCCAATACTGATATCTATTCTTCAATATTCCCTTGGAATAAATTCAAACTAATTTTCTTTTCAAACGAGACTTATGTAATTCGAAAAAAATACACACATTTTTCTTTATTTTGAGGAGATCGATATTGAAATTAAATTATCTTTGTGATTTCAGATCTTCAATATTTGAAATTAGGCCCTCAATTATCCCTCTGAATCTTCTTTCGAATGCCACATGTCTGACCTAATTTGGATTCTTCAAGGAAAAGTTATGCCCAATCTCCCACGATGACCTAATTGTGGACTAGTTCAGTAGAGTGAAATTTTACGACTTGCCACGTGTCACTGTTTCCTCCTTCGGATCTGAAATTGATATATAAAAACTACAGTCCATGTTCTTGTGGCCACTTTTTACAGAATCCCAATCTGACACTCAGGGAGAGAGTTATGACGTTTTTCCCACGGTCACCTCTTTAAGATGAAATTCGGGAGACTGAAACAATCCTAACTTCCACAGATCATATCTCCAAAAATATTGCGAACCAATTTTTTAAATTTAAAGGAGGTTCCTCAGGATTGCGGCTTCACACTGTAAAAGTTTCAGCTTCCGAAGCTTCATATAGGAAACGTTATAGCGAAAATTCCACGATGACCTATTTTAGATGAAATTCGAGAGCCTGAAAAAACCCTAACTTCCCTAGATCGTATCTTGAAAATATTGCGAACCAAGATCTGAAATTTTTACAGGAGGTTCCTCAGGTTTTTTAGTTCGCACTGTACAAATTTCAGCTTCTGACCCTTTGTAGAAAAATAGTTATTACAAAAATTCTATGATGACCTGTTTGGAGCAACGAAACCCTAGAATCCAAAGCTCTGATACCAAATGTTATGAAACTAGCTCCAAAAATAGAAGAAAAGAGAGATCAATGCCTTATAAATCATCCACTTCGAGGGGGAAACCTCCAATACATTACATAAATGAATAATTCTTGGATGATACAAATGACCAAAACCTCCTTCTATATATAGGAGCCCATGGGCCCACAATATAATCCTAGCTGACCTAACAATAACAATGTAAGGGCACAATAATAAAATTATTGGGGTTACAAGGGTACAATAATAACAATAAGGGGGCTACACTAATAACGATAAGGGAATAAAGTAGTAATATAGGGACCTAAAAATTAATCATGACATAAATCATTCATCTAAGTTCATTCTTGAATTTATCCTGAAAAAATATTATGCTTAATAATAAGTGTGATAATTTATACATTAAAGTTTTATTCATTAGTGTGATTTGATCAGATTTTTGGTGTGATTGTTTGTTTTGCAAACATGTTTCCTTTGATCACGTTGTGTTCCACTTGGTTTGCAGATGTCTTCGAATCATTACGTCAGTTTTTCTGATGGTGCTTGTTGTAGCACACAGAACCTGTCTTCTGTAGTGTGGGCACTCTTTTCCCCTGATGGTGAGTTTATTAATTTACAAGGTATTTGTTTGGGTCGAAAAACTAACAATATTGTTGACTATAGTGCAGTGATTGAGCTATTATTGGATGCCATTGATCTCGGGATTAGAGATTTGGTTGTTAAGTTAGACTCACAACTCATTGTGTTACTATTAAATGGCCATTATTCTGTTAGAAATCCTCAAATTTTTCCTATGTATTTGCATGTATATTATTGGAAATACCTTTTCATTTTATCACATATCAACACATTCCAAGACGTTTAAACACATTAAGAGATACATTAGCAAATCATGTATTAGATAGACATTTGTGCAATATGTAAAAAACCAAAACATCATCATGATACACAAGTAGCCATAGAAAAATGCATATATATATAGGGTTTTTCAAGTGTGTTACATCCAAAATATCAAAAAATGTGTTATGTTACAAAAATGCCTCTCCGAGCCTACATCAGTACAAAAATGTAAAAAAAAGGATGCTATTGGTGCACATGGTGCTCATGGTAGCAGGTGATGGCTCAAATCAATCGTCAGAGTAATCGATGTAGTCTGCCCGGAACCCCGACTGTATGCCTCAGGAGGCACAGAGGAATCTCATCGAAAGTGGCATACTCTGGAAAGAGTCTCGTAAGGCCAACCAGGTTCTATTACACTCAGCTAGTGTGTCTGCTCCATCCTCATAAGCAGCATCCTCTACCAGGTGGGCTACCCTCCGCGCAACCGGTGACATATCGGGCGGTCTCTGAGGACCCATATCTATAAAAACATCATAATTTCACATTTCAGAATACATAACAAAAACATTCAAAATGTAAAAATTGTTAAAAAACAATTTTTACATGCATTGGTCCACTGTGTTCCTGGTGGAATAGGAAGATTTGGATCTCCTATGAAGTCAATGATGGCATATGCATAGTCTTCAACCATGATGAGTTGACGATGAAACCAACTGAAAAAGGGTGTTGGGAAGTGAATATGCTGGCCCCCACCTTGTCGAGGCATGATATCACACCATCTCATCAAACTTGGGTCCCTCGGGGCTGGATCATGGATCTCTAACCACTGGTACTAAAACAATGGTACTCTCTCTAAAAAGAAGGTCACCAGAATGTGTAGAAATTATACAACATGCATGTATATCTTGGATTCACTCGATCTAAAAATGTACTAAAGTTAAATATTGAATCTCTTCTACAAATATTTTGCGGAATTAAAAACACAATCGCTAATCGCATGAACATGAATAAGAATCAAATCGCACACAACAAAGATAATTTCCTAGGGAAAGCTTACAGCTAAAAACCCCACTATATTCTATTGTATATTAAGCATGGATCATGAAAAAATTACATACAAAACTCTTCTCACAAGAGCCCTCCAGTACTCAGCTAATTGTCTCACACTGTCATGAAAAAAACTGACCAACACATAGCCAATTCTCAACCTCTAGATAGCTTGCCTTGCTTGTGCAATCCCTGATGGATGTAATCCATAAAATATAGGAATATTGGCCTTCCTTGACTGTGCAAGTGTTATGGGCACTCCAATGGGTGTTTTTTTGCATGTGTGCAACCCAATAATTCTACAATTGATATTCAACTTCCCTTTCACCTAGAACTCAACTGGGTCTCCACTGGATCTGACATGCATGTAGCTAATAATAGGAAATCCTCAGTTGCATATGAGATCACTGAATGTGAATTAATTAATATTTAATTCACTTGCTCTCTCACTAGTGTATCTTTAGCTACAACTAGCACAACTGAGTTTAACTCACTTAACTAATTTAAACTAATTACAACCTACATTAACTAATGTACCACTACACTTTGAACTCTGTTACAACTAGAATTACTCTACATGCCTCACCAACTACCTATAACTCGAAATACACTAGCTAACTGAGTTTATCACTCTCATTTAACTATTTCAAGTTTACATTGAGAATAGATTACAATTTATTGTCCATCTTAATCAAGGGATAACCAAAATAGACATGCACCAAAAAATAACATTGTAGGCCCTGTTAGCACATGGTAAATTTTGGGAAAATTTACGCCTTGGGCATACATAGTTTGGTATGCGAATTTTCAAAACCCATTGGTGAAATTCACACAAAGTAGAAAATGGTTTTGGATCTCGCCTGATCATTTTTATGCAAACTGAAATTAATTTTATTTAATGATATAGAATTAACTAATTCTATATTTTAAATAAATTTAATATTTTAATTAAAATCCTATGCATATTTCTTCTTATGGGTGATGATTGAAGGTTGGAATGGATGGTGCAAATCAATTTCGGCTCCCCCATGTGTTTCAAAGCTTAATGGATGAGGGGGTCTGAAATGGGTTGTTTTCATTGGTCACGTTGCTAATGGAGGTTAATTCGCACCCTCGCCTCATAATACCGCTCATTGTTGAAGTACCCTTCCAAAATCTGGTTTGGGGGTTTTGCATGCCAAACTTAGCGGCAAGCAGATTTTAACTTCAGGGTTGAAATGATTATGCTAGTATTCTACGCGTCAACGATCAAGGGTATATAGTGTCATGAATTATGGACAGTTGTGATAGCATGAACGCGCAGGAAGCGAGAATATATTTTTGGAAATGTTGATGCAATCCTGAAGGTGGAAAACAATCATTTATACACATAGAAAATGGATTAGATGAAAGGCTTATCACCCTGTCGACTCTTAAAGGGACTCGATGTGGTAGTTGGGTTTTTATGCAGCCGAGAGCTTCAACATTATGTCGGAGGAGGGTAAAGGACTCATATCTGTTAGCTCTCTATAATTTAGGAGATTGGAAAGACTAAACTATAAAGCACAACATAAAACTACTTTGGAGTCCAGGACCTAGCCTACCTAGACTCAGAGAGGGCTCTCTCTATTTTTATGATTTAACTTGATGATTATAAGTGCTGATATTAGGCTAATTATAGTGATGAGGGTTGATTATTTTGATTGATTTTTTTTTGGATGAATAGAGCTGCGGGGACTAATCCATTGGGTTATGGAGTCAAAAGGCTGGAATGGCACATCAAAATTCAAGAGAATCACAGGGAAAGCTAACTGTGCTAAATGGATCTTAAGCGCTGTATGAATTATGAGGTGAAATAAAGAGTGAGGTTCAGTAGTGAGAAAAGAGAAGTTAAGAATTCTTTAATTAGACTTCAGCAGAAAACATTCAGACTGTAAATGCAGACAGGATTAAGGTGCTCCGATAGCAAATATTAATCTAAAATTTCTGATCTACAATTAGATGAATAGATGCACACCAAGGAAAACAATGGAAACATTTAAAAAAGAGAAGTAACACATCACCATTTAAACACAGCTCAAGAATCCTATAAATGGTCTTTGATTATTGATGTCCAACTCCACAATTGCAATTCTCCAATATAGTAGTTCTTACAATGTAAGGGCTAACAATATCCAACCCTTGATAATGGAAATTCTAGCAGTATTTACGTAAAAACTAAGTCGGTTGCCCTAATATTCTTTGGAAAAATACCTTAATTACAAAAAAAATAAAATTAGACAAGTGTGGCCATGCAAGGCCCGAATAAATAAAATCTTTGATGAACATCGCCTGTAGAATTTATTATGGTAACTCTTCAAGAATGCAAAACTCAGGCGGCTATTCGTGAATCAACAAGGTGGCTTGGAGACGGCTGTGATGGTTTCGAAGAGGTAACCAATGGAGGCTCTGACATCTAGATCTATTTTGTAGAAAAATGGAATTTAGTAATTAATCCGGTGTAGTGTTGGCCACTTCTCATTGATTAGTGTCGGTGCTGGTGCGTTCTGTTGCCCCTTTAGTATCTGCTGTTCAGTCTCTGCATATATGTTTGACTCGACTTTTACCATCTTTTTCTTTGTGATGTTCAACCTTGCCTTGCCTTTTTCTCCTTTGTTAGGTCCGGCCTGAATCTTTCTGCCATGCGTAGCCTATTTCCAAATAAATGGCACATAGAACTTGTATGCTCGGTTGTGGAGGGATGGCAGTTGGTGGATGTGGTGCAGTGGTGGTGGTCAAATGAATACGGAGGTGGTTTGGAGGTGAGCGATTTTTTTTTTAGAGGGGGTCTTAGGTGGTAAGCGGTAATATAGAAGGGGGGTGTGAAATAATGGAAGGGAAACATGTAGCAGGAAGGGGGTAAGTGATACCACCCATTTTGGAACCCCCTCATGGTTAAAGTTCGGAAGATGAGGGGGGTGCGAAATGCACAAGGATCGGAGGAGGGGTTTTTTTTAGATGGAGGAAAGATGGAGGATGATGAGGAGAAGGTGATGACATGGCGGTAAGGTGGGACCGGACTTGACCCTTTCAAATTCTCCCAAGTAAATGACAGAAAATCCTTTGAACGAGTTGTCGAGTATTGTTGTCGTGTTTAGCCCTATTTCTTCACAAAAATAGTGTAAAAAACCATTTAGCTAGACCTAAAATCTTATAAACTTCATCTTGGAGCTGCATCGCATCCGCACACATCGCACTTCACTGTCTTTATCATTTACCATTGCGCCTATCCTTTAAGTTTCACAATTTGTGACTTGCGATCAGGTCCCACCCGACATTGCACATCACACTTCATTTTCTTTATCATTTACCATTGCGCCTATCATTTAAGTTTTGCAATTTGCGACTTGCAATCGGGTCCCACCAGGCATCACACATCACACTTCGCTGACTTTACCGTTTACCTCCACGCCTATATTTTATATTTTGTGACCTGCGATTGCGATTGTGTCCCACATAGTATCGCACATCGCACTTCCATGTTTTTAATATTTACTCTTGGCACGTATCCTTTGAATCTTGCGATGTGCGATTACGGTCGAGATATATTGCAAGTTAAGATATTTAACTTGCGGGTGTTGTAATAGGTAAGTTGTAACATGCATGAAATGAGAAATGCGATGCGCTAAATGATGGAAGGTGAAAACCGATGAAAGGTACGAAAAATGAGAAATATGAAGGTTTGAACGTGGTAAAGGTATGGCAGATCCTACTTCGTCGCATCGGTGTAAAAACAAGATTCGAGATATAAGTGTTTAAGAGGTAAGGTTGAAAATTTGCAGGCTGTGAAGTGTGGGCATAGGTAAGGTTTATGTTGCATACCAACTGTTGTTTGGTGGGTGGGCAGAGCTATGGTATAGAACTTCGGACTTAGATAATGAGTGGGTTTTATACAAGGATAAGCCCGAGAAGGTTAGGTGTGTGGGGGGTTTTAGCGTCAAATGGGTATTTAGAGTATTGGAGTACAAATTTTTTTTAGGCAATGAAGGTAAGAAGTAGGTAGATGGACTAAATGAGGCCATTATGGAATTTTTCTTACTATTATTCTTACTCAGCAGCCCTTTCCTTCTTCCTTGAATTGAGAATGGCAGATGAATTCTTCTGAAGCTCTTGGTGTTGAGCTTTGCAATAGGTATGTATTTACTCTTGATTACTGTCCTTTTTCCTCTTTCTTATCCATTTTGTGCCATGATATAATAATATAACGAAAGGATTTTGATGAAGAATGGATGGAAAATGATCCTAATGCGATTTAACCGTCCAAACTAATTCTCGTTCATTTTTATGCTAGAAATAACAGGAGGAAAATTAGGACTTATTCACGGCAAAGAGGACGCATTAAGTGTGGTCGAATTGAAGATAAATCAGTAAGGATAGCACAGAGAAAAAAAAACTGTCCGAGGATAGCATTTTTTCGTGGATCCCTAAGGATCTCTTGATCCTGAGGGATCACACTTATCCTTCCTTTTTAGCTATAAAAGGGCAGGGAAAGCTAGTTCTCAAATAATGGATAGCATGTATCTTTCATTTTCAGCATAATTCGTAATTATATACACAAACCATAGTTCTGAACATAGATCAGATTGTAATGTCAATTGACTGTGATGATTAATACATAATTCGCGCTGCTATTTATTCAAATATTCTGGAGTAGTTAAGTAGTATTCGCTGGTGGCTAAGGGCCCAGTCTCTGGTGAATTTCACTGCTATTATTTGTGTTATACTTTTCTGTTTATTGCAAGTATATTCTTCTTTTTCACTTTACAGTTGCAGTACTTTTTATAATTCACATTTCTGGTATCTATTTCCATTGAATACACATGTCCAATTTATTTCTTTGAATACACATTTCTAATTTATTTCTTTAAGGAATTAGCTGTTAGCAAATAGAATTGGTTTTGATTACTTAAAGCATAGGCAGTTATTTATAATGCTTGCCTTTTGTTCAATAGTTTAGATCCAGCTGAAAGAGCTCGGTTAATGCTTCAGTGATCTAAGTTGATTATCATTTGAATTAGTTGAATTAGGAATGAATTACAGTTTTGTGTTCTAATGTGTAGATGAATCACTTCCTTTTAAGTTTCAATATTTATGATTGTATCTATATTAAATGATTGATTTTTGCATTACTATTTGTATGAATAGCTTGCACATACTGTGTACACACTTGACATAAAATGACTTACCCTGGTTGATAATTAATGTGAGGCAATTAGGAGTTTTTAAAGACACCTGTTAGCACCCAACATTTTGGCATCTTTGCTGGGGAGCGTGTTGCCACTCTGTAAAGAGTAATGTCTGATTGATGTTTTTTCTGCTGAGGAAAAATTGGGTATTAAAAATAGAAGGTAAGAACCTGTGTAAAGAATGAGTAAAATGCTCACTCACTCGCCCGATTTCTAGCAGAATTGCGTAAGGGTTTAAGGTAAGAATGAATCTTTGTATTTCTGCATGAATGACTAAGAGGGAAAGACCTGAAAAGAACAAAATTCCTCTTTCTAAACTTGAAAAACCTAAGGGACCGGTGACTCTTGGACGATCAACTTTTATTGATGAAATATTAAGAAAAGTTGAGTCTCAGTCATCAGTAGGACCCCGAATTGTTGCTGCCAGACACCCTACTGACTTACTTCAAGTTGTAGAATCACCATATGTAGCTAATGCTGAGATTCAAAGTAAAACTGAAGGGATTGAGCAGAGTTTTCAAGATACAGAGAATTCACAAACTCGCCCTTCACAAGAAGGAAATTCTTGTAACCTCCGAGAAGGAGAAGGAGAAACAGGAATCTTGAAATTAAATTATTAGAACCTAGATCTCCTAAGGTAGTGATTGAACAGAGGATACCTAGTATTCCAGATCAAGGTAGTGCTATTATAACTATCCCAGCCTCTTGTATACATCCTAGGAATAACTCTCCAGCTCCGGAGATCCTTGAAGAATATTGGCATATTTTTGACCAAATGGCTAATAACTAGCAACCTCAAACTTCCACATTGCAATATCCTATTTTTGACACTACTGTCAATGCCCCCATGAAGGCTATTCCATTACAAAATATTCCTACCTTTCATGGGCTAACTTCAGAAGATCCCGATGCATTCCTTTTCGAGTTTGATGTCTTATGCAAGGGTTATGATTACACTTCGGACCCTCAGAAGCTGAAACTATTCCCCTCTACTCTGAAGGGAGCAGCTCCACATTGGTTCATGGGACTTGGTGGAGGCACCATCAATGACTGGGACCAAATTAAAACATCTTTCCTTAAAAAGTACCAAGATTATTGCCGAACTAGAGAATTAAAAGTTGAAATTTTTCAAATGGTAGCCAAGAATATGTAGAGTGTTTTCAACATAATCTACAAAGATCTCCTTACACAAATCTGCCTGATAATGTTCTAAAAACCATGTTGATTAGAGGTATGAAAAACCAATGGGTAGAGACACTAAATATAATGGGTAAAGGTGACATTTATCAAGAAAGCTATAACAATATTATAGACTTGTGCATTAAGTGTTCCAGGGGCAGTACAAGGCTAAAACCAATCAGACGTGATGCAAGCCCCAGAGACAGCAAAGCCTCAGGATGAAGCATTACATGAAGTGAAATCGGAAATCTGTTGGAGGATTTCAAGACTGATATCTTGGGGACCCTGGTGACAGAATTGGATGTCATGCAAGATAAGCAAAGCAGGCTATAGCAGAACAGAACTTGGCTATTTTTCTCCCTCGTTGCAGACAGAAGCACAGTCATAAAGAATGCCCCCTAGATACGATACGAACATGTGCCATATGCACTAAAGAGCACACCACAGAAAGTTTCCCATCACTCCCAGGATTGAAAGCAGTTTTCAAGGAAGCAGAAGAAGAAGTGGAACCAGTATATCTGTTGAACTAGCGTCATCAATGGCAAGCACATCATACAGGTATGCCTACCGATCCATCTTCGTTCTTTCCTTCCTCACAATATAATTCTCAGCAATATTCAGGGGCAACATGGAAAAATTAGCCACCTTTTTTTCCACCTCAAGCATTTTTTATGCCACCATGGCCCAATCAATTAAATCCAAGTAATAATAATTGGCCAAAATCCCCTTACCCACCACCATTCTAGCAAAACAACCCTTATTCCTCCCAATGGTCCACTTCCACCTCAAAAAACCAGAACTGGAAATCAAATTTCCAAAGACCTATGAACCAGCCTATGGGGACAACCCCTCTACCTCAACCAACTTTACTAGCACCTTACACATTGCAACAGAATCCTCAATCTAATATACGACCGCAACTTCCAGCTCAACCCAACCTAAATCCTAACAACAACCCAGTTCAGTCAATACAAATCATTGAGGTTCTGGACCCTGAGGATGAGTTGAAAGAATGTAATGAGCTTAAGTTGAGATTTGGACACATGATCACTCTATATAAGGATAAATATTTGCAACCAGAAGAACCGCACACAAATAAGCCTCTGACTGTAGATGATCAAAAAATAAAATAGGGGGAAGATACAGTCAGAAAAAAAAAATCCTGAACAAATCATAACCACTTCCCCCCCATTCCCAGAAAGATTGTTGATACCACGCCCGATTGAATATCCTGAATTTGGTCTTCTGGGTGAACTTAAGAACATTTGTATAAAAATTCCCCTCCTCCAGGCTATCCAAGATATTCCAATATATGCCAAAACTATTAAAGAATTGTGTATAAAGAAGTATGTGAAGAAAACAAAAACAATCCCTACTGTCCATGTTGTCGAGACTTTGTCTGATTTATTACTAGGGAAAGAGACTCCTGTAAAATATGAGGATCCCAGAAACCCCATTGTCACAGTCCAGATAAATGGCCATTATTTTCCCAATGCTTTAGTTGACTTAGGAGCAGCCATTAATATTCTCACAATTACAACTTGCGACATTCTTGGTATCACAGCCTTGGAACCAACAACTACCTTACTATAACTAGCTAACCGCTCAGTCATTAGACTAGAAGGAACATTACAAAATGTGATGGTCTCTGTAGACACTTGGGAATACGTGGCGGATTTCTTGATTATTAACTCTAGGAACCAGCTATATGGAAATCCCTTAATATTAGGAAGGCCTTGGCTAATGACTGTTGATGCTTATATCAGTTGCCGGAAAGGCAATATGACTATAACCAAGGGAAATGATGTGAAAAATTTAGCTTTATACCCTCCTGCTCAGCCAAGCTTGACTATTATGAAAACCAAGAAGCAACTTGCAACATACTTAACAGAAAAAATTCGGTCACCATTAACTATGGTAGATGCCCTTGAATTCAAAAACCAAATTGAAGATGATCTCATTAATACTTTTATCAATCATCCTACCATAGTATCAAGTTCGAAATGACACATGATTAAAGCAGTCCTTGATAATGAAATCGAAGAAGATCCCTTGAAAGATATCAATGATCAAACAATACCAAAAACCACTGTTTATAATATAAAACCTCTCTAAATTGAGCTAGGGAAGATCCTGAACATTAACAGTAATTTGAGTAATGACCAACAACATAAACTTATAAAAGTCCTTAGGAAAAATAAAGGGGATTTCGCTTGGGATTACTCAAATATGAAATGGATTGACCCTCATCTATGCATGCATCACATCTACATTGAAAAGGATGCAAGAACCATTCGAAAAACTCAGCGTAGATTAAATCCTCACCTAAAAGATATTGTTAAAGAGGAACTTCAAAAAATATTAGATGTGAATTTTATCTATCCTATATCTGACAGTAAAGAGGTCTCTCCATTAGTTGTGGTTCCCAAAAAGAATGGGAAATGGCGAATATGCGTTGACTATAGAGAACTCAAAAAGGCAACGCAAAAAGACCATTTCCCCCTCCCATTTATTGATCAGGTCCTAGATACACTGGCAGGGAAGAAAAATTTTTCTTTCCTTGATGGCTTCAGTGGCTACAACCAAATACAAATTTCCCTTGAAGACTAGGATAAGACTACCTTTAATTGTCCATGGGGAACATTCGCTTACAGGGTATTACCTTTTGGATTGTGTAACACACCTGCCACATTCCAAAGAGCCATACTCAACATTTTTGCAGACTTGATAAATGAAGGATTGGAAGTATACATGGATGATTTCACACCCTATGGAGATGACTTTGAGCAAGGATTACAAACATTGGAAAAAGTTCTGGAACGGTGCATTGCTACCAGCCTATGTTTAAGTCACGAAAAGTGCCATATGATGATGACAGAAGGCCTGATCTTGGGTCATTACATTTCAGCAGCTGGAATTCAGGTAGATATGGAAAAAATATAGGTAATTCTCTTAGTAGCTACTCCCTACACTCAAACATAGGCACGTAGTTTTCTGGGATTTGCTGGGTATTATCTTAGATTTATCAAAAAAAAATCACAGATTGTTGCACCATTATATGCCTTAATAAGAAACAACGATTTCATATGGATTGAAAAATGTGATACTGCCTTTATAGATTTAAAATGGCTAGTATCAACAACACCAGTATTACGAGGCCTGAACTGGGATATACCATTCCATATTTCATCAGATGCATCAGACGCAGCCATTGGAGCAGTCCTTGGCCAAGAAGAAGACAAGAAACCCTATGCTATATATTACATTAGCAAAAACTTAATCCCTACTGAATTGAATTACACAGTAACATAGAAGGAGTTTTTAGCTGTTATTTATACTATTAACAAATTCAGACACTATATAACTGGATACCCTGTAATTCTGTATACAGATCACTCTGCTATCAAATACTTAGCTAATAAACCCATTACGAATGGAAGAGTGACACGTTGGTTGTTACATTTGCAGGAATTTGATATAACTATAAGGGATCGACCAGGGAAGGAAAACCTTGTGGCAGATTTCCTCTCCCGAGTGCCAAGAACATATGATGCAATGGCAGTAGAGGATCAGTTTCCGGATGAACACCTGTTTGCTGTAATTATGAATACACCATGGTACGCATATGTGGTGAGTTATTTAGTAGTGGGAAAACTACCTAAACATCTTACACCCAGAGAAAGGAAATTGCTAGTACAACGCAACATTCGGTTCTCCTGGATTGGAGGATACCTTTTTCATATAGGGGCCGATATGCACATCCGTAGGTGTATTAGGGAAGACGAAATTTATGATATATTTAAAGCCTGCCACGATGGACCTTGTGGTGGACATTTTGCAGACCGCAGAACTGGACATAAAATTTTCAAATGGGCTACTACTGGCCCATGATTTTTAAAGATGCTAAGAAATTTGTTCAGGCCTACGATAGTTGTCAAAGGATGGGCCGCCCTGGCCAATCTGATGAGATGCCTTTGCATCCACAGCTAGTCATAGAACATTTTGAGCATTGGGCATTATATTTTGTTGGGCTAATCAACCCATCATCCAACCAAAAATCATATATATTGGTTGCAACAGAATACGTAACTAAGTGGGTGGAAGCAGTAGCATTACCAAAAGCCACAGAAGAAACTGTGATGAACTTTCTTCTTGAAATTTTTGTACGATATGGGTTACCAGAGAAGTAGTCACTGATGGAGGGCCGTAATTTGTAGGCCACAAGATCGCTGATACACTAAAAAATCATCATGTTATTCACAGAATTACCTCTCCATACCACCAGCAAGCGAATGGGCAGGTAGAAAGCACCAACAAATTAATTGAAGCTATTCTAACAAAGACAGTCTCATCGCACAGACAAGACTGGGCTACTTGATTGCCAGAAGCCTTGTGGGCATATCGCACAACTTGGAGAAATACTACCGGATACTCCCCATATCAGTTGGTATTTGGTAAGGAACCTATTCTTCCCATAGAGTTTGATATACAAACACTAAGGACAGCCCAGGAAGTGGGACTGGATTTAACTGAAGCCCAGATTAATCGATTACAACAAATAAATGAATTAGATGAAATCCAACTTTTGGCTCTGCAGCATGCTGCACTTATTCAACAACAAAGAGCCAAATGGCACGAATCTCTGATCAAGAAAAAGACATTTCATGAGGACGACTGGGCACTTCTCTATGATTCCAGGTTTCAAGACTTCCCAGGTAAATTGTAGACTAGGTGGTTAGGTCCCTATGAAATAAAGGAAGTACATGAAAATGGCACTCTTACGTTGACCACCATTGATGGGTCTGATTATTCCTTTAAAGCAAATGGGCATTGGGTGCGCCTCTACCAAAGACCACTTACAAGAGAATATTTTTTTTAACAAATACGCAAGGACTCCACCATGCAAATTTTAGCTGCAAAAGATAATCCTTCGACAACTTCATCTTTGTAAAATTTATTTCTTTTTCTATCTAAATTTTTTTTTTTTTTTTTTGTAAATAGGATTGCTGATTCAATTTGTTTTTTCTACCTATTTTGCTGTTCCATATTCGGAACAACACTTTTTGGTTTTGCTGTTCCATCTTCAGAAAAACACTTTTTGGTTTTGCTGTTCCATCTTCGGAACAACACTTTTTGGTTTTGCTATTCCATCTCCGGAACAACACTTTTTGGTTTTGCTGTTCCATCTTCGGAACAATAATTTTTTATTTTGCTGTTCCATATTCGGAACAACACTTTTTTATTTTTCTGTTCCATCTTCAGAACAAAACTTTTTGATTTTGCTGTTCCATCTTAGGAACAACACTTTTTGATTTTGTTGTTCCATCTTCGGAACAACACTTTTTTGTTTTGTGGTTCCATCTTCGGAACAACACTTTTTGGTTTTGCTATTTCATCTTCAGAATAACACTTTTTGGTTTTTCTGTTCCATCTTCGGAACAACACTTTTTTGTCTTGATGTTCCATCTTTGGAACAACACTTTTTGGTTTTGTTGTTCCGTCTTCGGAACAACACTTTTTGGTTTTGCTGTTCCATCTTCGGAACAAAATTTTTTGGTTTTGCTGTTCCATCTTCGGAACAACACTTTTTGGTTTTTATGTTCCATATTCGGAACAAAAATCTCTTTTATTTTTTCTGTTCCAATTTTAGGAACAACACTTTTGTTTCTTGTACAATTTTTGCGTTTTCTGAACAACACCTTTTTTTTACAAACACCTCTTTCCTCTCATGGACTTATTCCTAGCTCATTTCAGCCTTATTTCTTTGATTTCTTTTATGGCCTGATGTACAGTACCTTCATGCGGATAAGAATTATGGATTTTATTAAAGCAGGTAAATATTTTTAACATTATGATCTTTTACAAAGACAACTTCTTGATGATAGACTTAAAATAATTGAAAGGGACACAATTATTTATATTTCACTTTACTGTACTAATATCTACTATATATGATATTGATTGATCATCTTTACCATGTTGGTTCTACTCTTCCTGGTTATAATTCTCTCTGTCTATTATCAATGGGATTATGGGTATAATTTTTCTCATTATTGACATGCTTCAACTTCTTACACCATCCCTACTCTTAAGGAGTGCTGAGCCTCCCTCTATTTATCATAAAAATATGTAATTACAACTAAATTTTATCTACAGATAGAGGATAGGGTTCTCATTAAGAGCCAACCTACCATGTTCATAAGGAGGTAGCAATGTGACATTCCCACCATGGCCACCACACCAGGGTTATGATCCTTTGGATGGCTAAAACATCCTTGGAACAGGAGGTCTCATCATGAGCCAGCCTGCTCACTTTTGCTACTTCCCAGTGAATGGAAGTATGGTTATCTGGTTACCACGCCAGCACACTGGTCTCTTCTTTAGAAACATCAATGCAAATTTTCAATTATAAATTGAGGATCCTGGCTCACATGGGTTAAAAAACAACTTTGTCAAGGCTATGGATGGCTGCTAGCAACATAAGCTCTTCTTATGGTATTTAAGTTCTATTTCCTTAATCAATAATTATTATAATAACCTCTTCCCATTTATCTTTTTATCCGAGAGATTATTTCCTTTAAAACACTTCCCTACTTTGAACCTTTATGAATGTGTTCATGTTTTTATTCAATCATATCGTGTATAGTCGGATTATCATCGGCAAAGCTTCTTTTTGTACATATTGTTGTCCTCTTTCCTTATTATATAACTTATCATCAACCAAAGCGTCTTATCTCTTGTCATTTACTATGATTATACACCGTGCTTTCACTCCATCCATCTCTCTTATTGTCCCGTCATTTATTTACGTACTCTGTACTCTTCATCCTTATATCCTGCCGTCAGAATAGCCATTCGACGTCTATTCGGTCGTAGACGACCTCTCATTTCGAAAGGGGGAAAGAACTTCCATTACATGAGGCATGTGTTTTCATTATTTCATTGAATGATAAGATATTCCTGCATGCGGAAATTTATAAAATAATTAATATCAACTGCACTTAGATGTTACAACAACTTGTTGTTCTATCGCTCTAAGTATTTCTGTTTTTTCAGTATTGTTGCATTTTTCCATTTCACTCATCCTTTGCAATAGTAGGAAGAATTCAAAAATTATGGGTGGTAAGACAGTGTGCCGTGAAGCTTTAGTGTTATATTTCTCCGACTGAGCTAGGGACATTCTGATCCGTGCAGGGTGGATATCCTATCTCACAAGATTTTAGCCCTCGAATAAGGAAATTGCCATTGAATTTATACAGCATCGGCAGAATGGAGAATCCATGGTAAAAGGTAGAAGAATTACAGTCACAGACGCTGTAATAGCTGAAGTATCAGGGCTACCGGCAGAAGGAACTATATGGTCACAAAAACATGTATCACTGCAAGACGCAGTGGAAACTTTCAAAGACGAAGGTGAACAAGTAGTCAGGAAAGGAAAAGGCATCCAACCATTTTCTCGAGTAGAACCATGGAAAGAATTAGCAAGCATTATCCAAAGATACATTACCTGCGATGGACGTCGAGATGTGGTAAGACCATGAAAACTTAAACTATTAGCTGTTTTGAAACAAAAACTCACTGTTAATCTACCATCTCTTTTGAATTATTTTCTGCATCATACTGCTGTTAGAATAAGACGGGCCAGACACCTGGAAACTGTAGTAAGTCACCATGGATTGATTAGATTAATCATTAGTCATAGCTTGGTTCAATACAACTTGGGATGATTTCATGATGGCCCTAGAGAGCATGCAAAACCCTGTAATACAAAATCACAAAATTTCAGAGACAAGCCAACAGAACCATATTCCTAAAATAAAAAGGCATGTCTGTTCAATGGTTGAACCCCATAAATGTAGAAAGTCTGTAAGAATTGAACTAGCCCAGAGGATGTCTAAAAATATTTAGGATGAGATTAATCGACCTGTAGAGACAACCAGTCGAGTTAGAATAAGAGACTCTGAATCCAAAGAAGAAGCACCCAGTTCAAAAGAAGAACCCAAAGAAGAACCCGAAGAAGAGCCTAAGGAAGAGGCCGAATCAGAATCAGAACCTAGAGAAGAATAACCTGAAGAAGAGCTTGCAGAAGAGGCCAATTCAAAACAAGAACAAGAACAAGATTATAATAATGAAAGCAAAGAAGGACCGGAGGATCCTTTGGAAGTTTTCGAGATAGGGATAGCCGAGGTCCTAGAAAATATTAATGTATATATGCAACTTGGAGGATCACTTAGTCCCAGCAGAATGGAAACACAAGTCCCAGAGAATTCTGGGCATATAGAAACACAAGAGGTCGAGGACACAGAAATTGTTCAGGAATCTGACAACCAGTCTGGGGACACGATTTTGTTGGAACACAGTCACAAGGACCAGCAGCAGTCTACAGACATAGAAGTTAGTCAAAATTCAGGCGATACGATTATTTTGGAACACAACTCTGATGACCAACAAGCAGCTTTAGACACAGTTGATAAACCTGTTAGTGGAACAGACACTTCTCGAAAGAGCCAAGGAGCCAGAGTAAAACTTAAGAAGATGCGACAAAAATACCAAAAGCTCTAGAAGACAGTCAGAAGGCTACGACGAGAAGTTAAAAAATGTAAAACTCAGAACACCACTCCAGAGATGACTTTTGTAGCTACAAAAACGAGAATATGTGAGAATAGATCAATAGAAACTCAAACCGAAATTGCTCCCACTCGGACAATAACTACCCAGGTTAATTTGCATAAAAATTTGGTAAATGCGGCTGTTCAAACAGAGGGTTGGTCCTCCCACGATAAGGAAATAAGGACTGAAAAAATTATTCTCTCATAGCATCGGCACACAGACAGAAGGGCAGTCCAAGGAATTCTTATCAAGAAATGACCCTATTATTTTAAAAATTCAAGAAGACCTGACGCAAGCCCAACTTGCTTTAGTACAACATCAACAATAGACAGTCTCCCTGCAAAAATACCAAGTCTTACAAAAACAATTGAGAGAATTAGCTCTAGTAGAGAATGAGGCTTTTGATAAGGCTAGATAGGAAGAAGAAAAAATGAATAGAATGAAAAATAAGTTGAACAACGTTAGGAATCAGTTGGACACCATTTGTTCATTATATTTGGATATCTTGACTTGTCGATCTCCTGCTACAAACTATGTGTTGTTTTTATTAGAATGATATTTATTGCTAGAAATCAAAGCTGTTAGAGACAACAAGGCAATTGAACTGAAGACGATGGAGGATTTTATAAATTGATGTAAGACACATGGAATAAAGGTCCAAAGGCTTCTTTGTGAATTCCATTTGCATAATTTCATATTAGATAAAGAAGTGGATGTGAATCCTAACCCTTTTATTGGAGATGTTCAATTTCGGGCTTTTATCTCTTTTGTAGTCAACCAAATCAAGTGTTTGAAGGCTTATAATTTTTTCCAAAGACAGGAACACAACTTGGATATTTGGGTAAGAAGTGAACCTACTCACCCTCTGCAAGTGTTTGCTAAGCATAAAACACTGATGACACAGGAGGGTGTAACTAAGAGTTTAGGGCCCATACATAAGGAACTTATGCTGGAAGGAACACCATATTTCCTCTCCATTCAAGAAATATCCCTGGTTGCATCCAAAATGAGATGGATGGTTTCACGCAATAGTGTTAAAGATAGAGAACCATTTAATTATGGAAATTTCAAAGTTGCTACGAGACGGTTGGTCCCATACAACAACTTTATCTTAAGAGGAGGACCTTATTGGGTGGGATGTCGCTATAGAAGCCCCATTATTTGGTATCCTCCTGAAGGATATCATCCTGACTATGAGTTACCTGAAGGACAAGAAGTGGCAGCCTTTGCACACTTGGCACGACATCATGGTCTCAAGCCTATTACAGACAGACCTTCTCCAACCTATTCTTTAACTTCTTTGCATCAGAATTATTTATTTTTCATGAGGACATGAAAAAAGGTAAGCAGGGGAGTATGTTGAGCCTTGCAATAGGTATGTACTTACTCTTGATTACTGTCCTTTTTCCTCTTTCTTATCCATTTTGTGCCATGATATAATAATATAATGACAGGATTTTGATGAAGAATGGATGAAAAATTATCCTAATGTGATTTAACCATTCAAACTAATTCTCATTGATTTTTATGCTGGAAATAACAGAAGGAACAACAGGACTTAATCACAGCAAAGAGGATGCGTTAAATGTGGTCAAATCGAAGATAAATCAGTAAGGATAGCACAGAGACGAACAAACTGTCCGAGGATAGCATTTTGTCATGGATCCCTAAGGATCTCCTGATCCTGAGGGATCACACTTATCTTTCCTTTTTAGCTATAAAAGGACAGGGAAAGCTATTTGCTGCTATTCTTTGTATCATACTTTCCTGTTTATTGCAAGTATATTCTGCTTTTTCTCTTTACAATTGTAGTACTTTTGATAATTCGCATTTCTTGTATATATTTCCATTGAATACGCATGTCCAATTTATTTCTTTGAATATGCATTTCTAATTTATTTCTTTAAGGAATTAGTTTTTATCAAATAGAATTGGTTTTGATTACTTAAAGCATATACATTTATTTATAATACTTGCCTTCTGTTCAATAGTTTAGATCTAGTTGAAAGAGCTTGGTTAATGCTTCAGTGCTCTCGGTTGATTATCATTTGAATTAGTTGAATTAAGAATGAATTACAGTTTTGTGTTCTAATGTGTAGATAAATCACTTCCTTTTAAGTTTCAAGATTTATGATTGTATCTATATTAAATGATTGATTTTTGCATTACTCTTTGTATGAATAGCTTGCACATACTGTGTACACACTTGACATAAAAGGACTTACCCTGGTTGATAATTAATGTGAGGCAATTAGGAGTTTTTAAAGACACCTGTTAGCACCCAACACTTGGCAGTCAGGATCTCCCTTTCTTTCTTTGAAAATAAATGATAAGCATGGAATATTATTTTCAATGAGAAAAATCTAAACAATAGCCAGTCACCTAGTGATACTGTGAAATGCAGGGGTATAACAGTGGCTCAAGTTGGGATGGAAAATTTTTTATGAGGTGTCAAGAACACTGTAGACTAGTGGCCTGATCCATTGAGCTGATCCCAAACTTGCAACTTGATCTGCTGCAAATTCTATGGTTGCAACCTTCAAACTGAAGTCGATGCTTTTTGCAAACTGAGGTATGAAACACCCTTGATCCTCAGACTGAAAAAGCAAACTGAAACTAAAGACTGGAGACATGCTCATAGTATTAAGAGCTAATTTGCACACCTACCTACCCAATCTATGATTCTAATCATTTTTCTTCCTTTTGGGGTGCATTTATACTTGCAGACCCTAACATCATTTTTATTTTGAATCTCTAACCTATCCCTTATTTCTGCTATTGGTTCAGATTAGGCTGTTGAGCCAATGTCATTCTCTACCTTCCTACTGATAAGCCAAGATTAAATGGTTTGGAAAATCTTCATTTTCTAACTTATCAGTAGAAAATTCAAAATTTGTACAATCATGCTTAAGCTGTATGACCACACAATTTTTTTTCCAATAGTAGTGGCACTTTGTTTTGCACCAATTTTAGAAAAATGTATATACATTTTTTTTTTAGCTTATCAGACTAGGCTTATGGCCTTCACTCTGGGCTTCAACCTTGTCCAATGGATTATTGAAAATTGTAAGGCTATGGTATTTACAATGATGAAAGTCTTAATCTAAGTTTTAACATCCTGCCATTGACAGGACCTCCAAACAGCTCTGTTCCATCCATCTCTTGCAAGAAAAATGAATTATCTCCTCTGAAAGAATGAATAATGTACGACCATTTCCACAAGTTTTAAACTTGCCATGCTTACCTTTATCTTCTCTTCTAGAGTTGCATTTCAACACTTTATCCCCAATATTGAAATCATTGGCTTTTGTCCTCTTGGAAAAAATCTTCTTCATATTCTCTTGCACCACCCGAGTTCTGTTGTACACCTCTTCTCTGGACTGCTGCAACTGAATGGTCTGGCTTATTCTTCTTTACACATCATTTTCTTCAGCCTGCGCTTCTTGAATGAGCTTCATGGATGGCACTCCTAGGGATGTTGGGAAAACTGCATCCATTCCATCGACTATCTGGTATGGTAACATGCAAAATTATTTCTTGGTTGTCAGTCTATCAGCCCACAATGCATGTACCAGTTTGTTATGCTAAGAGTTCTTATTATCTTCTAGAAAATTTTTAATGATATTAACTAGGCTTTTGTTGGAGGACTCAGCTAATCCATTAGCTTGAGGGTAATAAGCTGTTGAATCCCCCCAATGAAATGTGATATCTGTGGCACAAATGTATCATCTTCTTGGACTTACAAGCAACAATATTATTTGTAATGGTTTTCCTAGGACAACCAAATATGGAAAGGATGTTGGCTTCAAGGAATTCATAATCACTGAGTCAGTAGAAGTTCTAGAAGGGATGGCCTCTATCCATTTGGTAAAATAGTCTGTAGTAGTTAGGATCCATTTATGTTGGGCAGAGGAGGAAGGGTGGATTTCTACAATGAAGTATAAACCTTATTATTGGAAAGGAGCTTCAACAGAGTTAGGGTGTATAGGTAGAGGCAAAAAATTTATTTTTCCCTCAAATATTTGGCATTTATGACAAGTGGTTACCATTTTGTGGGTGTCTGGGAAAAGGGTAGGGCAATAGAAACAAGCTCTAAGGATCTTATTAGTAGTGGATTTCTAGTAGAGATGACCTCCACAATCCCCTTCATGGAATTATTTTGTAACCCTATCTGCATCTTCTTGAAGCAAATATTTAAGAAATATGCCCCCCAGAGTCTTTCTAGTACAAAAGATTTTCTAGGATGCAGAATTTTACAACCTTTAATTTCAAGAATCTAGCTTTTGTTTTGGACAAACCAGGTGGAGAATTTAAATAAAATAGAACATATATTATATTTTCGTACCAGGGAGAATTTATGAATTCTTCCTTAATAGGTGGTGTTGTGGATCATCTGCATATCCTTTTAATTTTATATTAAAAATACAAAAAAAACTGAAATTGAAATAAAAGAAAATATGTTAAATATGTTAAAGTATTATAGTCTTATACTTTGGCATAAAAAGGAAATTCTTTTTCTGATGTATTATATTTTAATTGTTTTATAATTTATACAAGTGGGTTTTATATCCGAAGATTAAAGGCCGATTAATTTAACTGGCAGAGAGTGCTGATATTAAAAATATAAACTGGATGACTCAACTCATGGGCACTAATAGCATGAGAGTTAACAGAAAGGGTGCCTCCGCAGTTGACTGGGTTGATTACGGAGGCGATGAAGATCAACGGTGAATATCAACTGTGGGGGCACCAGCCAGAGTTTTCAGCCGTACCCCGAGACCCCCTGCAGTGACGTCATATGATGAATGGAGAACAACTGTTTTTCATGTCAAATCAGTCCAATGGTTAAGTGACATGTTGCATAGGCATTTAACACAAAATCCATGCCATCTATTTAGGGGTGTTTTTCATTTCGTTTTCAAAATAATTTGCATTTTGTTGTGTTTTGACCCGTTGCGTTCTCCCATCACCTTTTTGTTTTATTCACCTTGCAAGAGTATTCCTTAAGCACCTTTTCTAATCATGGCTAAAAGTTTTTATTTTTTTGGTTCATCGAGCCACATTCCTCTCATGGATAATGAGAGAGATATTCAAGATACTGCGTCTTTAGTAATTCATCTTCCATTCTATCAACAAGTTGGATTGAATAATGATAACTCCCTTGTCTATTCCACCATGAAAAAATCCAGGGTCCTTTCTGCATGCATCCTGAAGACACATTTATTCCCAGAGTTTATCTATTGGTTGGTTTCTGCATTGTATCTCGGAAAATGTTTCGTGCTGAATTCCCAAGGGGAAAATGTTCTATAGGTGTCTACCCAATTAATCCGCCAAGCCTTGTCTTTTCCTGAAGCCGAATCATTAGTTCAATTTTCAGAAGATTCACTGGTTACTTACTATGAAAGCCTTGCAGGAGAAGAATTCAATCAGTTTATGTTCCATTTGAAGCCCAATATGAAGCAGTTTCGGTCAGAATGTGGAGAATTTTCTATAGGAGTTTTCAATGAAGACACTTGACCCGTATTAAGCATTATTGCTAAAATCTTGGGCAAAGAAGACGACGTTACAATGGACAGGTTAGTCCTAGGAATGTTCGCCATGATGATGAAGCCAGGAATTGTCCTGGATATTCCATCCTTTTGGCAAGAAGCAGTCAACTCGTAGTTGATGAGTCTTTCACTGACAGGTTATTTTAAATTTCCCTCACTAATTGTCCACTTATTTTTATACCAAAATGTTGAAGAATTCATGCAGTTAATTCTAAATATAATGGATGTAAACAAGCAAAGGCGGTCAATTGTATTCTAGAGAAATAAAATTAGAAGGGAGCAAAATGAAGAGGGGTTATTTGATTTTGCTAGTCAGTATATGCCCATTGCATATAAAATATTGAATGGAGTTCATCCCCCTTGTTTTTTACCCAAAGCCCAGGAGTTTCTACATATAGGAACTAGATGTAAATTTGGGGACTGGTTTGTATTTGAAGAAGATTCAGAAATAAGGTTGTATGGAGCAAATGTTGAACCTTACAGGCTCCCAATGTTTGTACCAAAGAGGCTTTTCACCTTAGAATTTATCAGACAGAGCCTGAATGTTGATCATGTGCACTTTGTCCCAATGAAGAAGGGTCATATGTATAAATTTCCTATGAGTGTGGGGCCTTTCATAGTTAATATGAGGCAGGCGTTTGAGGAAGTAACAAAATTGTTGGAGGAAACACATATGCTACAGGAGAAAAATGGGCTTATGATCCCCATGGTATAATTTCACAGAGAAGAATTTAGAACGAATACTCAGCTTTCATTCATGAAAGTAGACCTGAGTAGGAAAAGGTGGCAAACAAGGGTGAAATAAGTTCAATAAATACAAGCATTCAAACTCCTGTTATAACTGAGAAAACAAACAAAAGAGGTAAAGAAGTTGTTATTGACTTGGATGATGAGGCACCGAGAGGTGAGAAGAGGACAAAATTTGCTGAGGATCATTCCTCTAATTCACCTGGTTTTTTCTTGCATTTGGGTGAAGAGCGGAATGCTCCCTCTTCCCCTGGAGGTCACGAATCCTCTCATGAAAAAGTACCCTTAATCAAACAGGTGTTTTTGCAAACTGAGGAGAGAAATAAAAGAATGAAGGCCAGCATGGAGGCCCAAGAAGAACATCAGGTTACTATCGATCAGACAAGGCCGTTCACTGTAATGGATCTTGAAAAATATCAATTTAGGATTGCTCTATCACATCCCACAAGAATGTCAACTGGGTCCTCAAAAGGTTTTAATATTGTAAATGTGACTATGGATGTTAAAAAGATTCCACTAATGGACAAAATGAATTTTCATATGAAGATCGGGAAATTGATTGTTAATGATCTCACAAAGACAAATTCAATGGTAGTTAAAGCTGAAAACATGTTAGTGAAAGTTATCAAACAATTGAAGTTGGAAAAAGGCCAATTCAAGAGCCTTAACAACCCAAAATGAAGAGTTGAAGAAGATTATTATTAAGATTGGTGTATACCCTAGTGACAATACTGCTGTGCAGAAATTCTTGCAAAGTGCTGAAGTAGAGATATCTACATTAAGGAAGAAATTGAGGTTACCTACTGGTGAACAATCAATGGCTGCAGAGGTTGCAGAGGTAGAGAAGGAAAAAGAGAAGTTGTTGCAGCAGCTTATGCAGAAGGATGAGGAACTTTCCAAATTGAAGCAAACTGCAATTTCTTTACAAAATCACATTGATAATCATAACTGTACTTTTGTTTTTCCTACAGGTGATGCAGATCCTCAAGAACAAAGTATTCAATTGAATACTGAGTTGCAGATGGATGAAAGAGATAAAAAGAAGGTTAAAACAGATTTGGAGACTGCTACAAAATTGATGAAGGTCTTAGAGAACGAAGAAGATAAGTACAAAATGGATTTCAGAAATGCTAAAGCTAAGATCAAGAATCTCAAAGAAAGAATAAAAGGTAATGTGTCATTAATACAAGCTAAGGATATCATTTTGACTGATAACATCTCAGGAATTAAGTCCAATTGGTGCTTCCTGATGATTATTGCAAAAGAAAAAAGCCTTATTGTGGAGTGTGAAGAACCGATTATGTCTGATAAGCAGAAAGGGATTAACAGAGAAATTTGGGCTAGAAGATTTATTGATTATATCAATTCCAAATCATATAAGGAATTAGAGGAGAATGATATGTAGGATAGAATGTTGTATGCATTGGAAATTCATAAAATGATTATCAGGAATGATCTCAGAAAGTCTAGATAAAAGAAATTAATAGGAATCAAAGAAGTAGTAGGTGAATCTTGGGAAGTTCAGGGGAATATTCTTCCATGTAGCTCTTATGAGAATTTACTGGTGATGAGAAAAATCAAGATTGACAACAGGCATGAGAAGACTCAGGTACTTAAAGGAGAGACAATGATCAACTTCTTATAAAGACATTTTCAACTCTTGTGGATGGTAAAAACTCTTTTCTCTGAAAGGCCATCTTATGACCAAATTACTGCATTCATATTGGAGTATCACAATCTGACACATTCATCTAGGACAAAGGTGGAAATATGGAAAAAGTGCAGAGCTTAGACTATTGACTTGCCACAGGGATCAACAACAAAGAAAGACAAATCAGTTGATCAAGGAAAATAAGCCACTTCATCAGCAATTCCTATATATTAGGATATTTACTTTATGTTATTTTCTGAAGTCAATGTAATTGTAAAAAGACATTTTCAAGGCATGTGATAGACAACCTTTGAAGTCATGAAGTAGTTTTGGTAGTTAGAATTGGTTACAGCAGTTCCAACCTGCTTTTTATTATATTTAATGTAATTTCCAAGAGGAAGGAAAGTTCCAAGTTTTGGAGCTCCTAGAAAAATATTTTTGTACTCAAAGATTCAAAGATTAATGAATGAGTAAGCGAGTTTCTGGAAATTTGTTTATGTTGAAATGTATTCCAGTTTTCATTATGTATTTCCTTCTATGAATAAAACAAGGTTATGAGCAGCATGTCTCTTCTTACTTCTGTGTATAAGAGTTAAAAACCTTAATTGGCGCTCCTTTGTTTTAACTATTTCTTTCACATGTTTCTTCCGAAGTTTGGAATGGTATTTTCAGTATAAAGCAACATATCAGTTTGGACTTCTCCTTACATTTTCTTCCACTCATTTCGTTCAACATTAACAGTTGGTAGTATTGCAAAGCATTCATAATATTTGATATTAAAGGGTGTGATTATAAATACTTGAGGGTTAATAAAACAGAGACATAAAAAATTTGTGACATAATTATAAAATGTCTTAAGCACTGATTCCTTATCACATCTAAGGGATTGTCTCCTAAGGTACAACATTAATTGGCTTCATTGCCGGGGACCGAAGATTCAAAGTTTTCCCTGGGTTTTGTTCATATTTCTTCTGGTTGTTCGGAGAGGAGGAAATACTAATCTGTGCTTCTTTAAAATAATTCTGGCTCCTAAGAAGCCTCACACGAGGTCAGATACTTCTCAACAAAAAGCTCCTACTTTGTCTGATCTAGAAAAGCTAGTTTCAAAGAAGGGCCAGAAAACAAAAATATTTTCTACACTTGATGCCACAGTGCTTGCACCAGGTAGTAGTTCACATAAATTTTCATCCAAGGATATTTCTCGGAAACTCATTTTCCCGGAAAAAGAATCCTCACCTTCACCTATTCATTTCCAAGAACCAACGTTAGAAGAACAATCTTTTGAGTTTGTATCATTTCCTCTTACAGAAACTAAACCTCATACAGTTGCCAATTCTTCTGCTATTGTTCACACACCTATCCCTATATCAGTTGTTCCACCTCATTCATCCCCACCTACAATTGGTATCCATTTTACCCCCGCTCAAGGAGCAATCAATCAGGGCATGAACATGGTAGCCCCTGCTCTCTTGATGAATAGATATGCACCATTAAATCTGCCCTAAACAATGAATGAAATGCCTTAGGAGTATCTCAAGTTTCTCCCTATATTTACGGGTGAAGATGAAATAACTACAGAATAGCACTTGCCCTTGTTCTGCACGTTTACTGAAAATTTTAATATAGAAAATCTTGATGTGGTAATGAGACTTTTTGTACAGTCTCTAAGTGGAGAGGCAAGAAAATGGTTTAAAGGATTACCCAATGGTTCAATCAATGGTTGGGATGAATTAGAAAGACAATTCATCTAGAGATGTGGTGAGAAAAGAGGCCATGGTTATTATTTAACAGAATTTAATGCTATAAAGAAAAAATCAAATGAAAGTATGAGTGATTTTGTCAAAAGATTTAATAAGTTGTAAAATAGTCTACCTGTGGAAATGAAACCTCCTCCTATTGGAGTAAGGGTTGTTTTTGCTGGATAATTTGAGCCAGATTTTAGTTTTACATTGAGAGAAAGAAGATCTCCCACTCTTGAACAGATTCAAACTAGTGCTTTAGAGATTGAGGCAAATATGTCTGCTGCTGGGAAAGTTCAAGATAAAGAAGGAGCCTCATCTCAAGATTAGAGGATAGATGATATGACAAAGGTCATTAAAATTTTTTCAAATAAATCAGTAAATATGGAAATAGATAACAAGAAACCTGCACAACAAAATAGAGGGGTTTTCAATCCCCAATTTAGAAAACCACCCCTTCAAATTTTACAGAGGGAAAGGAAAGATCAAGATCAAGTCCAAGCACCTTTATATATAGAAGCAACCCCATCACATTCTGCTGATAATGATCAGAAAGAAGATGAAGATAAAATTCCTATTGTGTATATGAAAGGTGATGAAACAGAAGAAGAGAGTGAGAAATAATATGAATAAGAATGTAAAGAAGTTGATATTTCATTTGATCAGGCAGAAATGGATGATTATTACAAAAAATTTACTGATTTTATGCAGGCAGAGTTGCATAAGAAATATGATTTGAGGTCCAAAAAGAGGTTGAGAACTCAGGATGATGAAGGAGAAGAATTAGAATCAATACCTACTCCAATGGCGACCCCACTACAGAAAAACCAAATTAAGAAATCAGACAAGGGGAAACAACCCATGAATCAAGAAAAAGAAAAAGAAAAATAGCAAGCTGAAACTCCTCAAATGAAATCTAATGACCCTAATGTTTTGGAGAAAATTGTTATTCTTCTTGATCAACATGCAAATTCAAATAAAAATCAAGAAGAGCTTGAGAAACTTACAAAACAGAATCAAATATTTAGTTTGTCTAAAGAATTAGAAAAAGTAAAAATTCAAGTGCCACTTCTTGAGTTGGTCAAAACACCTGGTTATAAGAAGGAAATTGAAGAGTTTATTAATTTATCTCAGTCTGATGAAGTGGGTGATATAGTGAATCTGAAGGAAGAGAAACCAGTGGGTACTTTGGACCTCATGTTGAAGAGGTAGATTCTTCTGTTCCACCTTTTTATATATTATTTCTATTGCATGATTTCATTTTACATAATTGTATGCTAGATTATGGTGCATCACATAATCTAATTCCACTGTATGTGATGAAAGAGTTAAATTTTCAAATTACCAAGCCATATAGAGACCTTTATTCCTTTGATTCAAAAAGGGTGAAGTGTGTTGGTATTATCAAAGATATGGTTGTTTCCTTAGCTCATATTCTAGCTAAGAGTATTATGATGGATGTGGTAGTAGCAGATATTCCAGCTAGATTTGGTATGTTGTTGTCCAGATCTTGGGGGGGAAAACTTGGAGGGGTTTTGAGATTAGATTTCACATATGCCATCATTTCTGTTTTTAATGGGGAGGAAAGGAGGTTATACAGAGAAACCAGATTTTTGAAGACTACTACCAAAAAAGATGCAGGTAATTCCCCCATTTATGGTCAAGAGAAGGAGGATCTCCCATGTTTCATGCTACATGAAGATGCAGAATTTGTTGAAGATTCACAGAAGCATCTCCCTTCAGCCATTGTACATAAGGAGCTTCACTCAAATAAGCTTTGGAAGTGTTATTTTGATGGTGCATTTTCTAAGGAGGGCACCGGAGCTGGATTCATATTTGTATCACCTGAAGGTAACCTTGTACCTTTTTGTTTCAAACTGGAATACGAATCCACTAATAATATAGTTGAATATGAAGCATTGATTTTAAGTCTGCAAACAAATAAACATATGGGAATTCAATCTATCTCTGTTTTTGGTGATTCTGAATTAATCATAAGGCAAATTAAAAATTGGTGTCAGACTAAACATCCCAAATTAAGGTCCTATAGAAATGAGGTATGGGATCTAGTTGAAAATTATTTTGAGGCCTTTAACTTATGGTTTTTTCCAAGAGAGGAGAATAGAATGGCAGATTCGTTAGCAGTTGCAGCCAATACATTCAAACCACTAATCAATCCAAGGTTGAGGTACGAGATTGAGTTGAGACACAGGCCTTCAGTTCCTAATAATGTAAAGCATTGGCAGTTCTTTGAGGATGATGAGAAGATTAATCAATTCTTGATGATGATTGGAAATTTTGAAGACAGTCAAATTGATTTAGAAGTGAATGAAAGTGATCAAGGTGAAGTGTCTAAAAATCTAAAGCAAACAATTGGAGGCCAGAAGATAATTCAGTTGAAATATAATATTTTTCCCAGAGGTTTGGTACCTCTTGAAAGACTGTTTGATGCTAACGATGTGGAAGTAAACTAGAAAAAGGTATCCCAAGATGGATAAATGGAGGACTGCAATTTATGAACTCAACATGAGCCTAAAATAGTCAAACTGTTCAAAGGAGTTCCAAAGGAATACAAAGAGAGGTATGTAGATATTTTCAAGCAGTTTATGGATGTATTTGCATGGTCATATGAAGATCTAAAAAATTATGATAAAATTATTATTCAGCATAAAATCCCATTGAAATATGGGATTAAGCCTCATAGACAGAAGCTCAAAAAAATTAACCCATTATCGTTGGCTCCAATTGAAAAAGAGGTAAAGAAACTTTTACAAACAAAGATTATAGTTCCTCTAAGATATTCAGATTGGGTTTCCAATATTGTACCGGCGAGGAAGAAAAATGGAGAGATAAGACTATGTGTATATTTCAGAAACTTGAATAGAGCTTCACTGAAGGATAATTATCCTTTTCCAAATATAGACTTTGTCTTGCAGAAAGTAACTGGAGCATAAAGGTTATCCATGGTTGATGGTTTTTCCGGGTATAATCAGGTTGTTGTGGAGAAGGAAGATCAAAATAAAATTGCTTTCACTACACCCTGGGGAACATTCATGTATGCCAGGATGCCATTCAACCTCATGAATACAAGAGATACTTTCCAAAGGGCAATGGATATTGTGTTTGTAGGGGACAAATTTTTAGTTATTTATCTTGATGATGTTACAAATTTTTCAAGTTCTGATGATGAACACCTACAACATTTGCAGAAAGCCTTTTTAAAATGTAGGAAATATGGATTATCATTGAATCCTAAAAAATCCTTGTTTGCTCTAGAAGAAGGAAAATTTCTAGGCCATATAGTTTCAAAGCAAGGAGTGAAGATTGATCCAGCAAGGGTTGAAGCCATACAGACAATCCCACTGCCTCGAAGTAAGAAGGATATTCAAATATTTCTTGGAAAAATAAATTTTCTAAGAATATTTGTTCCAAATTACGTTGAGATTGTCAGGAAAATAACAGATATGTTGAAAAAGGATGCTGAAGTAAAGTGGGACAAATATGCAAGGGAATATTTTGGAAGAATTAAAGAAGCTCTCTAAGAAGCTCCCGTTTTAATCAGTCCAGATTACTTGAAGCCATTTCAAATTTTCTCATTTGCATCTTCTTCTACAATTGTTGTTGTGCTACTACAAAAAAATGAAGAAGGAAGTGAGCAACCTGTAGTGTTTTTTAGCAAAGTGCTTCGAGATGCAAAAATGAAGTATAATATCTTGGAGAAACAAGTATATGCTTTGGTTAAATCATTGAAGGCTTTCGGAACTTATATACTTCATTCTCAAATTGTAGCTTATGTGCCTAATTCTACTGTAAAGGATGTATTATTATAGAGTTATGTTGAAGGGAAAAGAGGGAAATATGTTGATAAAATCCAAGAATATGATTTGGATATCAAACCAACAAAGCTAGTCAAAGGACTAGGACTGGATAAATTGTTAACATAATCTAATTTCCAAGCTTTGGGAATCAATTTACTTGCACCTGTAGAAGAAGTCACTGAAGAATAAAATCACATTCAGACAAAAGCAACAATTAAATATAAATTCCTCTATTCAAAATGGTACAAAGATATTATTCATTATTTGTGTTTCCTTTCTTGTCCCCCTTCAATTAACAGAGCTACGTACAGAGCCTTGAAACTTAAAGCTCAACCTTATGTTATAATTGAAGCTAAGTTGTATTAGAAAGATCCTGCTGGTGTGTTGCTATTATGTCTAACAGAAGAGGAAACCATAGAAGTGATTAAAGAGTATCATGAGTGCTTATGTGGAGGTCATCACAGTTGGAAATTAACTGCTCATAAGATTCTTAAATCAGGTTTTTATTGGCCCTTTTTATTTGCGGACGTATACATGACTGTTAGAAGTTGTCAAAAATGCTAGTTGTTTGCAGAAAAGAAAAGGTTATCTCCTTTACCTCTTCTCCCTGTTTTTGTTGAAGAAAATTTCAGACAATGGGGATTGGATTTCATTGGGGAAATCAATCCACCATCAATTGGGAAATTTAAATGGATTTTGACTGCAACAGATTATTTTACAAAATGGGTAGAGGCAGTCCCTTCTAGAAGAGAAAATGATTTGGTTTTAATGAAATTTTTGGAAGAAAATATTTTTAGTAGATTTGGATGTCGAATGAAGATTGTGACAGATAACGGTCAAGTTCTCAACTCAGTCAGGTTTATAAAATTCTGTTAAACTTATAATGTGATATTGTCCCATTCCACAGCATATCACCCTCAAGGAAATGGATTAGTAGAATCCTCTAATAAAACATTGGTGAAAATCTTGAAGAAGACAATAAATGAGAACCAGAAGAATTGAGATTCAAAGCTGGTCTTTGATTTATGGGCAGTGAGGATGACTACTAGGAGATCCACTGGTAAGTCACCTTATGAATTAGTATATGGTACCCAGGCATTTTTTCCCACTCAGTTAGTAAGGCTAGTAATATCTTTCCTTCAATATGCTCAAGAGGAACCTAATGCCTTGATTAGAAGAATGAATAAAATGATGGAATTGAGTGAAAGCAGAAATAAGGTTAGGGACAATTTGGTCACTTATCAGGAGAAAATGAAGTCCATTTTCGACAACAAAGCAAGAGAAATCATGTTTCAAAATGGAGATTTGGTACTGAGATGGGATACAAGAAAAGAGGATAAAGGGAAGCATGGAAAATTTTATCCCTTATGGTATGGTCCATATAAAATCATTGAAACTAGAACAAATAACACTTTCATGTTGGAAAGTCTTGATGGAGAAGCAGTAGAACTACCTGTTAATGGGCAGTATTTGAAACACTATTTCCAACACTAGAAGCAACTATTTCATCATTGTACATATCCGGTTTTCTATCATTGTATATTTCTCATCAAGCAATTTTTGACTCCATGCCCGAAGTGAAGGCACTGATCTGTAGGTTCTTAGTGTTTCGTGGCAAAAAACACTATCCCCAGGTGGAGCCAGATGTGGTGGATCATCTGCATATCCTTTTAATTTTATATTAAAAATACAAAAAAATCTGAAATTGAAATAAAAGCAAATATGTTAAATATGTTAAAGTATTATAGTTTTATACTTTGGCATAAAAAGGAAATTCTTTTTCTGATGTATTAGAGTTTAATTGTTTTAAAATTTATACAAGTGGGTTTTATATACAAAGATTAAAGGCTGATTAATTTAACTGGTTGAGAGTGCTGATATAAAAAATATAAACTAGATGACTCAACCCACAGGCACTAATAACACGAGAGTTAATGGAAAGGGTGCCTCTGCAGTTGACTGGGTTAACTGCGAAGGTGATGAAGATCAACGGTGAATATCAACTGTGGGGGCACCAGCCGGATTTTTCAGCCATACCCCAAGACCCCCCACAGTGATGTCATATGTTGAATGGAGAACAACTATTTTTCATGTCAAATTAGTCCAACGGTTAAGTGACACGTTGCGTAGGCATTTAACACAAAAGCCGCGCCATCTATTTAGGGGTGTTTTTCATTTCGTTTTCAAAATACTTTGCAGTTTGTTGCATTTTGACCTGTTGCGTTCTCCCATCACCTTGCAAGAGTATTCCTTAAACACCTTTTCTAATCATGGCTAAAAGGTCTTCTTTGTTGGGTTCATTGAGCCACATTCCTCTCATGGATAATGAGAGAGACATTCAAGATACCGTGTCTTCAATAATTCATCTTACATTCTATCAAAAAGCTGGATTGAATAATGATAACTCCCTTATCTATTCTGCCATGCAAAAATACGGGGTCCTTTCTGCATGCATCCCGAAGAAACATTTATTCCCAAAGTTTATCTATTGGTTGGTTTCCGCATTGTATCCCGAAAAATGTTTTGTGATGAATTCCCAAGGGGAAAATGTTCTGCAGGTGTCTACCCAATTAATCCGCCAAGCCTTGTGTTTTCCTGAAGCCGAATAATCAGTTCAATTTTTAGAAGATTCACTGGTTACTTACTATGAAAGCCTTGCAGGAGAAGAATTCAATCAGTCTATGTTCCATTTGAAGCCCAATATGAAGCAGTTTTAGCTAGAATGTGGAGAATTTGCTATGGGAGTTTTCAACGAAGACACTCAACTCGTATTAAGTAGTATTGCTAAAATCTTGGGCAAAGAAGATGACGTTACAGTGGACAGGTCAGTCCTAGGAATGTTCACCATGATGATGAAGCCAGAAATGGTCCTGGATATTCCATCCTTTTGGCAAGAAGTAGTCAACTCGCAGTTGATGAGTCTTTCAATGACAAGTTCTTTTAAATTTCCCTCACTGATTGTCTACTTATTTTTATATCAAAATGTTGAAGAATTCATGCAGTTAGGTATAAATATAATGGATGTAAACAAGCAAAGGCAATTAGTTGTATTTTGGACAAATATAATCAGAAGGGAGCAAAATGAAGAGGGGTTATTTGATTTTTCTCGTCAGTATATGCCCATTGCATATAAAATATTGAATGGAGTTCATCCCTCTTGTTTTTTACCCAAATCCCAGGAGTTTCTACATTTAGGAACTAGCTGTAAATTTGGGGACTAGTTTTTATTTGAAGAATATTCAGAAATAAGGTTGTATGGAGCAAATGTTGAACCTTAAAAGCTCCCAATGTTTGTACCAATGAGGCTTTTCAACTTAGAATTCATCAGACAAAGCCTAAACGTTGATCATGTGCACTTTGTCCCTATGAAGAAGGGTCATATGTATAAATTGCCTATGAGTGTGGGACCTTTCATAGTTAATATGAGGCAGGTGTTTGAGGAAGTAACAAAATTGTTGGAGGAAACACATATGCTACTAGGAGAAAAATGGGCTTATGATCCCCATGGTATAATTTCACAGAGAATAATTGAGAACGGATACTCAACTTTCATTCATGAAAGCAGACCTGAGCAAGAAAAGGTGGCAAACAAGGGTGAAATAAGTTCAGTAAATACAAGCATTCAAACTCCTGTTATAACTGAGAAAACAAACAAAAGAGGTAAAGAAGTTGTTATTGACTTGGATGATGAGGCACCGAGAGGTGAGAAGAGGAAAAAATTTGTTGAGGATCATTCCTCTAATTCACGTGGTTTTTCCTTGCATTTGGGTGAAGAGAAGAATAATCCCTCTTCCCCTGGAGGTCATGAATCCTCTCATGAACAAGCACCCTTAATCAAACAGGTTTTTTCGCAAATTAAGGAGAGAAATCAAATAATGAAGGCCAACATGGAGGCCCAAGCAGAACATCAGGTTACGACCGATTAGACAAGGCTGTTGACTGTAATGGATCTTGAAAAAGATCAATTTAGGATTTCTCTGTCACATCCCATAGGAATGTCAATTGGGTCTTTAAACAGTTTTAATACTTTAAATGTGACTATGGATGTTAAAAAGATTCCAATAATGGACAAAATGAATTTGCATATGCAAACCAGGCAATTGATTGTTAATGATCTTACAAAGACAAATGCAATCGCAGTTAAAGCTGAAAACATGTTAGGGAAATTTATCAAACAATTGAAGCTGGAAAAGGCCAATTCAAGAGCCTTAACTGTCCAAAATGAAGAGTTGAAGAAGATTATTGTTAAGATTGGTGTAGACCTTAGTGACAAGACTGCTGTGCAGAAATTCTTGCAAAGTACTGAAGTAGAGATATCTACATTAAGGAAGAAATTGAGGTTAGCTACTGGTGAACACTGAATGGATGCAAAGGTTGCAAAGGTAGAGAAGGAAAAAGAGAAGTTTTTTTAGCAGCTTATGCAGAAGGATGAGGAACTTTCCAAAGTGAAGCAGACTGCAATTTCTTTACAAAATCACATTGATAATCATAACTGTACTTTTGTTTTTCCTATAGGTGATGCAGATCCTCAAGAAAAAATTATTGAATTGAATACTGAGTTGCAGATGGCTGAAATAGATAGAAAGAAGGCTCAAACAGATTTGGAGACTGTTACAAAATTGATGAAGGTCTTAGAGAACGAAGCAGATAAGTACAAAATGGATTTCAGAAATGCTGAAGCTGAGATCAAGAATCTCAAAGAAAGAATGAAAGGTAATGTGTCATTAATACAAGATAAAGATATCATTTTGACTGATATCATCTCAGAATTGAAGTCCAGTTGGTGCTTCCTGATGATTATTTCAAAAGAAAAAAGCCTTATTATGGAGTGTGAAGAACCGATTATGTCTAATAAGCAGAAAGGGATTAACAAAGCAATTTGGGCTAGAAGATTTATTGATTATATCAATTTCAAATCAGATCAGGAATTAGAGGAGAATGATATACAGGATATAATGTTGTATGGAGTGGAAATTACTAAAATGATTATCAGGAATGATCTTAGAAAGGCTGCAGAAAAGAAATTAATAGAAGTCAAAGAAGAAGTAAGTGAATTTGATAAATCTTTTGATAAAATGACAAGGGTAGGCCTGCCATCATGTTGGGGAGCTGAGGGGAATCTTCTACCATGGAGATCTTATGAGAATTTACTGGTGATTACAAAAAACAAGATTGACAACAGGCATGAGAAGACTCGGGTACTTAAAGGAGAGACAATGGTCAACTTCTTACAAAGACATTTTCAACTCTTGTGGATGGTAAAAACTCTTTTCTCTGAAAGGCCATCTTATGAACGAATTACTACATTCAGATTGGAGTATCAAAATCTGACACATTCATCCAAGACAAATGTGGAAATATGGAAAAAGTGTAGAGCTTAGACTATTGACTTGCCAAAGGGATCAACAACAAAGAAAGAAAAATCAGTTGATCAAGGAAAATAAGCCACTTCATAAGCAATTCCTATATATTAGGATATTTACTTTATGTTATTTTCTGAAGTCAATGTAATTGTAAAAAGACATTTTCAAGGCATTTGATAGATAGCCTTCAAAGTCATGAAGTAGTTTTGGTAGTTAGAATTGGTTACAAAAGTTCCAAACTGCTTTTTATTGTATTTAATGTAATTTCCAAGAGGAAGGAAGGTTCCGAGTTTTGGACCTCCTCGAAAAATATTTTTGTACTCAAAGATTCAAAGATTAATGAATGAGTAAGCAATTTTTTGGTAATTTGTTTATGTTGAAATGTATTCCAGTTTTCATTATGTATTTCCTTCTATGAATAAAACAAGGTTATGAGAAGCAAGTATCTTCTTACTTTTGTGTAGAAGAGTTAAAAACCTTAATTGGCGCTCCTTTGTTTTAACTATTTCTTTCTCATGTTTCTTCCGAAGTTTGGAATGGTATTTTCAGTATAAAGCAACATATCAGTTTGGAATTCTCCTTACATTTTATTCCACTCATTTCATTCAAAATTAGCAGATGGTAGCATTGCAAAGCATTCATAATATTTGATATTAAAGGGTGTGATTATAAATACTTGAGGGTTAATAAAATAGAGACATAAAAAATTTGTGACATAATTATAAATTTTCTTAAGCACTGATTCCTTATCACAACTAAGGGATTGTCTCTTAAGGTACAACAGGTGGAGTCGCCATCTCCTCTTGTTCATCCAGTGAATGAATCATGGTAATATCTAGTTATTGAAAATTGGTTTCAGCCATCAACTTGAATAATCCTTGTCCCTTGATTATTTTGGTGGGCTTGATCTCTAAATCATACTCCAAGATGACAGCAATCCACTTTCCTCTTTTCCCATCGGGATCATGTGTTAGGATGTCTTTGACAACTATCTTGGTCACGAATGCAATGATGTGTGAATGTAGAATATAAGCTCTAAAATCCTTCAATGCTTTGATCAAGGCAAAATCATACTTCTCCATCATATTTTACTTCAACGTGCATCTCTTAAAGCTTAGCTGAAAAATGCTATGGGATACTCTTTTCCATCCTTATTTTTATGCAACAACACAACAATAATCATGTGCACTGATGCAAAGGATAAAATGATGAAATCCTTGGTGAAATCATGGCTGATGAGAATCAGTGTTGTAGTAAGTGCCTGCTTTACCAGGTCGTAGGATTGCTTAGCCTCTCTGGTCCACTTAACCCCTGAATCTCTTTTGAGCATGTTGGTGATATTCCTCAGGAGTTCAGCAAGGTTTGGTATAATCCTCCTTAAAAAAATTATCTTTCCAATGAAATTTTGTAGTTCCTTGATGTTTCTGGGATGGCTGATTTGTAGAATTCCCTCAATCCTATTGGGGTCAATCTTGATCCCTTCTTCATATATGATGTGTCCTAGAAGCTTTCCTTCTTCAAGACCAAATAATTATTTCTTAGGGTTCGGAGATAGACCGAATCTTCTGCATTTTTCAAAAACTCTTCTCAAATGAGCCAAATGCTCTTCATCATTTTTTGAATATAATGTAATATCATCAAGATATATCACAATGAAAAGTCCAATTTATTCTGAAAAAGAAATATCCATTTCTCTTTAAAAAGTGGCACCAACATTTATTAATTCGAAGGGAATTTTTACATACATGAAGGTTCCCCAAGGAGTAGTAAATGTTGTCTTGTGTTGCTCATCTGGATGTACCAGCACTTGATTATACCCTTAAAATCCATCTAGCAAATATATTCTTTTGGAGCCCACTACCTTTTTTAATATGTGGTCCATCTTTGGTAGTTGTCCTTAAGAGATACCTTGTTCAGATTTCTGAAGTCAATGCAAAGCTTGATATCACCTGTCTTCTTTCTTACCGGTACAATATTGGAAACCAATTCGTCGTATTTGATTGGGACTATTTTCTTGGCATCATATATCTTCTTGATCTCCTTCTCAACTAGAGGAATTTGGATAGGATTTATCGTGTGCAATTTATTTTTGAAAGGCCTCCGGTTCTCCTTGATTGGAATTTTGTGCTAGATAATATCTGTATCATAAGCTTTTAGGTCTTCATAACTCCACGAAAACACATCAATAAAATATTTGAACAAAGCGATGTATTTATGTTTTATGGCTGCTGGCAGTGTTTTTGACAACTTTACCATCTTGGGCTCCTGCCCACTACCTAGATTGCATTCTTCAATACTTGCTTTTGTAGATTCCATTTTTTCTTTCTTAGCCACATCATTGAAATCAAATAGTTCCTCTAGAGGGACCAGTCCTCTAGGTAGGGTGTTGTCTCTGAATTCCAGTACTTCAAATTATTCCTTTTCTGGATATTCATGCACCTCTGTCCTATGCTTATCTTCATTTTCTGAAAAATTATCAGAATGGTGAGGGAGCTCCTCCCTACACATTTTCTCTCTAGTGGAATAGTCTTCTTCATAGTCTTGGTCCAAATTGGAATCTTCAAACTCACCCTTAGATTGTAGGAAATTCTCAATCTGTTTGTCATCGTCAAAGACTTGCCAATATCTCATATTGTCAGGAATTGCTGAACGATGTTTAACCTACACTGTATACTATTTTTTGGGATGAGGTAATTAAAAATTGTTGGCTAGAAATGCTAACCCATTGGCTAGGATGTTTTGATTCCTTGGAACTGCAACAAGGTCATATTCTTCAAATGTTTTCAAGATGTCAAGGGCACCATTCTTGTATGCTCTCAATCTGGGGTGATTGGTTGAATATTCTCCCATGATTTGTTTAATGAACAACTCAGAATCTCAATGGACAAAGATTATTTTGGATCCTAATTTCTTCAGCAGTTGTAAAACTAAAAGGATTGCCTCATATTCTGATATATTATTGGTACACTAAAATTTTAGCTTGTAAATGCCCTTCTGCATAGTTATTTTCATTATTTCACACCCACACACCTGCTCCTGATCCATCTTTTCCACAAGAACCATCAAAACTCATGTTCCAAAAAGGCTAATTTTCAAACTTGTGTTGCACAATTTCCATTTGGTCTGACTGTTCTTTCTTATGGTCTTCTTCTCTTCCAATTACTTGCTCATTAATATTTACGTCATTGTAAAGAATAAATGAATCAAGGTCAGAGTGGATAGAATACAGAGGGGTAGTTATGAGGCTTTTCCTAACTTCTCACCATGTATTTCATTAGATTCTCCCTATACAATCTCCTTTGTTGCCCAACAACTAGTATGGTAGCATAATTCATATCCATTTGGAGGGTGCCAGTATCTCTATATTACTCTGACCTTAAGTACGTGATAAAATCATACCATATTTGGGAGGGATGTCAGCCATACCAAGAGTAATATTGGTATGGTAGCATAAGTCATATCTAAATGGAGGGTGTCGGTATCTGGTCTAATGTAATATAAAGATATTTGATGAGGCCCGGACATTTAACCTTGCTGGAGTCAAATGAGTACAGGTCTTTGTAGGGTCTAGTTATCTCCAAGTCAAGTTTCTCCATAACTGCCTTAGACATGAGGTTATGAGATGCACCTGAATCTATTATGGAGTTATGGAGGATCGCATCATGAACATTCAAACTGAGATAAAATGGGGGATCACCTCCCTCTTGGAATTTTCCCTCTACTTCTGGCCCAAAAGAAATTTCAGGTTTGTCATCATTTAGATTGGCAGTATCAGTGATTTCTGCTATGTTTAGCGCTTTTAGGATTTGGGACCTATATACATCTTGGTTTACCAATTTAGTGAGAGGGACATAGATTTTTATTTTGGAAATTTCATTCTCAATGCTGAATGGTGTCTGTGTCTTCGGAAGATTTGAATCACTCTTCTCAAGCACTATTTTTGTAGAAATTTTAGATTGTTGACATGTATTAGGGATATCAACTGGAACAGTTTTTCTAGGGCTAACTATTGATCTACTAGTGTTGCTTTCAATATCATTATTTCCAGCTATTTTAGTAATTTTCTTTGAACTCTCTGATGTTTTCTTGGGATCAGCTTCAGGGACCTTCGTACTAGAGTTTTCAGAATTATTTCTCTTGGGAATATCCAAAATTTTCTTGCTTCATAGATTATATTGTCTATGCACCTCCATGATGGAATTCTCGAATCCTTGTTTATAATCTTCAGACTCTTCAAATCCAAATTCAGTTTGAGCCGAAGAAAATAAGTCTTGTTCTTCTTCGGTGAGGAAAACAATATCTTCATTATTAATTCCCATCAGATTAATTTGATTTTCTTCTAGTTCTTCAACCACCCCCTCATCCTCATCAGCATAATTTTCTTGTAATGGAGGCCTAATTTGCTGTTCATGCACTCTCTGTTCTCTCTGTCTTATTTGAGGGGGTTTCTTCTAAAGTTTTGGTTTCTATTTTTAGGAGTCGGTTGATTTTCCCTAGGGACAACTCTCTCATTCAAGTTGATCCTCTACATCATTCTCTTTGTGGTTCTCACCAGGCTATCAATATTAGCATCAGAGGTGGAGGCCGCAGGCTCTTCCTTAATAGTAACTCTCTTCTCACTTCTCATTCTAGCCCATTTCGCAGTCAGGTTTGGTTCCTCACTTACTGCACCCCTCTGCATGTCTTCTAATGTAGCTAGGTATTTTCTCTTAGTTGGTAAGCCATCTCTGGGTCGAAACCATCTAAAAATTTCATTAGGGATAAACCTTATGGGGGTTTCATGTGAGGAGGGAGGGCATTGTATACAATGTTGAACCTAGTATAGTAATCTTGGGCACTCTCTCTAACATTTCTCTTCATGTTTTCATATTCTAACAAGATTTGGAGTGGATTTCTAGTAACTTCCCATTTATTTATGAACAACTAGTGAAGGGTAGGGAGGTCATGGACACTATTAAGGGTCAACCCCTTGAACCATTTATTTACTTATCCACCTAAATTTTGAGCAAGCATTCTCATTTGGATAGTTTCATCCTCTATCTCTTAGTAGTCAAAAGCATCATTCATTTTTTCCACATGTTTTTTAGAAGTTTCAGGATTAGTCCCATAAAAATGTGGGATTTTGGATTGATAATCCCGTGGCATAGACACTATGGGCTGTGGTAGCGCTAATGGATCATATCAGGCTACCTTGATTGGTGGTGGGGGAATCCAAGGAGGGTTGATAAGAGGAGGCTTTACCAAGGGAGGTGGAGGGTTAAATGGAGGAAGGTGGACAATGGGTGTACGAGTGGAGGTTTGAGCACTCTGGTGGGAAAGGTTTAAGTTAAAGGTAGGAGTTGAAGATACACTTGAGTAATTTGGCTCAGGATGAGAAAACTTGGAAACAATAGAAGGAGATGCTGCAGTCAGAGTTTATAATTCTACATACTATTGAAGATAAGCATCATCAATAGTTGAGGTGAGCTCTGTTACTAGAACTTGAAGGGAGTCAAAGTGTTGGAGAAGCTTAAAGTCAGTTTGAGTGGCGGTAGAGGCTTCCCTAATAGAACTCTATTGTAAGATGGATGGATCAAAAACTTTCTGGGCTATCCAGTTCTAAGATTTGGTCCTGAAAAAGCTTTGCTCAAAGTGTAAGCTGAATTGGATATCCTACAAGGCTGCAAGGTATTCAGGGAGGGAACTTGCTTTGTGAAGAGGCTTGCTAATAGTTGGATTCTCAGATATGAGAGTTTTTCTTAGGATTATCTCTAGATTTTCAACTATTGCAGGGGGATTTGGGTCAGGATGGGATCTGGTAAATATTCTTCTGGAAGCCAGAATTCAAACCCAAGGCACAAACAGGCTGAATATTTTTTTCAAAAACCAATATGTAGCAATTACTTAAAACACACATTATTTCAACTGGGGTTTCTACGTTCTGATGAAATACAAAGCTTCTCAATAATTCCCCAGTATGGTCGCCATTTTGTTAGCACTCTATAATTTAGGAGATTGGCAAGACTAAACTATAAAGCACAACATCAAACTGCTTTGGAGTCCAAGACCTAGCCTTCCTAGACTCAAAGAGGGCTCTCTTCGTTTTTATGATTTAACTTGATGAATATAAGTGCTGATATTAGGATAGTTACAGTGATGGGGGTTGTTTGTTTTGATTGATTTTGAGGTTGGAAAGATAGAGCTACAGGGACTAATCCATTGGGCTATGAAGTCAAAAGGCTGGAATGGCACATCAACATTCAAGAGAATCATAGGGAAAGCTAACTGTGCTAAATGGATCTTAAGAGTTGTATGAATTATGAGGTGAAAGAAAGAGTGAGGTTCAATAGTGAATAAAGAGTTGTTAAGAATTATTTAATCAGAATTTAGCAGAAAAAATTCAGATTGTAAATGCAGAAAGAATTAAGGTGCTCTGACAGCAAATCTTAATCTAAAATTTCTGATTTGCAATTAGATGAACAAATGCACAACAAGGAAAACAACAGAAACATTTAAACATAGAAGTAACACATCACCATTTAAAAACATCTCAAGAATCTTGTAAATAGTCTTTGATTATTGATGTCCAGCTCCACAATTATAGTGCTCCAATATAGTAGTTCTTACAATGCAGGGGCTAACAATATCCAACCCTTGATAATGGAAATTCTAGCAGTATTTAACTAACAACTAAGTCGGTTGCCCTAATATTATTTGGGAAAAAACCTTAATTACAAAAAAAATGAAATTAGAAAATTGTGGCCATGTAAGGCCGGAATAAAGAAAATTTGTGACGAACATCGCCTGTAGAATTTATTATGGTAACTCTTCAAGAATGAAAAAATCATGTGGCTCTTCCTGAATCAACAAGGTGGTTTGGATGCGAGTGTGATGGTTTTGAAGAGGTAACCAATGGAGGCTTCGACATCTGGCTTTGTTTTTCAGAAAAATGGCATTTAGTAATTAATGTGGTGCATTTTTGGCCACTTATCATTGATTGGTGTCAGTTTTGGTGCGTTCTTCTGCCCCTTTAGTCTTCGTTGTTCAATCTCTACATAAATTCCCGACTTGAATTTTACAATCTTTTTCTTTGTGATGTTTAGCCTTGCCCTGCCTTTTGCTCCTTCTTTGGGTCCGACCTAAATATTTTTGTCATGTGTAAGCTATTTCCTCATAAATTTCACACAAATCTTGTATGCCTAGTTGTGGAGGGATGGAAGTTGGTGGATGTGGTGCACTAGTAGTGGTGGTGGTCAAATGAATATGGAGGCAATTTAGAGGCTAGCAAAAAAAAATTTTCAGAGGGGTTCTTATGTGGTGAGAGGTAATATAGAAGGGGGATGCAATAATGAAAGGGCGACATGTAGCAGGGAGGGAGTGAGTGATACCACCCATTTCGGAGCCCCCCCATGGTTAAATTTCGAAAGATGAGGGGGGTGCAAAATGCAAAAGGATCGTTAGACGAGGAGGGGTTGTTTTGAGATGGAGGAAAGATGGAGGATGATGAGGAGAAGGTGATGATGTGGCAGTAAGGTGGGATCGGACTCGACCCTTTCAAATTCTCCTAGGTAAATGGCGGAAAATCCTTTGAACAGGTTGTCGAGTATTGTTGTCGTGTTTAGCCCTCTTTCTTCACAAAAATAGTGTAAAAAACCATTTTTACCCAGACTTTAAATCTTATAAACTTCATATTGGAGCTGCATCACATCCACACACATCGAAATTCACTGTCTTTATCATTAACCATTGTGCCTATCCTTTAAGTTTTGTGATTTGCGAGTTGTGATCGGGTCCCACCCGGCATCGCACATCGCACTTCATTGTCTTTATAATTTACCATTGTGCCTATCCTTTAATTTTTGTGATTTTCGACTTGCGATTGGGTCCCACCTGAAATCACACATTGCGCTTTACTGACTTTACTAATTACCTCCATGCCTATCTTTTATCTTTTGCGATTTGTGATTGTGATTGGGTCCCACTTGGTATCGTACATTTCACTTCACTCTTTTTAATATTTACTCTTGGCGCATATCCTTTGAATCTTACGATGTGCGATTACGTTCAGGATATATCAAAAGTTAAGATATTTAACTTGTGGGCACTGTAATAGGTAAGTTGTAACATGTGCGAAATGCAAAATGCGCGCTAAAGGCTAGACGGTGTGAACTGACGAAAGGTAAGAAAAATGAGAAATATGAAGGTTTGCACATGGTTTGGACAATGAGGTAAAGGTATGGCGGGTCCTACTTCGTCGCATCGGTGGAAAAAAAAGATTCGACGTAAGTGGTTAAGAGGTAAGTTTGAAAATCTACGGGCTACGAAGTGCGAGCATAGGTAAGGTTTATGTTGCATACCAACAGCGATTTGGTGGGCGGGTGGAGCTATGGTATAGAACTTTGGACTTAGATAATGAATGGGTTTTATATAAGGATAAGTTCGATAAGGTTATGTGTGTGGGGGGTTTTAGGGTCAAATGGGGATTTAGAGTATTGGAGTACAATTTTTTTTTAGGCAATGAAGGTAAGAAGAAGGAAGATGGACAGAATTGTTGGGGGTGTGTTATATTCTTTCCATGACTAGCCCCACGCGCCGGACGCAGCAGGGGGGTCACAGGGGGGGCGGCAACGCCCCGGCGAAATTTGTTTTGGTATGCGGTCCCACTCATATGCGGACCCACCCATGTTTTGTGCATGAGTTTGCACATGGTTTTGGGGTATGATGGTTTTCGACCCCTGGTATTTTGTAGATCCGGTCAAGGGAACTATGGTTATGTTCTAATCCAGGGTTAATGGATTGGGGTTTATGTATTCTTCGGCATGTATATATATGTGTTGTAACACTAAAAGGAATATAATGAAAAATTACGCTGGTCGTCCCGATTTGGGATCCAGGGGAAAATCTCTGTGTTTATCTGTTTTATGTTTTATGCTCTCGCTATTGTTTATTTTCTGTTATAAGATTTGTGTGTAGATAATTTCTGTTCAGGGTTAAAACCTACATTTGGTATCAAAGCTATTTCGGCTTCAAGGGGACGCCTTTGCTGCTGAGCGTTTTTTGTTCAGGCCTAAGGTAGACCCTGTTCAGTGGGAGATCTGCGGGATCAATTCTTGCGGTGAAAGAAGATGGCGAGCGGCGGAAAGATAGAGATCGAGAAATTTAATGGTCAGAGTTTTGAGTTGTGGAAGCTCAAGATGGAGGATCTGCTGGTGGATAAAGACTAGTGGATCATGGTAGATCCAGGTACTAAACCAACGGGAATGTCAGATGAAGACTGGAAGAAACTGGATCGGAAGGCTAAGAGCACAATACGGTTGTGTGTCTCAGATTCAGTATTGTTGAATGTATCTGGGGAAGCTACGACGAAGAATTTGTGGGAAAAACTTGGGACCTTGTACCAATCTAAGTCTCTGGTGAATAAGTTGCTCCTGCGGAAAAAGTTGTATAACCTGAGGATGAAGGATGGAGACTCGGTGACAGAGCATCTGAACGCCTTCAATACTGTGGTAAGTCAGCTATCATTTGTTGATATTAAAATCTCAGATGAAGATAAGTGCATCAGTTTGTTGTGCTCTCTACCAGACTCGTGGGACAATCTGGTTATTGCAATAGGTAGCAATACAACTACCTTGAATTTTGATGACATTGTCTCAGCCTTGCTGTCGGAGGAAATGAGACAGAGAAATATGGAGGGTCAGAATGGAGATGCCTTATCTGTACGAGGAAGGTCCCAGAACAGAAACAAGAATAAGGTTTCTAGTGGGAGATCCAAATCTAGAGGGAGATCTAAATCTCCTGGAAAGTTTGTAAAGGTGTGCTGGAAATGCGGAAAGGAAGGGCACTACAAAAAGGACTGCAGATCTAAAGCTCCTGAGAAAGGAAAGGGATCTGATGATGCTCCTTCTCAGAGGCAAAAACCACCTCGGACGAAGGTGGGGATGTGTATTTGGATTCTTCTTCAAATACACATGTAGATCATGAGTCATGGATGATTGACTCAGGTGCATCCTTTCACTTCACTCCCCACAGGGAGTGGTTCTGCGAGTATGAGAAATATGATGGTGATATCTTCCTAGGGGATGATAGGAAGGCCAAAATCGTCGGACGTGGAAAGGTAAAGCTGAAGCTACAAAGTGGAAGGATTAGAACACTTCCTGGTGTTTTTCATATTCCTGCATTGGCCAAAAATCTGATTTCTGTAAGCAAGATGGATGATGCAGGTGTAAAAATAGTGTTCGAGAAAGATGCCTGCAAGATGGTTCGGGGAGCACTGGTATTAATGCGGGGAGTTCGGACTGGAACTCTGTACAAGCTACAAGGTAGCACTATTATTGATGGGTGTAATAGTTTTGTGGTTCCTGAAAGTGGGACAGAAATCCTAGCTGTCTCTGGAGAAAATACCATGCTGTGGCATCAAAGGCTTGGAAATATTGGAGAGAAGGGCATTCAGATACTACATAGAGATGGTATGGTAGAAGGTATGTCTAATTTTTCTCTGGATTTCGATTTCTGTGAACATTGTGTATATGGGAAGCAGAATCGGGTGAGTTTTCCTTCTGGTGCTAAGAGGGCAAACAAGATATTAGAACTTGTGCACAGTGATGTGTTTGGGCCTGTGTCAGTTCCATCAATGGGAAAGTCTATGTACTATGTTTCATTCATAGATGAGTTCTCAAGGAATACATGGATATATTTCTTGAGGAAGAAATCTGAAGTCTTTGACAAATTTAAAGAATTTAAGGCTATGGTGGAAAACCAGACAGAGAAGAAGATAAAGGCGTTGAGGACAGATAATGGTGGCGAGTTCTGCAAGAAGGAATTTGAAGAGTTCTGTAAGAAGTGTGGTATAGCACAGCAGAAGACTACTCCATACACACCTCAGAAAAATGGATTTGCAGAAAGAATGAACAGAACACTGATGGAAAAGGCAAGAAGCATGCTCAGTGGTACCGGGTTAGGACAAGAATTCTGGGCAGAGGCAGTGGAGACTGCATGTTACTTATTTAATAGATCACCTTCATCAACATTGGAGGATAAGACTCCACATGAGGTATGGACTGGTAAGAAAACCTCTCTTTCACATCTAAGGGTATTTGGATGTGATGCATATGTGCATGTTCCAAAGGAAAAAAGGACCAAGTTGGATAATAAATCTGAAAGGTGCATCTTTATTGGGTATAAGGATGGTTTAAAGGGTTACAAGCTTTGGAACCCAGAAACAAGGAAGGTTGTGTATAGTCGAGATGTGGTGTTTAGAGAAGTGAAAGATGTTGTTAAACATGAAGTCCTACCAAAGGAACCTGAGAAGATAGAGTTTGAGCTAAAGGAGGATGAATCAAACTCTACAACAAAAGAAGACTCAGAAGATGAAGAGCCACAAACTCCAGCTTTGAGAAGATCAGTTCGGGAAAGAAGGCAACCAGAAAGGTATAGTCCATCTGCTTTCTGTTCAGGTTTTGCCTTAAATATAACTGATGATGAACCCAGAACTGTCAGGGAGGCAGTAGATTCAGAGGATGGAAAACTCTGGAAGGAGGCCATGGCTGATGAAATGGCATCCTTGCACAAAAACGATGCATGGGATCTGGTGGAGTTGCCGGCTGGAAGGAAGCCCACTGGGAGCAAATGGGTGTTTAAGAAGAAGATGAATGTAGAAGGCAAGGTGGAGAAATACAAAGCTCGGTTGGTAGCGAAAGGTTATTCCCAGGTGCCGGGAATTGATTTTGGTGATATTTTTTCTCCTGTTGCCAAAGTTACTTCTATTAGATTACTTTTATCCGTTGCTGCTGCATTTGATTTTGAGATAGAACAGATGGATGTGAAGACAACATTTCTTCACGGGGATCTAGAAGAAGAGATCTACATGAAGCAACCTGAAGGCTTTATGGTGAAGGGTAAGAAAGAATTGGTATGCAGGTTGAAGAAGTCTCTGTATGGGTTAAAACAGTCACCAAGGATGTGGTATCAGAAATTTGATACCTATATACGGGGACTTGGCTTCACCAGAAGCAAGGAGGATCACCGTGTTTATTTTAAATTAATTGGTGACCGTGTTATTTATTTGGTCTTGTATGTGGATGATATGTTGTTGATTGGAAATGACAAAGAAATTATCCAAGATTTGAAGACCCAACTGTTTTCCAAATTCGACATGAAGGATCTTGGTGCTGCAAACTATATTTTGGGCATGGAAATTAAGAGAGATCGGGCAAAGAGGAAGCTCTGGTTAAACCAAAGGAAGTATGTCGAGACTATATTGCAGAGGTTCAATATGCAGGATAGTAAACTAGTGAGTGTTCCTATTCCTGTAGGTGCAAAGCTGTTTGCTGAACAGTGTCCCAAGACACAAGAAGAAGAGGAGGATATGTCTTGTGTTCCATATGCAAGTGTAGTGGGTAGCCTGATGTATGCAATGGTCTGTACTAGACCAGACATTGCACATGCAGTGGGAGTATTGAGCAGGTTTATGTCAAACCCAGGGAAGGAGCATTGGACAACAGTGAAGTGGGTTTTCAGATATTTACGTGGCACTAGTGATTATGGCTTGTGCTACCAGGGAAGACCAGGATTGGAAAGAATGTTGGAAATTCGTGGTTTTGTTGATGCAGACTGGGCTGGAGATCTGGATCAAAGAAGATCTACAAGTGGGTATGTGTTTAGCCTATTTGGAGGCGCAGTCAGTTGGATGAGTAAAAGACAGTCTGTAGTGGCTCTTTCAACTACAGAGGCAGAATACATAGCAACCACTCATGCAAGCAAGGAAGCAGTTTGGTTGCAGAGATTGTGTTCAAGTATGGGGTTGGTACAGCAAGCTATAAGGATAGACCGTGATAGCCAAAGTGCAATTTTCTTGGCTAAGAACCCTGCTTATCATTCAAAGACAAAGCACATTGATGTTCAATATCACTTTGTTAGAGATATGGTTGAGGCTAAAATGGTGTTGCTGGTAAAGGTGGACACTTTGAAGAATGTTGCAGATGCATTGACGAAGTCTGTGAGCACTCAGAAGTTCTCTTGGTGTAGAGAAACAATGGGTGCTGAAGAATTGGCCAAATGACTAAGCTCTCCTATGGCCCCCCGTGGAAAGAAAACAACAAGTGGGAGAATGTTGGGTATGTGTTATATTCTTTCCACGACTAGCTCCACACGCTGTACGTTGCGCCGGCACGTAGGGTCACTGTGGGGGCGGCGCCCCCCCGTCGGTCCGGCGCCGCCGCCCGAATTTTTTTGGTATGCGGTCCCACTCATATGCGGACCCACCTATGTTTTGTGCATGAGTTTGCACATGGTTTTGGGGTACGATGGTTTTCGACCCCCGGTATTTTTTAGATCCGGTCAAGGGAACTACGGTTATGTTCTAATCCAGGGTTAATGGATTGGGGTTTATGTATGCTTCGGCATGTATATATATGTGTTGTAACACTAAAAGGAATATAATGAAAAATCAAGCTGGTCGTCCCGATTTGGGATCCAGGGGAAAATCTTTGTGTTTATCTGTTTTATGTTTTATGCTCTCGCTATTGTTTATTTTCTGTTATAAGATTCGTGTGTAGATAATTTATGTTCACGGTTAAAACCTACAAGAATGAGGGCAATATGGAATTTTTCTCATTATTATTCTTACTCAACAACCCTTTCCTTCTTCCTTGAAATAAGAATGGAAGATGAATTCTTCTGAAGCTCTTGTGTAATATCCCCAAATGGGAATGCAACAATACTGAAATAGATTAGGTAGAGAAACAATGCAGATCATATAGGTAAGAGCAGGAGGCCAATATGGAGGCTCAATATTTACATTTACATCATAAAATCAGATCTATATTGAAGCCCATAATCTATAGAATAGGAATATAAGAATTTTACATGAATATATCCCTAAAAAATGAGGTGCTACAACCATATATTAAGACTGAATGAGCTTGACAGCGTTATTTTATTGGTGAAAACAGATGTATATTACACTTCAGATCTAGAGCAGATATGTGTACAAAAATTTAGATCTATATTAGATCTGTACACTAGATAGGCTCCTCTTCAAATTCCCCTTGGGGTTTTCAGCAAAAAGTGAAGTACAAGGAGTAGATCTAAGATCTAAATTTGTAGATCTGCAGAATGATTCAGATATTTAGGAACATAAACAAAAATATTCAGATCAGATTTGAAATGACATGGAATAGATCTAAAATCCATTCATCTCCATAGTGAAGGGCAGATCCACAACACTAGAAATCTCTCCTCCAAAAGTGTGCCAAAAGACCTTGCAATTGCACCCTTGCAAATAACGCAATCCTGGAAGGGAAACTGCACTGTAGGCTCTAGAACATGTTTTCCCTGATGCCAAGATCTGAAAATGTTTCTCCACTAATCCAATACTCTCTTGCCAATGGGATAGAAGCCTTCCCCACTGAAAATAGGCACTAGAATGGCCAATATATCAGTAGATCTAGCCTCCACTTGCTGCAGATTACAAAGACAACCAAACCCTCAATAGGATCTGCATTTTATTTGGAAGAAGAGATTGGCCAAATGCCTGATAGTGGACAATAAATGAAAGACTCTTCCAAGAGGCCTCTCAAGGAAAGAGGTGGGATTCCCGCTTAGGAACACCCAGTGCTAAACAACACTATTCTCTGCTAAATAGCAAGGAGAATAAGAAATGTCTAAACAAACAAAATCTTCAGAAATAACATAATCATCAACAACCTTCTCATGTTTTCCTCCTCTTCCTTTTATAAGTTTGAGAGCTTGGAAAACCCTAAAACATCTCAATGAAATAGCTCTTTTCACATGAGCCACCTCTGACTAAAACTGTGTTGTGCCTCAATGATGATCACTCCTTCTATACAGCGTTGTTGATTTGGTCATGGTTGACCCAGTCAAATGATTCAGTCCCTTTCACACATAAGGGTATTTATTTACATAGCCTAGATTTAGCTTTGTTCACATGTGTCATTGATTTATTTTTTGTTTTAGGAGTTTTTATTGTCCTCCTTTACACATTTATTCATGCAACAAAAAAATGAAACAAAAATGAATATCCCATTAGCTTGGGCTAATTGGGAATATTACAGTCCTCCCCTCCAAAATGTTGTTTCTCCTCAAGCAACTGATAAGGTGAGTGCTGCAACACTTTTCCTCCTTCATTGGTGACACCATCATGAATTAAGCTTCCTCCATAAGATAAGTGTTCACCAATCCAACCCTCCATGAATTGTTCCTCCAAGGTCATCATGAGATGTACATAGTCCATCCCACAGGGAGTCAAAAACTCGAATGAGACAAACATGGCTGAACCAATACTCTCCCTGAAACATGTAGCATATGATACATAGAGAGTCTCCATCCCATGTGGTACATACATGCTCCCCATCCTCCCTCCATACATTCCCATAAAAATTACAAGTATATCATCAATTTATGGAAGAAAAACTACATACAAGAAATTATAAATTTGAGCATGTGGAGGTGGGTCATAATCTCACATATGATACCAGTGCAGTGCATCTACTGCCTGCATCAGATCAAGATATGGCAAGTGGTTTCCCCACCACTTACTTACTGTCCATGTCATCTCACTATGGCTGAAAGTGTGAGATATGTTTGGTTTTTTAGGAAAGCATCCATCATGATAGAAAATCTCCCTTTGCATATCAAGGGAGTGGCCAAATTCAGAAATTTTTGTGGACCAATGTTTTCCATGAGATTTACATGATACATTACTCCTCGATGGTGATCAGGAGATAAAGTCTCTTGTAGAAAAATGCTAAAAAATAAATTTGCTCAGAATTGGTCCGAACCAAATCGACTGGAAAGAGCTCGCCAAAACGATCCTGTAGCTGCAAACGGCACTCAAATATGTTACCGTATGGAGGAGATATTGCATTTTGAAATCGCCCAATAACTTTCAATTTTGAAAGAAATTTTTTTTAATATATTGTGTTGGGATAATTTTATTTTTTATTAAGGTTTAATTAATTAATTAAATTATATATTTATTAATATTTATATGATTTTTATTAATCATATAGTATATTATTAATTATATGTTTTAATTAATTAAAAAAAAAATAAATTAAATTAAACCTTATTAAAATTCAATTATTAAACAACACATATTAATAAATTTCAAAAAAATGAAAAAGGATTAAAAACCCACATATGAAAGGTTTCATGGAAAATGTTAAATAACGTGGGCAATGTTTTATTAAAATTTCCAAGGTGTAATATATGGTATGATTCAACGAATGGATTAAAGGTTCATGTGGGTTTAAATCACGTGGCAAAAGCACGTGTTGTAATACGTTGCTTGGAGCAGAGTTTTAAAAACTTTGGTAGCGATGTGGTTCGACCCTGGGTCGGGGCGGACACAACCCAACGGTCCAACCAATGGGATACAATGGCAGTTCATGCTATTCATTGGTGCGCAAACTCCACAGTTACATTTAATGAGACCGTTGAACATGTGAACGTGGTGGAGGCGACTGTTAATAAAATCCGGTTTTCAAACCATTTATTTAACATTTAAATCGGCGGGTTGGACGGTGATCCATGTGACCCATCCACCCAGCATTTAATTTAACCGTTCGACATTTGGTGGAGTGCGCCGCTTAATTTGGTGCAGTTTCCATATTTAACTGGAGTTAACTCCAGTTCTCCACATTTAGTGGAGTTATTCTAGGCCAAACTGGCAGTTGGAGTAAAAGAGCCATAACTTTGGCTAGGAAAGGCCTTTTGATACGAATTTTTTGTTGTTGTTGGGGTATTGGATCATTTTGGAGCTGTTGGGAGTGTTTGCAGAGCCATCAGGGTGCTCTAATAGAGAATTTACCAGCGTTTTTGGTCGTGGAGCCACCAGGGCCTAAGGAAAGAAGAGTTGTTTTGGACTATATTCATTCAATGGAGGTGTTTGTTTAGTCATTTTATACTGATTTGAGCCTTCTGAATCTTAATTTGCAGTGTATTTTTCCATTTGAGGCTTCTATACAGTTGTATTCACATTTTGAGCATTTAATCAAAGAGGAAAAAGCCTAATTAGAGGCTTTTGGACCCAACGGAGGTAGCCCAAGAGAGGGTGAACCGCTTAAACAATTATTTTTTGTCATACTGTATAATTTTGCTGCATATTTTCAGATTCTGCTCCTTTAAATAGTAAATTTTTATAAGCAAACTTTTCCCAAGCAGGTTTAAACAGTGAACAAAACTTATTAGTTCATCTTCAAACCATTATACTTCATTTGCAGAATATGTATACTTGCCTATTCACACATTAAAGCTGGATCAATGAATACTTTTCACTTAAAACAAATAATTTCATTGATCGGATCTCAGTGATTACATTTTATTTCTTTAGGCAGAGTCTGTAGAAGGGCCAGGTAGCCTCCGGATTCATCCTTTCTTTGAAAGGTGAAATATCCGGTAAATGCCCCTACAGTCAATCTCTGTATGAGAAATACTTTGTTCTCACAATTTCAGATCAGGTTGGTATCATAGCTCAAGGTTTTGCTTAAGAGTTTGTGAAATTTGTGCAAGTAAATTGTATTATTCTGCAAAATTTGATGCTTACTAGGCTAAAATTGCAAAGAGGGGAAGGTCAATTGGTTAGAGAAGAAGTTAATCCTCAACCAAGGAGGGCGAGAGTGCCATTACATCCACCTTCCATTTCATCCTCATTAGCCTTAGAATCAGGCACAAACATGTCTTCTAGAGAAGGAGAAGTACATGAGGAAATGGATCCCAAGGAAGAAGAAAGAGTCTTTAGAAAAGCTTTCTTGGATTTGACTGAGATGGTTAGGATCCTATACCAGGAGAGAAATGATAGGATTGCTGGAGAAGGGTCTAGAAACCAAAGAGAAGAAGGAGATTCTTTAGGAGGGAAGAAAGACAAAGATGAGTCTAAGAAAAGGAATGGAGGAAATGGTGATCCTTCATCTCCATCGTCATCCTCTTCCTCCACATCATCCTCTTCAACTTCTGTTAATCAGTCACACAAAACAAAAACATCTCTTAAAAATCCTTTGTTAAAGCTTGATGTGAAGTTTGAGTTGCCAATGTTTAATGGTGATGTGAATGCAGAAAAATTGGATAACTGGATGAGACAGCTGGAAGTCTATCTCAGAATTCAGAATTTGCATGATGATGACACAAAAATCCAATTAGCCTCTTTGAGAATGGATGAAGCAGCTTTGGTTTGGTGGGAAGCCAAGACTAAAGAGGAAATCAAAAAGCATGGTAAGATAACTCTAACTTGGAATGAGTTTATTACAGCTATTAAGAAACAGTTTTATCCTCTTGCTCATATTCAGAAAGAAATCATGAATTGGCAAAATTTTAGGCAACTTAAGGGTCAAAATGTGCAAGATTATACCCAAGAGTTTAAAAGGAGAGCACTTCTACTTGGAGTAGACTTACAAAGTCAAGACACCTTGTTGAAATACATAGGAGGTTTGCAAAATTATCTGCAACATACTATTCTAATGTTCAATCCTACCAGCTTAGATGAAGTCTGTGTGCAGGCTACACATTTAGGAGCTAGAGGAAAGAATATTTTTTATGAGGATAGTAATTTCAAAAACAAAGGAAAGAGAAGAGTTGCAAATTCAAGAAAAGACAAAGGAAAGTTCTTTTTCAAGAAATTTTCAAAGACAAGTCATGATGAAGATCATTGTTGGAAGCTTCATCCTGATCTGAAACCAGAAAAATTCAAGAACAAAAACAAGACCAAAGAAAAGGAGAAAACTGTAGCAACAGTTGAGCAAGACTTAGGGTCAGACTCAGGAGATGAGACAAAAAGCATAGCCATGGTTTTAAAGAACATTAAGGGGAAAGAAGTGGTGCAAGACACAATTCCTAGTTCTAGCTCTTTGAATTGTCACAAAGATACTCATGAAGAAAAGAGGATAGAGCTTTTCCATGTGAGGGTAATTTCAAAACATACCAAAATTGACACACTGTTTGATAGTGGGTCACAAGTAAATCTTATATCTGAAGACTTGGTCAAGCAGCTTAAACTTGAGACCATTCCACATCCGAAGCCTTATCCACTTGGATGGATATGCAAGGATGCTAATTTTCAAGTTTCAAGGAAGTGCATATTGCGCTTTGCAATAACTGCACACTTTATTGACACAGTGGAACTTGATGTGGTGCCACTTGATATCTCAGGTATTGTTTTGGGAAGTCCTTATTTATTTGACAGGAAGGCTATCTTTCATCGCCATGAAAACAAGTATCACTTGTTCAAAGATGGTAAAGATTACATTGTGAGAGCTCACAAGAAGAAGATGGAATCTTCTTTACTCCATGCAGGTCAATTGAAAAGACTGGTTAATGCAAGTCAAAGTCTAACTTTGTTAATGTTGAAACGACCAGATTTTGAGCATTCGCCTTTTTATGATGTTGCTAATAATATGTCTCAGTTTGATAACAGTTTGTATTTGAAAGAGGATGATGTTATGTTGCTCAAATTACCTTTTGGGTCAACGAATGCAGTGAATGAAGTGTCAAAGCAAAGCAGTGCAAGCATGAAGGACACACCATTCAACATGGGAAAAAGTTGGTTTCAGAATGGTAGAATTTGTCATGGGAACAGTTTGCAAGGTGAAGGTTATTTTAAGTCTTCTGGGAAGTTTGATCAGTGTAGAAAAAGTTTATTTTCTGCAAATTACAATTGTTGTTCTGCAAATTTTAATCATTTGCATCATCACTCCATCAATCTTAGCAATGGATGATCAGTTGATTCCAGAGACAGATTATCATTTTCACAAAAGCTCCATTTAATGAAATCGGGTAGATTTCAGTTATTCAAGGGTGGAAGAGTGGAGAATCAGTCTCCACATCATCAGTTTCAGTAATCAGAGAGCTTTTGGGGTCCAAAAGCTTCCCATTTGGGAGGTGTGATCAGGAGATCAAGTCTCTTGTAGAAAAATGCTAAAAAATATAGTTGCTCAGAATTGGTCCGAGCCAAATCGACTGGAAAGAGCTTACCAAAATGATCATGTAGCCATGAACGAAACTCAAATCCGTTACCGTATGGAGGAGATATTTCATTTTGAAATCGCCCAATAACTTTCAATTTTGAAAGAAAATGTTTTTAATATATTGTGTTGGGATAATTTTATTTTTTATTAAGGTTTAATTAATTAATTAAATTATATATTTATTAATATTTATATGATTTTTATTAATCATATAGTATATTATTAATTATATGTTTTAATTAATTAAAAAAAAATTAAAATAAATCAAACCTTATTAAAATTTAATTATTAAACAACACATATATTAATAAATTTCAAAAAAATGAAAAAGGATTAAAAACCCACATATGAAAGGTTTCATGGCAAATGTTAAATAACGTGGGCAATTTTTTATTAACATTTCCAAGGTGTAATATATGGTATGATTCAACGAATGGATTAAAGGTTCACATGGGTTTAAATCACGTGGCAAAAGCACGTGTTGTAATACGTTGCTTGGAGCAGAGTTTTAAAAACTTTGGTAGCGGTGTGGTTCGACCCTGGGTCGGGGCGGACACAACCCAACGGCCCGACCAACAGGCTACAACGGTGGGTCATGCTATTCATTGGTGTGAAAACTCCACAGTTACATTTAATGAGACCGTTGAACATGTGAATGTGGTGGAAGCGACGGTTAATAAAATCCGGTTTTCAAACCGTTTATTTAACATTTAAATCGGCGGGTTGGACGGTGATCCATGTGACCCGTCCACCCAGCATTTAATTTAACCATCCGAAATTTGGTGGAGTGTGCCACTTAATTTGGTGCAGTTGCCATATTTAACTAGAGTTAACTCCAGTTCTCCACATTTAGTGGAGTTATTCTAGGCCAAACTGGCAGTTGGAGTAAAAGAGCCATAACTTTGGCTAGGAAAGGCCTTTTGATACGAATTTTTTGTTTGTTTGTGGGGTATTGCATCATTTTGGAGCTGTTGGGAGTATTTGTAGAGCCATCAGGGCACTCTAATAGAGAATTTACCAGCGTTTTTGGTTGTGGAGCCACCAGGGCCTAAGGAAAGAAGAGTTGTTTTGGACTATCTTCATCCAATGGAGTGTTTGTTTAGTCATTTTATACTAATTTGAGCCTTCTGAATCTTAATTTTCAGTGTATTTTTCCATTTGAGGCTTCTATACAGTTGTATTCACATTTTGAGCATTTAATCAAAGAGGAAAAAGCCTAATTAGAGGCTTTTGGACCCAACGGAGGTAGCCCAAGAGAGGGGTGAACCGCTTAAACAATTATTTGTTGTCATACTGTATAATTTTGCTGCATATTTTCAAATTCTGCTCCTTTAAACAATAAATTTTTATAAGTAAAATTTTCCCAAGCAGGTTTAAACAGTGAACAAAACTTATTAGTTCATCTTCAAACCACTATACTTCATTTGCAGAATACACAATCTTGCCTATTCACACATTAAAGTTGGATTAATGAATACTTTGCATAAAAAAATACTTTCATTGATCGGATCTCAATGATTACATTTTATTTCTTTAGGCAGAGTCTGTAAGAGGGCCAGGTAGCCACCGGATTCATCCTTTCTTTGAAAGGTGAAATATTCGGTAAATGCCCCTACAGTCAATCTCTGTATGAGAAATACTTTGTTCTCACAATTTCAGATCAGTTGGAGTCATGGCCTGCATAAAAATGGTGAAATAATATGTACAATTAAAAAATAAAACATTCTTTACATGATCAGATTATTCACCAACAATACTCCTCATACAAATGGAGTTGTGCATGGATCTATCTCCTCTCTCACAAGAGGGAAAAGATGGCTGAAATAAATTTTGCACAGAGTCATATGGCTGCCCCAACTCCACATAGTTCATGCATTCTTGAAAATGTTGATGTAGTTCTTCTTTCAAGCCTTCCCAATCAAAGCCCCTCATGATGATGTTGTAGATCTTCATGGAAAACATATGGCTGAAACAGAACTCCTTGTATGCTCTTTGTAGTAACTTCTGCTTGAGCTTGGAAGCTCTATACAAGAAGATCCTACCATGATGATAGATGACTCCTCCTTGGACTAAGTAGCCCTCTTCATGCATCTGGTTATCAAGTATCATACAAGTGTGAAGATCTTTGGAATAATCCACCAACAGTTGGGATTTATAGTATAGATCTACACTGCTCAACAATGACAGCGCTGATGGTGTATCAACAAAAATGTTTGTCATGTTGTTGCTTTCCTCCTTAACATCTCTCATGCTAAAGGTGTGTGTTGGAAAGCCATTCCTTCCATTCTTCTCCTCCCACAGTGCAAATCCAGAATTGAGAGTGGGTGATGATGATAAGGGAAGAATATCTCCCTCCTTCTTGAGCTTACCCAAGTCTCCCAACATTGTAGCTTTGTCTTCAAGTGCTCCAATCCCTCCTGGATCTAAGCTTGGAGCAGAATGTTGTGAGGTCTTCCCCACCAAATATGAATCAGGTGGCCTCCCAAGTGGTTTTCCACTAGATAAGAGTGTCTCATGCAGAAATCTCATGAACATAATAGATGGGATTGTAAGGTACTTGCTTCCACTGTGAAAATCCATCTTTGTTTTCTGTGTGGAAGTGTTATGTGAGGGGTATGTATGCATGCCTTTCATCATTTTATATTCACCACTCTTCTTGTCCACCCATTCCATTTTCAAAGCCTCCCAATTTGTGGTGACTTTCCCCAATGTAATCAACCATTGAACACCCAAAATCACATTAGTGTCCGGTATGTCAACCACAAAGAAGTGATAAACCAAGGTGTAAGTACCCATGGTGACTGAAAGTGATGGAAAATAATGCATGCATTGCATTTTTCTATCTCCTGGGACCAAAACAGAGAATCCCTCAAAAGTATCAGTGGGTATTTCCCTCCTCTGCATAAGATGGGCATCAATGAAGTTATGGGTAGCCCCACTATCAATCAATACAGAAACCCTCTAATTCATAATTGAACCTTCAACTCTTAAGGTCAAGTAATTAGGTACTCCTCTCAAAGATGAAAGAGTTCCTCCAATAGGAGAAAATTATCCACTTCCATCTCCTGATGGTGTTGGATCTCCTTCAGCATTGTCAACACTATGACCTCTTCTTGGTTCATCATCTTCTTCCTCCTCCTCAAAATCTGAGAAGACCTCTATGTAATGTTCTTTTTCAGCAGCACATCTATGTCCAGGTGCCCATGATTATTGGCAAGTGAAGCATAGCTTCTTCTTCCTTAGCTCTCTGCAGACTTCAAGATCAAGAGGCTTCTTGTATGAGCTCTCCTTTGAAGGAGAAATTTTATCTTCCTTTCCTTTAGAAGGAAAAGAGGGCTTGTGCTGAAAACTTGCATTTGCTTTTGGCAAGGCATTTTCAAGGTATCTAGCCCTCTTAATAGCATTATGAAAGGTAGTAGGCTTGGTAGATTTTACCAACCAATGAAGAGGTTCATCTAGACCATCGATGAACATGTACACCCTTCTTGTTGCAGACAAATCAGGAACCATAACAGATAATCTCAAAAATTCAGAAATATAAGACTCTGTATTACCTTATTTTTTCAACATTGCAAGGCTCATGAATGGTGTCTCTGGATCTCTTCTGTCAAATCTCTCCACCACCCTTCTAGTGAACTCTGAATAAGCAGTCACATTGGCATGACCCAATGTAGACAAGCCATGGAACCACCAGTCATGTGCTTCACCTTCAAAGTGTAGCACTGCAATCTTGATAGCTTCCATCTCTAGAAATTTGTTCAACTGAAAGTAGATGTCAAGTTTTTATACCCATGCTTTAGCAGAACACTTGGATGACCCATTGAAATTGGGTAGGAAGAATCTGCCCATAGTGTTTCGGGAATTAATACCCTAAAGGTCTTAGGTTGACAACCTTCACAGATCAGGGGCATTCCATTCAAGAAGGACTCACTCTAACCAACTTCTATACTGAAAACTAGATACTACTGGTTGCAGAACTTTCTTGAAAGTCTCTCAGTTGATGTAGATCCCGCGAGGTGCAAATCCCCTACAACGCTTTGTGCTTTGAAACTTGTAAATCCATAAATAACAGACAAAAAAACCGAGTTGTACAACATATATAGTTCTGTTGACAGGAAAAATCTATCCGGCCAACAACAAGGGATCTCCCCAGTAAAAAGTCCCAATTAGACCTTGAACCGTTTGGAATAGGGTTCCCGTCCGGGGTGTGGGTACGGCTACCGTTGATTTCTCCTTTCTTTGGGTCTCGCTCAGACTCTATAAACCTGTGGATACACACTTAATCAGATGATACAAGACATATGATTGATGCATTAAATGTACCTATAACACTATGCGTAGCAGGATGAAATAATAAAGCATAAGTGCTGAAGGAAATGTTGTTAACAACACATCATTAGGGTCATGCTTGTAAGCTGTTTCAACCACGGAAGAAACAATTATTTATGGCGGAAACACCTTTCACTTCCTAAATATATTTAAGCAATAGTATGAATGCTAGTAAACAAATTCATTAACATTCATCAAGAAAGCGAAATGAACTCAACCACCATTAACATATATTCAGCAAACTGTCATGCAAATGTGATATGAATTAAAGATACAGTTCCATTAATCTAAATATGTTTAGAAACTGAAAAATATAATACTCATAGTGCTCATACATATATCAACATCATATCCACAAAGGGATTTTGCAAAATTCTTGTATTCATACTCCTCTTGTATAGTCCTAGTAATACAATGTTATCAGCTCCAGTCCCAAACCAAAAGCCCCTTTTCCCAAATCCCCGAAGGGAGTATTTATAGAAAAAATTTCCTTTTGGGCTGCCCTGGATTTTTTTCTTTAGGACTGTTGGGTTTCCTTGCGAATTAGCATATTTTTTGACTCGTGACCTTGGCCACTATTGTGACCTGTGACCTTGACCAATTCGTGACCTGCGACCTCGAACAATCTGTGACCTGTGACCTCTAACAATCGGCGACCTGCGACCTCTAACAATCTGCGACTTGTGACCTCAAGCAGATCTGCAAATTGCAACCTTCTTTTGGTGATCTCCAGATTTTATAGCAGTATTCCTTATCTCACATTCCTTACTTTGAAAACAGGGCCTTTTGCTTGCTGGGAAAACTCAAGCTTGTTGTGCAAACCAACAACTTCCACCTGCAGTAATATAGCTTAGGTTACATGTCTTCATTGACGAATAGTAATGTTAGGGGCATATTTAATTAATTGCAAGAATGAAAATAAAAACTTAGACCCCTCTGTGGTTAGGTATTGTGCCACGACATGGACTCTGTTAAGTTCTCCCGGGGTCTGAATGTTCGCGGCGAAAACCTATTGATAAGATAACATACCTTCCGTTTGTGACATATCCCACTGAACGTGATGGGTTTCTAGCTCCCATTTTGTGTTTTGGTAGAAGGCTAGAACTTTACCATATATAGGTATTATGAGAGAGGTATGCGCAAACTCTAGATAACTCATGTGCATCCTGTAACAACAAGTTTTTAGGGAGGCTCGGGGCATTCTTATGGTGTTGCCTTGGGCAACGTTTTGGTGCAACCAAGATTTTCCCATATGAATGGACAGACGACATCATTTCCACATGAATAAATAACCTTGAAATGATGAGTCCATAACTTGGTGGTATGTTTACATCAACCTTCCTTGTAGTTGCGGTCATCAAAATGAAAATGGAAAACAGATACCAGTAGTTGTTTAAGGCGTCAAAAGCTGGGGAGCCTCTATCAACAGGCCCACGAGAGCGCATGCATTTTAGCTCATGATGTAGTAAACGTTGATTCTGATGAGCTTCCTTTCAGCTACCAAGATTCATAAGCGTTCCATACGTAGCCCACAAGGCTTTTCTATCTTGTATTAAAGCTTCGATCACATCCCTGTAGTATCGGTGTGTGAGTGCCCATGTGATTTAAGAGTGTCTTTGAGTTTGGGTAGGCGTGTGTTTGCCTTCGAGAAGGGTCGCATTCATTGATCAAAGGTCACGTAGTCGGGAAAATGGGACAGTCGCAGCTTCCCTTGGACACATCCTTTCGCGACCTTGCGACCTTGGAGAGGTCACACAGTCGCATGGTTGCATTTCCTATCCAGAAGCATGTATTGCGACTCAGCGACCTGGAGCAGTCGCGTGACTTTATCTTCACTTGGGCTGAGACCTCAACAGGGTCGCAGGGTTGCTACTACCACCAAGTCGCACTTTTCACTTGCCTCATAGATCTGCGACTTAGCGGCCTGGGCTAAACTTGCGACCTCCCCATGGTCGCATAATCGCACTTTGTATGAGTTGCAACGGACGCATGGGAGGTTGATCAGTGATCTGATGACCAATAGCATTCAACGACTTGATCATCTTCATCATGCGCTCGCCCTCCGACCCCAGGTTTCCACTACCACCGAGTCGACTACCCTCTGCTGTGTCTACATTGTGTGTTGCGGCATCCAGGTTTTTTTATTTGTTGTTTTGATGGGGAGTGCATCTCTGATAACGCACACATACATCATGTACATGCATATTTTTCCGCCAGCTCTGATATGAGCACGCCATGCTCCGCAAATGAGCCTCTTTCCATCATTTTCTTTTCTATTTTTCATGGCCTGAAGTCGCAAGAATGCAGAGACATTGTGTGGCGCGTTAAAATCTCTCGGGCTTGGTACATTAATACCCACATCATAATATACGTTCAAACCCATCACCAAACTGATGGATCATATCGCCACATCTACGACGCCTCTTTGGCAAGCTGAATCACCTCCTCCAGCGGTCGTGGCATCTGGCTTAGCACCGACGATGAGTTGGACCTGTGATATCACCCACGACATGTTTAAAAGTCTACACATAACCACCATCTGGCGATTAACAAACCCATGGTGTGTGCGAAGAGTCTCCGGTGCTGACATGTCTTTTGTTAACCTGTATTCTTAATCTTCATCGTTGTGTTTTAAAACCATAACTTGACATCGTTTAAAAATAGGCAGTAGATTGTCATATTTTTTTTTACAACTCTGCTTTTCTTTTGACCATACTTGCACCATAGTCATTATAAACTTGCCATTATAGGTTCGTTATAACGTTCTGCTCCGTGTTTCAAACTTAAATTTCGACCACCATATATATATACGCTCCAAATGTTTTACCATGGGTCAGAATTCCGTCATGGAGTAGTTGAGCCCCTTTTTAATGTTTTTGATATGGTTTTTCTCCTTGAATATTATATGGTTTGGAAACCATATTGTTTTTGCACCCTAGTTTCAATTATATAATGTTTAAAACCATAACCTTGGTCCATGGATTTGCACCCACCATGTAGCTTAGGTTTAATAAATACCGTTTCCCAAAGGTGTGTTTGGATATTTGAAATTGTGCCATTGTCTTGTCAATACCAACATGTGTGCTTTGGCACTGCGGCTAAGCATGAAAATGCCCTTGAATGAGAATGTCTTTCTCTAGGGAAATATTCTGAGTCCACTTTGTTCACCCAGGCTATACTTCAGGTTAGACTTGTTGAATTGGTGAAATGTGTTCCTTTCTGTGTATACATCGACATTGAGCTGGCATTGTGTAGGATCTTCAAAACTTCCTTTAAGGTGAGATATCTGCCATCTCGGAATATAAATACTTCATCCGGTCCCTACATAAGATTAGATTTGATAAATCATAGCAAATGCTTTTGGTTTATGCGAGATGGCATCCGGAACGGAAATTTCCAAATGGAGTGTTTCTAATTATCTAGTGTACATTAAGGAAGAATGCATTTTTGCATCAGTGACATAAAAGGTTATCTCTCTGATAAACATGTCCCACACCATCCTCCTTCTAACAATACTGATCATTTGCTCCTCCTCCTCCCCTGTTTCGCAACTGTGGCCTTGTTGTTGAGCTCAATTTTATTTCCCTCGGTGCCATGACAATGTTGATGAGTTTGTCACTCATGGGATCGACCTGTGTGAAACATTATAACATCAATTAGTTCATAGTTACTCTATGAGAATGGCTCCCCTAGATAAATTGTATGAGACCAACGAGCTTAAGAGATGATCCCATTCGAGCGTGTGTTGGATGATCCCTCCCACACAGGGCATAGTTACAGCAAAAGCATCTAATCATGATGGTGAGAAAGCTCATGAGGGGTTTGGGACAGGTTACGAGGATATCATTTTCTACAGGCCAGGTTTAAGCCTTAATGGCTAAGCAAGTAGAGGGGGGGGACCCGAAATTTTAAATATACCCAAAATTTTGGGTGTTGTTGTAGCTGCTACAACAAGTTCCTAGATGTTAGTGAAATAAATGTATAATATCATGAAAACAATATAAAATGTTCAATTAAAGATTATTACACATTTATAAAGCATCCTTAACACGTAAATATCGGGAACAAGATGGCTCTTCTTATTATGAATGACACGTACAATAATCAAAACGTGGAGAGATCACCTAAATCCTGCTATGGCCTTCAAGCATACCATCCTTTGGATCCATCCAGCCCAACCCTCACAAGAATTATTCCAATATGTGTGCACAATAGATGTCATATAGGGTGATGAACATCTCCTGGAAACAAGTGTTTCCTGAATATACCTAGGAAGTGGAGGAGGCACGGGAACATCAGACTTGAATAGGGCTCCAATAGATTATAATATCTATATCTTTTCTCTCTCCCTTAGGCCATACCTTTGAGGGGCTTTTATACTCCCTCAAATTAGTTACTACAGTTAGGAGCAGTTAGGCCATAGGCTGGGGTGGTTGAATTACTAGAATAACCATCAAACCTGCCTCAAATATAGGGAATTTATATATTGTTAATAATTAAAAAGGTATACACGGATATCTATGAATGGACTCGTGTATATATGTAGAAAAGTCTGGGCAGAGTCGCATATGGGTTTTAAGATACTATTTTTTGAGAAAATATTCAAGTCTGGGGGAATGGGCGCCCAAAGCCAAGGTGTAAATCATCAAGTACATGAAGGTGATAAATAACACTATAACATAGAGTGATGTCGATCATGATTCTGAGTGACTCCACCATCTCTATGCTGATGCTTTGGTCTTCTTTTGTCCTTGAGGTGAAAAAACTCCTGAAAACTCAAATGATCTTTGAATCTCTGATTTTGAGATTCATATTCTTCAAAATAGTCTTCAAGGGATGATTGCTCTTTAAACCATTCATTTCCCACAACCAAGAAGGTAGACATGGTAGAGCGTTGGGAAACTTATGGCTTACGCACTGGTTGATCATTCCAGTGGTGAGATATGCTAGAGCTTTCTCCAAGATGAAGTCTCTTAGGAGATTCTTTGATTCTATCCATCCTCGTCTCTTTTATCTCTCTAGCAAGATCTTGCATGGCTCTCAAAAGGATCTTTGCAAAGTCCTTTCCTTCTTCATCACTTCCATATTCAGGGGCTTTACCCTTGTCTTTATCATCATTTGTGTAATCAAATTTCTTCTGTATTCTTTTCAGATACCTCTTCTCTCTGTCAGTAATAGTTTCTTCCTCTTCTGAAGACATATTGGCTCTTTAAGAAAGCACAAGTTGTGCCAATATTATTTCTCTGATACCACTGTAATATCCCCAAATGGGAATGCATCAATACTGAAATAGATTATGCAGAGAAACAATGCAGATCATATAAGTAAGAGCAGGAGGCCAATATGGAGGCTCAATATTTACATTTACATCAGCAAATTAGATCTATATTGAAGCCCATAAGCTATAGAATAGGAATATAAGACTTTTACATGAAGAAATCCCTCAAAAATGAGGTGCTGCAACCATATATTAAGACTAAATGAGCTTGACAACGTTATTTCATTGGTTGAAAACAACTATAGATTACACTTCAGATCTAGAGAAGATCTGTGTACAAAAAGTTAGATCTATATCAGATTTGTACACTAGATAGGCTCCTCTTCAAATGCCCCTTGGGGTTTTCAGCAAAAAGTGAAGTATAAGGAGTAGATATAAGATCTAAATCTGCAGATCTGCAGAATGATTAAGATATTCAGGAATAGAAACAATAGTATTCAGATTAGATATGAAATGACATGGAATAGATCTGAAATCCATGGATCTCCATAGTGAAGGGAAGATCCCCAACACTAGAAATATCTCCTCCAAAAAGCGTTCCAAAAGACCTTACAAATGCACCATTGAAAATAACGCAGTCCTAGAAGGGAAACTATGTTGTAGGCTCTAGAACATGTTTGGCCTCATGCCAAGATTTGAAAATGTTGATCCAATGATCCAATACTCTCTTTCCAATGGGATAGAAGCCTTCCCCACTGAAAAGAGGCACTAGAATGGCCTAGATCTCAGTAGACGTTGCCTCCACTTGCTGCAGGTTACAAAGACAACCAAACCCTCAACAGGATCTGCATTGTAGTTGGAAGAAGAGCTTGACCAAATTCCTAATAGTGGACAAAAAATGCAAGACTCTTCCAAGAGGCCTCTCAAGGAAAGAGGTGGGATTCCCGCTCAGGAACACCCAGTGCTAAACATCACTATTCTCTACTAAAAAACAAGGAGAATAAGAAATGTCTAAACAGAAAAAATATTCAGAAATAACATAATCATCAACAACCTTCTCATGCTATCCTCCTCTTCCTTTTTTTAATTTTGAGAGTTGCAAAACCCTAAACCATCTCAATGAACTAACTCTTTTCACATGAGCCACCTCCAACTAAAACTGCATTGTGCCTCAATGATGATCACTCCTTCTAGACAACGCTGTTGATTTGGTCATGGTTGACCCAGTCAAATGATTCAGTCCCTTTCACACATAAGGGTTTTTATTTACATAGCCCAGATTTAGCTTTGTTCACACGTGGCATTGATTATTAATTTTTTTTAGGATTTTTTATCATCCTCCTTTACACATTTATTCTTGCAATAGAAAAATGAAACAAAAATGAATATTCCCATTAGCTTGGGCTAATTGGGCATAATACATCTTGGCAGTCAGGCTCTCCCTTTCTTTCTCTGAAAATAAATTATAACCATGGAATATTATTTTCAATGAGAAAAAAATAAAAAATAGTCAGTCACCTGGTGATACTGTGAAATATAGGGGTCTAACAATATCAACAACATGATGGAGTAAGGCGGTCTCTCGCTTTGAAAATGATGCAAGGTTGCATGTTCTTGAGCGAGGAAGAGAAAATGAGGAGCTCTTTGAGAGTTGTCTGTTCTGCATATTCTGGAGCTGTCTCATCTGCCATGGACACATATGTTCTCACAAATTATCTCGCAATAGGTGTTTTTCCATCAATCCCTACAGCTGCACTACAACTTGTGTATTCATGGTTGCAAATACATCTCATGTTCCAGTGTTGATTCTTGATCGAGGATCATTTTTAGTTGAAGTCATACTTGTTCCATTCGCATTCAAGTGTATGTGTCCAAATGGACTCTATATTTCAAGAGGAAATCATGAAAAGAAGGAGTATGAACAAGATTTTTGGTTTTGAGGGTGAGTTTAAGTTTGAGTACAATGAAAGCATGATTGAGCCTTTCGCTGAAGTTTTTTGCTACTTGCCTGTGGCTCACATCCTCAATAACAAGATTTTGTTTTCCATGGTGATATTTTTAGTGCTGATGGTATAAAACTTGATGATATCAAAGCAATTGATCGATTTCGAGAGCCACTTGAAGAGGCAGGATTATTGAACAAGGCTATAAAGAATCACATAGCAGCACAATTTTAGACCAGGATGATTAAAGAAGGCTTATTTTTATTTGCTGCTCGAGGTTGGAATATTTGAAATGGTGGTTCTATTAATGGTTGAAAAGTTACTTATGGAGTTTGCACATTAGTAGCTAGGAGCATTCAACTTTGAGACAAACATCCTGGGGAAATGTCCAACATGCATGGGGCTACAACATCAGATGTTGAGAGGGTAGAGGAAATAAAGGCTATTGATAATGCAACATTTCAAGCTCACAAATTTAATCGAGCCATAGAGCAATATTCTGAAGCCATTGAGTTGAAAAGTCAGGATGAAGTTTATTGGGTGAATTGTGATGTTGCGCATACAAAATTGGAGGAGTATGGAAGTGAAATTCAGGATGCAACAAAAGTTGTTGAAATTGATCCCAAATATATGAAGGGGTACTACCATAGAGGAGCTACATATCTATCCATGGGAAAATTAAAGGAAGCACCCAAATATTTTCAGCAGGTTAAGAGAATTGATCCAAATGATCCTGATGCCACCCAAAAGCTTAAAGAAGTCGATAACATAATACAAAAAACTTAGATTTATTGAGGCCATATCAGTGAATGATATTGAGAAATATTATGTTGATTGAATCCATTGATTTTAATTCAATAGAGGTAGAGCCCAAGTATGATGGTGCTAGAATAGAAGGAGAAAATGTAACATTGGAATTTATAAAGAAAATGATGGATGACTTCAAGAATCATAAAAATATACACAGAAGTCAGAGACATTAATTTCAAAAACATCCAGCAGGAAAACGGGGATGAAATTTGAAAATATGAGAGAGGTTTTCGACTAGCACGGGGACATGAACAATAACCTCTCTTTGATTTTACACAGGTTTCAGGAGAAGGGAGAATCAAAGGCATGTATTAGGGCATTTTTTCAAGATTTCAGTTTCCCTATTTAAGGCATGATTTTGCGGCAGCGGTTTTGGAGAGTTGGAGATGAAATTTGAAAATCCAAGAGAGTTGTTGGAACAGGGTCCCCTAGCTACATTTTTTATATACGTTTGTAGTAATTATTCTAGCATAGCGTCTTTGGGGTGGGTCAAATCCCGCAATGTATTGTAATGGGTCAAAGGGTAGACCTAGAGTCCGAAAACCACATTTTGCGGACCACAGGATAGCGCAGGCTATGATGATATAAATAGATAGATAGTTTGAGTCTAGAGGTAGGAAATAAATATTGATGATAAGTACGAAAAATTGAGATCTATTTTTGGGTAGTATTGGGTAAGGACACCTACTGGTTGTGTGCGCGGAGATCCTCAGTCTTGCTGTGGGAGGACCCCATTGGCTGTGTGCGTGGGCTATGACTTGGGTTTGTAACTTGGTTTTGGATGTTAATGAACACGAAATATGTTGAAGTATCTCTATGGTATCTGAATTAGCTGCGATTGTGTCTGTGATATATGAATTAGCTGCAATTGTGATGATAATTCCTGATGCACACGTGGATGCGAAGGTGTTTCTAGGATCTACTTAATAATAGTAGCTTTGTTTATGTTCACATGCTAGTTATACTGTTAAGGGCATGATTATAATCTTGTTTCTGTGCAAACCTGATAGATCTCAACAAGACTGCCATAATTACCCACTTTCTCCCAGGGTGTGGAATCCTGGTTCCAACACCCACCCATACTACTTCGGGTGAGACCTTGGATTGCGAAAGTAGGTCATTTCCGAAAGGGCCAGTAGTATAGGGGTTTGTTGGAAAACCTTAAATTTGAACCTGGGTCAAGACCCCTCAAGCCAAAAAATGGTTTCGTTGTCGGGACTGGGAGCATTCTGAGAGAGAGATCAGGTAATGCCACGAGGCTATTGGAGACCTGAGAAATTGGAGCTTGAAGACTGGTTCAAAAAATAGATTCAGGAATTTTGTGTAAAAGAGAATCGTAGCACAAAGATAACGGCTAAAAAGTGGAAGAAAAAATATGTTTTCACAGAAGTATATGAAATTTTCTTTGTAACTTTTGTGCACAAGCTACAGGAGTGGCTAGCAAGGCGAGTAGAATTCCAGACGTGTTGGAAAGACGATCAGGTTATGCAGTGGACTCCAGAATTGATTCAATAGTTAGAGAAGGATGAAAACACAATCACCCAGACTGTAGATAATTGGGTGGATAGTTTGATAGGAGTATTTGTAACGAAATTCGCAGTCGATCATTTTTTGTCCTACTCTAAAGCGGAGTGGAGGTTCTTCAAAGGATTCTGAGGTAAGTTCTTACGAACATTGCCACTACTGATTAAAATATTATTGTGCGAAAAAGGCCTTTTTTGCAGCCACACCAAATTATGAATGACCTCTGATCATGGCAAGAGTACAAAATGAAGTGGTAAGTACTAATGAGTCAACCAAGAAGGGGATAGATTCGTCTATAGCCCATTAAGAGAGCCATCTGTGCATGCAGGACCTAGTCCTCCGACTACACCATCATCGAGTCAGCGTAAGGGAAAGAACTCCCCTACCCCTCTGCCACTACAAGAAGAAGATATGGCCACACACATGAAGCTTCCCACCTTCAATATTGTAGGAGACGAAGACATGGAACAATTTTGGTTCGCAGCAGAATCAGTATGGACTGCATTGAATGTTGCTAGCGATGCTGTAAAAAGGGTGCAACTATCCCTTGCCTTTGAAGGAAGGGCCCTGGATTAGTTCATGGGGTACGTAGGCCAACATCCGGATCCATCAATAAAAGAAATTAAGGATGCTTTAAAACAACAGTTTCTGAAGCCCAAGTCCAATGCTCAACTGGTGGTTGACTTGAAAGACTTTAAACAAGGATCCATTGAGTCGGTATGGGAGGCAGAAAATGGATAAAGAAGGTTATTAGAGATGGAGAATTTGAGTATGAAGATAGATATCATAAGGAATGGTTCATTGCCATGCTATTACCTCACCTGCGTGGGCCTATGGGTCAACAAGTGATTGATACACAAGCGATTGATACACAAGAGGAAGCTTTGGAAATTTCCATTAAGCTAGAAGCTACGCCAAGAGACGATGCCCAGTTTTGGGTACAACATATCCATGGACAACTGGAGGAAATGCACCTCGAAATACAGAATTTGTGAAAGGAGCAAGGGAAAGAAGCTAGTCCATACGTATGGTGCATAAGATGCAGGGTGTCAGGCCACACCAAAGATCAGTGCCCTCTACTGGTATACAACATGCAGGCTAGGGGGCCCAACCCATTGCACCCTAAGGAGGTTGCGGGACCAAGTGCCTCCACATTATGGTGCGCTGACTGCCTTTTAGCTGGAATACATGATACCAACCATTGCCCCCATCTTGGTGCCTATGTTCTAGAGTTGAAGCAACAATGGTGCCGATTCTGCTCATGTGTGGGACATGAAAAACGCAACTGCCATACATATAACTTAATGATAGACTGAGGAAACCTGTACAGGGTGCAGGATGACCCTTCATCACCACTATCTCCCTCGGAACGAGGAGGCTCCCCTGCTAGAGGCTGGGGGGGGAGAGGCAGAAGCGCAGGTTGGGGAAGAGGGAAATTGATCTGTTCTAATTGTGGAGAAGTAGAGCACTTCGCAAGGGACTGTCCGAACCCTTCACGACAATCTTGCAGATATTGCAGGCAATTGGATCAATTGATAAAATATTTTTCAACACTAATAGAAAAGATGCAGGAAAAACAATAGGCTCCAACACAAACTGTACAAAGGGTTAAGGCAGAACCACATGATGAAGGACCCAGTATTAATGTCATTACGTGAAATGGCATGGATACTGGAGGAGCTGAGGAAAGAGTTGTGACTGAACCCCTTATCCGAAAAGAATCTATCTAAAAGGAAAGCTTGGACCTACAAAAGGAGAAAGAAACCTTCATAGAAGCTCGCAAAGAATTTACCAAGGATGAGATATCTACTTCCAAGGCTCCAAAAAACCTAAAAGCGAATGAAGAAGTTAAACCATTCCTACAGAAATGTATGAAGTTGCTATGCAACCAAAAGGTAGTATAAAATCTTCAAGCATTGATAGATAGATGCGCAAAAAAAACTGACCCTCCAATAGAAGTTAAATATGTTCACAAACTTTACAAGCATAAGAAACACACTATACGGGAAATGCGACTAACTGCGTAGATTGGCGACTATGAAATGGATCAGGTCATCCTGAATCTGGGATCTGATGCGAATTTCCTGCCCAAATAGATGTGGTAGAGGATGGGAAAACCTAATCTATAATGGTCTACTATATGGTTGCGCATGGATAACCAACAGAAGATCATACCATTGGGGAGACTATCAAATATTATGGTAGATATCGTAGGGGTTAAGGTATACGTGAATTTTGAGATAATTCAAATTGTAAAGGATGCAAACCCTTATCCTGTGCTCCTGGGACTGGATTGGGCTATAGACATGGGAGGCATTATTAACTTGAAGAAAAGGAGCACAATTTTTGAGAATGAGGGTACGAGAGTAATAGTCCCTCTAGACCTAGCAGAAGGAGAACGATATATAGAACCCGTGCACAAAGAAGATGACGTGGATCATATCTACAAACTAACCACCTGGGATGAGGATTGGATTAATCCTATGACTGATGGTGTGATTTACTGGGAGAAAGACAGTGAATGCCTCTTTGAATCTGACGGGGAGATCGAAAATTGGTAGAATCGGTTACATGACGTATCTATGCTACGGTGTCTTAGGATCACAAAGAGCTTTCGATGTATCTCCTCAAAGGTAAGAGAGCTGGCTTAATTTGATGGTTCTGGTAGTATTAGGGATTTTATTAGAGCATTCAAAGTAGAAGTCTCGAGGGAGAGAAGAATGTGGGCGCTTAACTTAACCATGTGTGCGATCCCTGCGCAGTGGTGGGAAACTCATAAGGGGAATTTTAAGGATTGGGAGGAATGTTGCAAGATGATGATCCTATGATTTGAACCACTAGTTCACCTATGCATAGAGACTTTCCTTGGCCAAAGGGGCCCATGAAAGCACTTGTCCGCGTGGATGGAGGTGTGGTGCGGAAGGACCAGGGATGAATGGGTCCACCTGTTCATTCATGCCTTGGGGCCGATCCCCACTGCATGGTATTTGGCTACAGAGCTACATCAACACACTCACCATTGGGACCATGAAGGGGCCGAATCCCATGGAGCACATCGACAAGAAGTATGAGCAACAGATCACCAAAAAGGTGTGAGAAGATGACCAGGTTGAGCGAAACACCAGAGGGTTCCTGATCAACACCATTTTCTACCCTGGGGTGCACATGGGTACCCTGTTGTTGGCTTGTAAAATGATGCACAAATTCCAGGCCACGACTCTCCCCGCCTATGTAATTTAGCTTGCTGACTGCTGCAAAATGGGGGTATGCTTTAACTGGTCACAGTTCCTCTGCAACAAGTTTTTGGAAAACATACGCGAAGCCCAGGATCATGGGAAGACACTCTGTTACTCTTGGTTGCTGCTCCTAATTACATTGGTCACATGGGAAGCCCCTGAAGGATCAGTCCTCCCCGAGCTCGAAGAAGACATGTGCAAAGGGGAACGATACAAAAACTTGTGGGATTCAAAGGATGCAGAACATATTAAGGAAAACAAAGTATTTTAGGTGTTGTTTCAGGGTGAGCTCACAGCAGCAATTTACTCCTGTCCACACTTGTCGCCAAAAGTCTATGCAAAGTATAAGCACATCGAGGCATCCCAAGTTACAATGCACAATGTGTAGATTCAGGGTCGTAAGGATCTCGCTTGGAGGTCACTGCTTTACATGGTCGCTGATGAGGAAATCGATTGCCTCATCGCCAGTTGTCTACCACAATGGAAATTGGGATTCAAATCGGCAACGACTGACACTGCTAGTACAAGCACAATTCCAAATACCACCACCCCACCTGATGCCACCAAGAACTCAAAAGGTCATGGCTCAAAAGGCTCCACCAGGACGAATATTCCCCCAGATACAACTTAAGGCATGGAGTAGGAATCATAGCTAGACATGGAGACTAAGGGTCTGGATGCACAGGGCGCTAGTTCTCCGTGTCGCACAAAATGGACAGCTGAACCTCTCAAGGGCTAGCGAACGAAAAAACGGGCTACAAGGCGCGGTAGGGAGATTGAGGGTACTTTAACCGAGGAATATTTGGATCAAATTGTAGAAGCAGTCACACTTACTTCAGAAGATAGGTGGCTTTCCTTGGAAGAGCAGCAAAAAGCCACAGTTGCCACATTATAGTATGAGCTCCAAGCTCTTCAGCTCAAAGTCGATACCCTGCAAACGAGCGTGGTTCAAGAGAGGCTGCCTCAAGCGACCAACACTGAGCTGATCTCCATGATTGAGAGCCGCCTCTACCGCCTGCCAGGCACAACACTCACTTTGACTCCACCCGATTTATGTACGAAAGTCCAGGGCTATGCATAAGTACATATGGACTTGGCCCAACTTCCGCACGAGCCATTGCAGGTTCTCCACACATCCCTCTTTGAGGAAATCTATCACAGAGTTCAACGAGTGCAGCAGCAGCTAAGTACAACCGAGTAGACCATTGTAGAAAAAACTACTGAGGTGTCTAAGGCATAGGCCGCGTGTATGCTTTCCACTGTGCAACAGACCGAGTTGGAGTGCCTGATCAGCAGACTCTATGTATATGGGACCAAAGATATTCCGGTCTCTGCCACACCCCAGGCTAAGATTGAGGGACTCGTCACAACCCTGAAAGCTTCTCGGATCGAGATCCAGAATGTTAATACCGACATGGAACAACATATTGCTGCGTTGCAAGCTAAGTTGCAGCCAGAAACCCCTCCTGAGTTACGCGCCCAGAGAGCTGCGCTGGTCACAGAAGCTACGAACACCATTACAGCTCAGATTTCTTAGGGTGATGAATTTCTTGTAAATTCTATGTGGTTGTGGTCTACGACGTAGCGTGACCCTCTCCTGCATGAATTTACCCAAGAAATGCACTAGAAGGAAGAAGAATTCGATCAAATGGAAGCTACAATGCCTACTCTAATCCCACCTCAATGCCTGGCACATATGCGAGACAACCATGTGCTCAGAGATGACCCCGAAGGGATTCACCACAAGAAGAAGGTTCTGAGTGACCACCTCAAGCCATTTGCCGATGAAGCCCTCAAGATATCTCACGACTTGGATGTTGTAGTCAAACAGATGAATCGGACCTTGGAGAGTGTCACCACTGCCACTGAAGGCCCAACTTCATATAAGTTAGTGGAAATTGCGTGAAACGATTCCACACAGAGTGAAAGAGTGTTTCCCCCTCTGGTCGATGCAATCAAGCAACTCCATGCAAAGATGCAAACCCCGCGGCTGCTGTGAATTAGGATGAGTCACAAGATTGTGTTGGGCCTGTTGGAACGAGGTCCCCTAGTTGCGTTTTTGATATATTTTTGTAGTAATTAGTCTAGCACGGAGGCTTTGGGGCGGGTCAAAGCCCCAATGTATTGTAATGGGTCAAAGGGTAGACCTAGATTATGCAAACCATGGTTTGCAGACCATGGCATAACACAGGCTATGATGATATAAATAGATAGATAGTTTGAGTCTAGAGGTAGGCAAGAAGGATCGATGCTAAGTACGAACAATTGAGATCTGTTTTTGGTAGTATTGGGTAAGGACTCCTTTTGGCTGTGTGTGTAGTGATCCTTAGTCCTGCTGTGTGCGGACCCCGCTGGCTGTGTGTGTGGGTTGTGATTTGGGTTTGTAACTTGGTTTTGGATGTTAATGAACATGGAATCTGTTGAAGTATCTTTATGGTATATGAATTAGCTATGACTGGGTCTGTGATATATGAATTAGCTATGATTGTGATGATAATTACTGATGCGCACGTGGATGCGAAGGTGTTGCTAAGATTTTCTTAATAATAGTCATTAGGGGAATTTTGATGTCTAAAATGGGCCCCCTAAGGAAATTATAATATAATAGTGGAAATAATAAAATACGATTTGATTACGTCATCAAATTTTAGAGGGAAAAAATAAAAAAACTAATTTTTCAACTCGTATTTTCAAATTATCTCCCAAAGTTTTTACTCAAATTTCGAGCGAGAGTACTCGTTGGATGAAAATTTTATTTCCTCATCCAAGGAGTACCCATGTTGCATAATTTTGATGGGTCCTGCTACATGAAAAATGATAAATACATGAAAAACGTGATTGTAATCACGTTTTTTTTTAAAATATATTTATCATTTTTCGTCTAGCTGGGTCCATCAAAAGTATGAAACATGGGTACTCCTTGGATGAGGAATTAAATTTTTCATCCAACGAGTACTCCTGCTCAAAATTTGAGTAAAAACTTTGGGAGATAAATTGAAAAAAAGAGTTGAAAAAGTAGTTTTATTATTTTTTAATCTTTTTACCCTTTTACTTAAAAAATGGTGAGTCACCCCCCATGGTTGACATCATCATCATGAATCCTATTGGTTCTTATAAAGTTTATTTTGTTGTACATTTTTCTTAGGAGGCCCATTTTAGACCTCAAAATTCCCCTAATGAGCTTTGTTTTTTTTTACATGCTGGTTATATTGTTAAGGGCACAATTATAAGCTTGTTTCTGTGTGAACCTGATAAATCTGAACAAGATTGCCTTAATTACCCACTTTCTCCGAGGGTGTGGAAACCTGGTTCCAACACCCATCCATACTACTTTGGGTGAGACCTTGGCCTGCGAAAGTAGGTCATTTCCAAAAGGGCCAGTGGTATAGAGGTTTGTTGGAAAACCTTAAATCCGAACCTGGGTCAGGACCCCTCAATCCCACAAGATTTTTTTGACTAGCATGGGGAAAATAACAATAAACTCTCTTCGACTTTTCATAGGTGTCACTGTTGAAAAGAAACAAATGTATGAGTGTACCCCTATTCTCAGCAGATTTGGCCCAATATTCAGCTTTGTAGCCATTTTTCCTATTTTTAAGAAGAGGGGAGATTCGATCAAATTGAGCGTTTCAAGGTACCAAGCCATACGAAGATCCAACTTAGAAGTATAGAACTCAAAGGGAGAGTCAAAATAGCACAAGTGTCAGGCTTGATAGGATTTACACATACAAACATATGACAAACGTGATTGCAGGGAATCAAAGGAGTGCTAGATGTCCATACGTCCTTTATAACTCGAATGGTTTTATTTACGCATGTCCGATGATGTTCTGTCCTTATCTATTGCGTAGATAAACTGAATGTAATTGTTAGTTTCAAGAAGGATGGTAATCATTTTGTAGGATTAGCATATAGACTTGACTATTCTAAGTATTGAAGGGGGGGGGGGGATCTGCAATGAGGGACTGAGTCCCATTCTGTAATGTTGTGAGTTCTTGCAAAGTAATACAAGATCAGTTGTTCAGGATTCATGAAGTGTGTTAAATGGTCAAGTCCCTTCTATTTAAAAGTGTTTATTCATTGTTCCTCTTTCTCTGTATTTCTACAAATCTTCTTGTAAAACATAAATTATGATGAATAGGATTTGTTGATTAGAGCATCCTATTCTCACTGTGTTTACAATCTGCATGTTTTATACTAAGGACAGATTGAGGAATTATTAAATGCTTCTCAGTCTTTTCTGAGCCTTACATTCTCTTCCTTTTCATACTCCATTTAAAAGTCCCAAAGGTCCAAAGTAATACACCTAGCTTTCCCTGTTTCCCTCATACTTTATACTTTTGCAAATTGGTCACCCAAGCCCTTTGACTCCATTGCCCAATTGCCTTTTCCCTTGTTTTCCCCACCAAACCGAACTCAAAATCCAAACCCCATAGTTAATAGCTAGCATGAAATTCTCGATCAAACAAAGCTATATCTTACAGAGATATCCCTCTTTGGGCCTAGGAGGGCTAGATCCTAGGCCCGAAGCAGTTTTGATGTTGCCTTCGGGATTCTATCTTCAGCCTAGGAATTATAGAGTGAGAACATAGTGGCGACCATAATGGGGACGAACTATATCCAGTGATACATGTTAGGTCCTCGTAGTTTTTGCAGATTGGCAATGACCAAAAATACAAGGGTAACATCAAAGCAATATTTGGAGTCCTAGGACCTAGCCTTCCTGGACTTAGAGAGGGCTCTCTCTATGCTTATGTAAAAGATTTAACTTGTTTGATTTTAGAGTATGGTTTTAGGCTAGTTATAGGGATTAGGGTTTTCTTGTTTCTTTGTTTGGTTGGATAGTTTTTCAAGAAGAATAAGTAGAGTAAGATAGGATCAATCCATTGGGCTATGGATTCTGCAAAGATTTTGAAGAGTGCAAAAATAGTTCAAGGGTGTTTCATAGGGAAAGTAAATAGGGCCAAATGGATCTAAGTAGGTTTTTAGTAAGTGAAATGAACACGGAGGAGTGAATATAGTAGGTTAAGGGGCAATCAAGGATCCTTTAACAAACTAATAACAAGGAAAATCTTTCAGCATGATTAGCATAGTAAAAAATTGAAGAGCAATGAAGGATTCTTCAGCCAAACAATACTAAGCAGACCTTAGAGCAATAGATGAGTAAACTTAGAGAGTAGTTAAGGATTTTCTGAAACTTACTTGCAAACAATTAGATTTATAACATAACATCTCAGTAAAACTAAAGAGCACTTAAGAATTCACTAGTTAAACTTCAAGGAAGAAGACATAAAGATCAAAGGATGCAGACAAAGCAGGGTGCCAAAAAGACATATCCTACTCTAATATTTCTATCCCATGATCAAATAAACATAATGAAAATTGAAGAAAACATGTACAAAGGTCGAATACATCACCATTAAACAAAGCTTTATGAATCCTAAGAATGAGCTCAATCCACAGTTGCTCGGTCCAAGGCCATCACAAAACATCAAAGCCAATTTCATCAATGAACTTAGAGTCTTTATCATATTATGCTCAACAACCAACCAACAATTACAATGAGTCCGCAATTATCTATTTAACAAGAAAATGAGGAGGTGGAAACCCTAAGAGGCTTCTAGAAACCATGAATACACCATAAATGTCATTTATGTCCAAAGAGGCCATGCAATGCCCAAGGCACATAATATATAAGCTAAATAAATTAAAGATAACTTAAACATAACTCCTCGACCAACTCTGGAGTGATTTTCCCAAAAAATCTCGAAAATATCTTTCAGTGTGTTTTGTTGACTTTTTGCAAGGGGGCAGCTTCAGAGGTCCAAAGGCACAACACCTGCACTGAAAAACTAGGTCATCTTGCAGCCAAGTTTTGAAGGCCTTCCTGATGTCGAAATGGGCTCCGTGATGTCTCGTTGGAAAGCCTGTCAAGTATAATTTCCAAAACGGCCCTTGTTTTTCTAATTGGACTCCATTAACTTGTTCAAAAATAAAATCTCCCAAGGTTGGTAAAAGCGCAACGCCAACCCTGAAAACATGGCAAAAAGGTGAAAATTTGCATGTTTTTGGGCCTTTTGGAGGACTAAAACTGCTCCAAATGATCTGAAATTTGGTGTGTAGGATTTCCTTGACCTAAAAAATCCAAAAATTTAAACCATTACTCCTGAGGATGCCCTGAGAAAAAGCGCAGCGCCAAGGGAACTACGCCTTTGGCCCCCAAAATTAGTCAAAAAAACAAAAATGTCAAAAACTTACCAAAATTTGTAATCATCTTCTTCATGGGTTTTGGGATGCCTGTAGAGAAGCATCAACTAATATCTCAAGGTTTTCTTGGTCTTTGGCCTCCTTGAGTGCTTGAACTTTGGCAAGGTCTCTTTTGAGCTTGGCACTTGCAATTTTATCTCTCAAGGCATAGTGCTTGGCCATATTTTTCTGTAGGCCAAGGTCCCTTCGTGTCTTCTTAAGCTTCTTGTTTTAAACCTTATAATACTTAATGACATAATTTTCCCTGCCAAGCATTTTTTGTAGCTCCCTAATCTGTGCATCTTTTCTCTCGAGTAGTATGTTAGTGGTCCTCTCTTCATTCTCATCCTCTAGGTCAATAATTTCAAATTTTTGTTTAGTTTCATGTTTACCTTTCTTATCTCCAACAGTGACCTTTTACTTGCCCTTGTCAAGCTTCTTTGTTGATGTGTAAGGCATGGCCCCTTGCCCTTTAGAGGAAGCAAACACATTCCTACTTCCTCTTTGATAAGTCAAAGAAAAAGGTTTGATTGTGTTTACCTCAGTGCCATATGTCTTGTTTTTGTCTTTTAGATCATCTTTGTTTGGCTCACTGGCATCTTGGCTCACTTCTTCCTTTGTATCCTTTATGCTGACATCACTAACCTTTCCTTGGCTGCTTTCCTCATGGCTATATTCCTCACTGTCATTTGTTTCAATGATGTCAGCTTCTTCATTACCTTGACTGCTAGGTGTTTCATCATTTGTTTCTTCATCAATGTTTAATTCTTCTTCACGGATTTCTGCACTATTCTTTGCACTGCCTTCATCTTGCTCATCATGGCTTTGTTCCATACTTCCTTTTGCCTCCTTGCTGTGATTTTCACTGTGGTCTTCACTGCTATCATCAAACTCTTCATTCCCTTCATTGTTATCATCAGCCTCTTTGACATTTTGGTCCTTGGTGTCACTATCGTCATTAGCATCATCATCTACCTCATTGTCATCTTGGTTCTATGAACCATTGTCAACATCATCATCATCATTACCTTGGAAATTTTCTACATCATTTGCCTCATCTTTATTTACATCTATCTCCATGTCTTCTTTGCCACTTTCTTCATCTGTGTCTTCATTGCCTTCTGTCTCCATGATTTCTTCTTCATTGCTGACCTATGCCTCTTCATTTTCTTCTTCTTCAATGCTTGTTTCATCATTATTTCTTGATTCATCATTACCTTCTCCCTCATGGTTTCTTTCTTGCTCATTGTAACTTCCCTCATTATCTGATTCGTTGGGAGAGGGTGAGGAAGGAGGGTTGTCTTGAGGTGATGAAAAATGGGTAGATGGTGAAGCATGATCAGTAGGAGATGATGTAGGAGTAGGGAGAGGAGGATGAGATGATGAGGGAAAATTTTGCTGATGATGGGGTTGTGGATTGGTGAATACTTCATGGGAAATGAAAACCTCCCATGGAATACCCTTTTGTTGCAGTTGATGCATCACAACCATTTTGATAAGAGAGTGGTGGAAAAGGATTTGCATCTGTTGGGAGTAGGCTCTCTTTTGTACAATGAAGGACATCTTGTCAATACTCCTGTAGAGATAATAGGGCAGGTGCAGCCTCTTGACCATAATAAAGTGCATGAGCAGTTTAATGTGATAAGAATAAAGGCTAGAGTACCTTCCCTCACATGTAAAGTATTTCATGATCATTTTCATCAAAGGTGCATATCTCTCCAGCAAATGTGAGAAATGAAAGATGGATTTGCAGTCTTCTTTGTATATGGGCTTCAAGAAAGGTTCATAGTGGCTTAAGTCTATATTGGTTCGTTTGAACCATTTTTCACCAACACTAGGTATCCCAGAGGAAATAGAAATGGCATCTGAAGACAACTGAAAATTTACCCCTGCAAGATTGACTTTTTTCTCATGTCGGGTAAGAATGAAGAGCCTAGTTTGCTCAGGGTGACTTTGTACCTGTTTTACTCTTTCACAAAAATGAAAACACCCTTCATTTTGGAAACATGTAATAGTTAGAGGAGAGGCACTAAATTCCATGGTGTTTAGTGGTTCAAACCTATTAATCCTCCATCCTCTGTGTTGATGCCTCCTAGGCACTTGGCCTTCTTCACCACTACCATTTCCTCCTTCTCTTGACATTTTGATCATTGCTGCTTTGAAACCAAAACCCTAACTTTGTTTATGAAATGATAAGGAGAGGTGATGGAATGATGGCAAGAAGGCATCTTTTTGCAAGTGAGTGAGAGGGAATGAGGGCGAGGAAAAACCATAGATGAATGAGTAGATCATCAACAAGGTATGATTGGTGATCACTGGTCTCCTTGGTATGCAGATGGATAAGTGTTCAAAAACAGTGGTGTTTTAACTTGAGAATTAGGTTTTTCTCCTTTAGGGTTTTTTCAATTTCTCTTAACTTCAAATCATCGAAATTCTCTGGAGGGAAGGTAGGAAATCCACCTACCAATTAAAGATTCTTTGAAGACCCTTGATGGTATCTTGGAGGTGTTTCTAAGGTCATTTGAGTGTTTTCAGGTGCTGGAGGCGTTCCAGGTCCAATGCGTAGTGCCTGAACATGTAGTCAGGCGGCCTGAACGCGCAGCGCCGTGGGTTGTCGGGCCTGTCGGGCTTCCTGGGTGAACGCGCAACATGCTTCTAAACGTGCAACGGGTGTCTCTGAACGTGCAACAAAGAGCAAATTTACAAAGGAAATTTCTCCAAAGGCACAGCGCCCGACTCTGAACGTGCAGTATTGATCAGGAGCTCAGGACCAAGTGTTGTAAAGTGGTCAAAAATGAAAGTGATCAGAACTGGTTTGAACCTGAACGACCGGATAGAGCTCGTCTTCCTGATTCCGGCGCCGCGAACGGTTCGAAAAATGGTCTCCGTATGCAAAAGTTATTCAACTTCAAAGTTTTCTCAATTTCCATTAAAAAAGGGCAAATTTGGCTTGTGGAAAATTTTATTAAAAAAAGAATATTCCACAGAATATTCTGGAAATATTCCGTGGAATATTCCGCGGAATATTCTGGGGAATATTCCATTTGGCAGCCAATCAGGAAGCGCCACGTGGCTAGCCCGGAGGCCGCCACGTAGGCCCCGACTCGGCGATGAAATGGCGCATTTCAAAAAATTTGGTGGGTCGGCCGGATTTGAACCCGCGACCACTCATATACCAACCAAACGTTTTTACCGCCAGACCACAGGTTTGTTCGTTGCAATATGGGCGGACAGAGTTATAATTATGGTGTGTGGTTGTGTTGGGCGGGGCCCGAAGGGGGCCAGCCCCGAAGGGCCAGCCCCCGTTGCACATGACCAGAAGCGGAGAACCGGAGGCTACTTCCTATCGGCGCGCATTACCAATCGGCGGTCAATTGCAAAGTTTGGTTAATTTATATACGGTGGGTTTGTTATTGATTAACGAACGTTATGTTATATATTAAATATAAAACCGTTAACATTTATATAAAACCGACGGTGCCGCCCATATGAACGCCACCATTCAACACTAAATGCCGACCTAACTGCCCGGAACAGACTTGGCGGTTCCGCCTAATTTGTGCATTATCTCCTATTTTGGCGTTGTTAACTGCACTTCCTCCACATTTAGTGGAGTTTCCCAAGGGGAAAGAGGCAGTTTACTAAAGAGGCCATAACTTTTGATGGGAGAGGCTTTTGAAGACGAATTTTTTTTTGATTTTGGGTCTCTTCGACCTTCTGAAGCCATTGGCACAGGTTTCACAGCCATCTGAGGCCGTTTGCAGGTGATTTTTCTCCGTGGAAGTTCCAGGAGCCACTAGGGCCAAATCAGTTTGGGAGCTGCATTGGGAATTGTGCAGCCAGTTTATGTGGAACGAAGGTCATTCCTGAAGTTTTTCAGCAGTCTGAATCCATTTCTACAGCTCGTTTTTCCTTTTGAGGAATTCTTCTCACTGTTTAGCTTCAGGGAAGCTTTCAGGGCCAAGAGGGCCATTTCAGTGTTGGAGCTGTTTGGGGGCTATGTCCATCCATTTTTGGTGATTCAAAAGTCTGTTTCTGATATTTTCGACCTTCTGAGTTGAATGGAAGAGGTTTCAGAACCAATTGAGGTCATATTCACCTCAAAATTCTCCCTGCAAGTCTAAAGGGCCACCAAGGACAATTGGGGAAAAGTACTGTAGCATGTACAAATTTCACTGTTTAGTGTTTGGGAAAGAGCATGTTCAGCTAATTCCTATCTTCTGATTCTGTATTTACAGTCAGATCTGTCTTTCGAGACATTCTTATTCTTGTATTAGCCTTTGTAGCATTTATAATACAAGAGGACAAGCCTAGTTTGAGAGGCTTGGTCCAGCAGATGTAGCCCAGAGGAGGGGGTGAACTGCTTATCATTTTGATGTCTTTATTTGCTGAAGATGATATGCTAAAAAAAACTGATATAAATTGTTAAACAACAAATATACATAACTTTCATATACACATAATCACCTACTCAGCTGCAGAAAGTTATTTGTCTTATTCCGCAAGACATCAAATTTCAAGTATGTGAATGTCAAAGACTTCTAAGTGTTTACATATTATTTCCTTAGGCAGAGTCTGTAGAGGGCCAAGTAGCCTCCGGATTCATCCTTTCCTAGAAAGGTGAAACATCCGGTGAATGCCCCTACAGTCCATCTCTGTATAGGAAATAGTTTGTTCTCACATTTTCAGAGGTCACTTGGAGTGTATAGCTCAATTTGAAATTATGGGAAATGGATACCTTGCACCCTCAAACAAGTACATTCCATTTTCAGATCAAGTATCGGGTAAATTGCCCAAATTTTGACTGAAAACTCACAGTTTTTCCTCCAAATCGCTCTGAAAATTCTCACAAGTAAATAATGAGCTGTATAAAGGGTTGAGGACCTTTTATAGGCTTAAGGCTGAAATTTATCTTTACAAACCATCTTTCTAATTTTTTTAGCCTTTGTCACTCCTTTCACTAATATTCTTTTGACTTTTTTGCTGCGGGTGACCAAAATTTTAACTTGAGCTTTGCCTTTTCTTTTTTTTACCAAATTTTTGTCATTTTGGTTTTAGGTGACTTCAAAGGATGAATTTGGTCCCATGTTGCTTCTAATATACATTTCAACTCAATTTTTACCTCTTTTTACTAATCTTTTTTACACTGTTTGCTTCTGCATGTGTTTAGACAATGAATTTGACTCCTTTAACATTGGGGGCTTGATGTGTTTTATTTTGACTTATTTGAGGCTGAAACATATGGCAACAACTTCAAAGCCCTCTCTTTCTTGCATCATGAAGTTGTGATCATTTTTTTACCCTTTGGCCACTTCTGATTTTGCAGGTGCCTTGAAAACAACGATTTCATGTCTCTTGGTGACACTTGAGGCATGATAGGCTGAGCTTGGCAATTTTTAGGGTGCTTCCACACATCAACTTTAAAAACTTCCTTCACCTGCACCATGGAGCTCAAACCTTCTTTTGTTCTTTTGACAAGACAAAACTCCCTTTGGAAAAGTTTTGGATCCTTACACATAGTGACATATTCAGAAACCCTTCTCTGTTGTCATCATGGATTTCAAACCATGCCTTTCACTCTCTTTGATCATCTTCCCAAAACCCTAGGTGTGTGGAATGCTTGAAAACAATTTTTAGTGTTGTCTTCTAAGTTCTCTATAGCCCTTTCAAGTTCATCCTTCTCTATCTAGTTCACCTCACCCTTTTCCCCTTTTTATCTATAATTTCTAAAAAGCTTCTTCCATGTTTGGTTTTCTTGGTGTGCCTCCTTCATGTGATTTGCTGCACTAGATCCTTGCTTGGCACACTGCTGGCCCAATTAGGCTTAGAAACCCTGATTCTTCTTGAATACAAACTGCTTCCTCTCTCTTTACTGTAATGGTCTTCATTGAGGAGGAGCTCTCTTACCTTATCAATTCCCTGTTATATTCACTTTAACACTCCTGCATAAATGTCAAAATGCATAGTTGCCTTTTGCAGAACTTGAACTTTGATAAGGTGGTATTTTTAGGATATTTTTTTATCTTTCTTTGAACAACCATGTGCTGATCTTGTTGTAAATTTTGAACCAGCTTATAGCACTGGAAAAGTAGAGCTTGAAACACCAATGAAAATCCTACAACCTATGAAACCCTAATGACCTAGTGGGAGGATCCTTTGACTTGGCCTTTGACTGAAACTTGGTTTGGAGACTTCAAGTGTAAAAAATAGAGTTTTTGACAAATTGATGTATTGAAGATCCAAAATCCAATGTACTTGATTTATATAAAGAGTCTACATAGATATTTTTAAGACCATCAATGCTTGAGGAACCTGGTGAACACGGGAAGGAAAGGCTATTTGGTAACCCTAGATGGAAAGTGGGGGGGTGTGGCAAAGGAAAAACAGAGTGCTGAGGTTGTAGGTGGGAAAAATAGGATATAGATGAGTGGCATAAGCCCACGAGGGGTCTTTTAGGAGTGGTAAGTTAACCATGGAATGGAAAAATAGTAGAATAGTGAAAATTTTGGTATACAAATAATGAAGGCAATGAGATTTCTAAACTCACAATATTCAGGAATGTTGTTTTTAGAAATCTAGGATCAATATTTAGTCATCTACAGATAGAAAAAATTACTGAAGAATAACAAACACTTCAAGTTTTAGTTTTGAATTTTGATGGTGGACAAAAATCAAACACCATAAGGTTGTTCCATTCACTCAACAACTCCATTGGCAGAAAAATATAGAAATAGAGATTCACTGGCGACTCCACAAGCTCAAAATGGGATCGGTTGCAAGGATATATGCTCCAATGAATGGAGATTACATTCCAGGCTTCCCAAAGAAATGCCTCAGGTAAATTGGCAAATAAATATTCCTATTTTTCAAGCTGAGAATGTTGATGATGCTTTGTTACATCTCATTAAATTTCATATACATGCATGGAAGTTGAAAGTTGACTGGCATGAGGACTGCCACATGAAGATGTTCATGGAAAAATTAGAATGAAAAGCGAGGGAATGGTATGGAGGTTTAAACCCTGGTAGCTTGTTTTCTTTAAAGGATTTCCACAAAGTGTTTTATGAGCATTATAAAGAATATTCCCCATCTTTTTCATTAGTGGAAAACTGTTGTGATCAGTTAGAGGATTTCACACAATACATTGAAAGTATTGATAAAGATATAGAATATATGAATGATGAGGATCTCTTAGAAGCACTTTATGGATTTCATTCTCAAGTTAATTGTCATGATGAGCAAGAGAAATTAGTTGAAGATAAACCAATCAAGAAATGAAAGTAGATCCACAAGATCTCTCTTTGGAGACAAATGATAATTCATTTGCACTTTTGTATGAAACTAGAGAAAACATTCAGCATCATAGTCATTCTTCGCGAGAGAAAGAAAACAATTGTTGTTCAGTCCAAAGAAAAGGGAGACTACCTCCCCTTTAACTGAGGAAGAAATTAATCAAATTCTAAGCATGCATCCAACCTCTCCATATTTATGTGATGAGGAGATTAATTCTATTTGTTCTACTGTTGATTTACGTATTGAAGTCATTCCCCCTGAAGAAAAATATGTAGAATAGATTGACGTTGAGTTTGTTTTACATTCACAAGAAGGCTTGTTGGTAGAAAGTACTTCTGTTCATCAAAATTATGGCCTTCAAATATAATTCAACAATATCAGTCAAGATATCTCTGTTTGGATTGAGGATGACATATCGACATACAATGAAGATGCCATATCAGATGACCATGAAGAATGTATATACGTTCTATTTGAGAAGGATCATGAGCATAAAAAATTGGAACAAAGAGTAGTCCTATATAAAACTTGTTATTTGAATCCTCAAGACAAAGTATTTTTCCAAGATCCTTTTGCTGACCTCTTAGAATCATTTAAAGAAGGAGTGTGTTATTCCATGTATGGTTTGCTGCAACATTCAAGGAAAAAGTTGAACACTTATGTTCAACAATAGTTAAGATGAGAATGGTAATTTTTTTTTCTCAGCCTGCTAAAAAAGGTGAGAAAGAATCAATCATGTAGTCATTTTCTTGACTGGTTACATTAGAAATCTGATTAATACTTGATGGGATAATTTTTTATCAGACTAGATATAGGTAGGTGTGAAAATAAGCTCGATGCTATGAGCATCTTTCAAGTTTTATTTTTAGATCACTTTGTAGTTGGCAGTTCAAGTGTGTTCCAGACTTTAGTTTCGACATATTTTAGTTGTAGTTTCTATTCAGATTGCAGTAGTTTACAACAAGAGTAGATTGCTATCATCTCAATCACCAAGGCACTGGTCACCGAATTTAGAGATTTGTGGTTCTTTATTTCCTTGCTTGGAGGACAACATCCCCCAGAAGGAACCAATGTTAGCACATGGTAAATTTTGGGAAAATTTACGTCCTCGGCATACATAGTTTGGTATGTGAATTATCAAAACCCATAGGTGAATGTTGGAAAAAGTAGAAAATGGTTTTGGATCCTGCCTTATCATTTTTATGCAATGTGAAATTAATTTTATTTAATGATATAGAATTAATTAATTCTATATTTTAATTAAATTTAATATTTTAATTAAAATCCTATGCATATTTCCGCTTATGGGTGATGATCGAAGGTTGGAATTGAGGGTGCAAATAAATTTTGGGCCTCCCATGTGTTTCGAAGCTTAATGGATGAGGGGGGGTCTAAAATGGGTTGTTTTATTTAGCCACATGGCTAATGGAGGTTAATTCACACCCTCCTCGTAATACCGATCATTGTTGAAGTACCCCTCTAAAATCTGGTTTGGGGGTTGGGCATGCGAAACTCAGCGATAAGCGGATTTTAACTTTAGGGTTGAAATGGCTATGATAGTATTTTACACGTCAACGATAAAGGGTATCTAGTGTCATGAATTATGGACAATTGTGATAGCATGAATGCGTAGGAAGCGAAAAAATATTTTGGGCAGCGTTGATGCAATCCTGAAGGTGGAAAATAATTATTTATACACACAGAAAATGGAGCAGATGAAAGGCTTGTCACCTTGTCGACTCTTAAAGGGAATTGATGAGGTAGTTGGGTGTGTATGCAGTTGAGAGCTTTGAAATTATTTCGGAGGAGTGTAAAGGACTTATATCAGCAACACAATGGAGTAAAGCAATCTCTCACTTTGAAAACAATGCAAGGTTCCATGTTGTTGAGCGAGGAAGAGAAAAGGAGGAGCTCTTTGAGAGCTGTTTGTTCTACATCTACTGGAACTGTCTCATCTACCATGGCCACATCTTTTCTCACAATTTCTCCTGCAATAGTTGTTTTTCCATCAATCCCTGTAGCTGCGCTACAACTTGTGTAGTCATGGTTCCAAATACATCTCATGTTCCAGTGTCGATTGTTGATCGAGGATCATTTTCAGTTGAAGTCATACTTGTGCTATTCGCATTCAAGTGTATGTGTCCAACTGGACTCTATCTTTCAAGAGAAAATCATGAAAAACAGGAGTATGAACCAGATTTATGGTTTTGAGGGTGAAGTCAAGTCCGAGTACAATGAAAGCATGATTGAGCTTTTCGCTGAAGTTTTTTGCTGCTTTCCTATGGCTCACGTCCTTAATGAAAATAAATTTTTTGTCCATGGTGGTATTTTTAGTGCTCACGGTATAAAACTTGATGATATCAAAGCAGTTGATTGATTCTGAGAGCTACCTGAAGAGGCAGGATTATTGAACAAAGGCTATAAAGAATCTACATAGTAGCACAATTTTATACCAGGATACATAAAGAAGGCTTATTTTGATTTGCTTCTTGAAGTTGGAATATTTGAAATGGTGGTTCTGTTAATGGTTGGAAAGTTACTTATGGATTTTTTACATTAGTAGCTAGGAGCCTCCAGCTTTGAGACAGACATCCTAGAGAAATGTCCAACCTGCATGGGGTTACAAAATCATATGTTGAGCGGGCAGAGGAAATAAAGGCTATTGCTAATGCAACAATTCAAGCTCACAAAATTAACCGAGCCATAGAGCTCTATTCTAAAGCCATTGATTTGAACAATCAGAATGCAGTTTATTGGGCGAATTGTGCCTTTACGCATACAAAATTGGATTATGGAAGTGCAATTCAGGATGCAAAAAAAGCTGTTGAAATTGATCCAAAATATACAAAGGGGTACTACTGTAGAGGTGTTGCATATCTAGCCATGGTAAAATTCAAGGAAGCACCCAAACATTTTCAGCAAGTTAAGAGAATTGATCCAAATGATCCTGATGCCACCCAAAAGCTTAAAGAAGCCAAGCACGCAGTCCAAAAAACTTAGATTTATTGAGGCCATCTCAGTGAATGATCTCGAGAATCATTTTGTTGATTGAATCCATTGATTTTCATTAAATATAGGTAGAGCCCCAGTATGACTGTGCTAGAATAGAAGGAGAAAATGTAACATTTGAATTTATAAAGAAAATGATGGATGCCTTCAAGAATAAGAAAAATATACACAGAAGTAAGAGACATTAATTTCAAAAACATCCAGAAGGAAAACGGGGATGAAATTTGAAAATCTGAGAGACATTTTCGACTAGCACGGGGCAATGAACAATAACCTCTCTCCAATTTTACACAAGTGTCAAGAGAAGGGAGAATCAAAGGCATGTCTGAGGGCCATTTTTTAAGATTTTAGTTTCCCTATTTAAGGCATGATTTTGCGGCAGCGGTTTTGGAGAGCTGGAGATGAAATTTGAAAATACGAGAGAGGATTTTGTCCAAAACAGGGAAAATAACAATAACCTCTCTCTAATTTTTCATAGATCTCACCATTGGGGAGAAACAAATGTCTGAGTGTACCCCTATTCTCAGCAGTTTCGGCCCAGTTTTCAGCTTTGTAGCCATTTTTCCTATTTTTAAGAAGAGGGGAGATTCGATAAAATTGAGCATTTCAAGGTACCAAGCCATACAAATATCCAACTGTATATTTTAGCACTCAAAGGGAAATTCAAAATAGCACAAGTGTCAAGCTTGAAAGGATTTACATTGGAAAACATATGACAAACCTGATTGCAGGGAATCAAAGCAGTGCGAGATGTCGATATGTCATTTATAACAGTTTTATTTACGCATGTCCAATGATGTTATGTCCTTCTCTATTGCGTAGATAAAAGAAAGTAACTGTTAGTTGCAAGAAGGATGGTAATCAGTTAGTAGGATTAGTGTATAGACGTGATTGTGCAAATTATTGAGGGGGGGGGGGGGATCTGCAGTGAGGGACTGAGTCCCATTCTGTAATGTTGTGAATTCTTGCAAAGCAATATAAGGTCAGCTATTCAGGATTCATGAAGTGTGTTAAATGATCAATTCCCTTATGATTAAAAGTGTTTATTCATTGTTCCTCTTTTTCTGTATTTCTACAAATCTAATTGTAAAACAGAAAGTATGATGAATAGGATTTGTTTATTAGAGCACCCTATTCTCGCTGTGTTTACAATCTGCATTTTTTCTAATAAGGACAAATTGAGGAATTCTTAAATGCTCCTCAGTCTCTGCCGAGTCTTACATTCTCTTCCTTTTCATACTCCATTTAAAAGTCCCAAAGGTCCAAAGTAGTACACCTAGGTTACTATGTTTCACTCATAATTTATAATTTTTCAAATTGGTCACCTGAGCCCTTTGAATCCATTGCCCAATGGCCTTTTCCCTTGTTTGCCCCACCAAACCAAACTCAAAATCCAAACCCTGCACTTAATAGCTAGCCTGAAATGTCTGATCAAACAAAGCTATATATGATAAAGAGATCCCTCTTTGGGCCTAGGAGGGCTAGATCCTAGGCTCGAAGCAATTTTTATGTTGCCTCCAAGATTCTGTCTTCAGCCTCAGAATTATGGAGTGACAACAGGCCCCACCCTAGTTTGGGTGCTTAATGCAACTAGGCATGGGTGCTGAAATTTTCTTGTTGAATCTCAACAATCCCTCTCAACAAGAAAGGGATTATCCTTCACCCCGATCCTATCTCTATGGTATTTTGATTTTCTCCTAGTGGGCACCTTCGTCGAATATTTGCATCCTGATCTTCCTTCAGAACGTACTGAATCAACATTATCCTTCTTTTCACACAATCTCTGAGATGATGGTATCAGATATCTATATGCTTGGACCTATCATGAAATACATGATTAATCGAGAGTTTAATGCAACTCTGATTATCAAAATGAATCACTGTCAGATCCATATGAGAACCGAAAAAAATACCAAGATCTTTCTCATCCAGATAGCCTCACATGAAGCTTGAATTGCTGCCATGTAATCTTCTTCCGCTGAACTGAGTGCCACAAATCATTGTTTCCTTCTATACCAAGAAACTGCTGTCGATCTTATGCTAAAGATCCCTCCTGATGTGCTCTTTCTGTCTGATGGACTGCCCACCCAATCTGCATCCGTGAAGCCTTGAAGCTTCACTCCCTCTGTCCGTCTTTACTATAGATCATACTCTGATGTGCCCCTCAAGTATCGCAGGATATGCTTCCACGCCTTCCAAAAGAGCTTGGTAGGCTTAACCATAGCTTGACTCAGCTGGTTAACTGCGCAGTAAATTTCTGGTCTCGTGTTAACCAAATACATTAGTGAACCCACTAACTTTCTGTAGATCGTAGCAACCACTACCTCTCCAGAAGTAGCATGCTCACTCCTCCAATTTCCTGGAAGAGGAGTATCCATGGGTTTGCAGCTCTCCATGTAAAACTTATCCAATATCTCCTTTGCATACTTTCCTTGAGACATAAAAATTTCGCCATCCCGCTGCCATATTTCTAATCCAAGGAAATAATGAAGGAGTCCCATGTCCTTCATTTCGAACTCCCTTGCAAGATCCTCCTTGCATGAGTGTATTAGCTTCTCATCACCAGTCAAAATTAGATCATAAACATAAATAACAATGATCAATAGCTTACCCTCAACCACAATCTGGTATAGGTTTGCATCTGCTTCACTTTTGGTGAAGCCGAGTTTGGTGAAATAGCTGTCTATCTCAGTGTACCAATCACAGGGTGCTTGCTTCAGCCCATATAGTGCTATTTTGAGTCTGCACACATGCGACTCACTGCTGAAGATTTCAAAACCTTCAGGATACTCTATGTACACCTCTTCCTCATTGATCCCATTGATAAACATAGTTTTCACATCCATATGATGAATGCGCCAACCCATCTGCACTGAGAGTGCAAGGATGGATCTTATGGAAGAGTACCTTACAACAGGTGCAAAAGTCTCATCATAATCTATCCCCTCGATATGTGAAAATCCCTCGGCCACAAATATGGACTTGTATTTCTCCACACTCCCATAAGTAGCTTGCTTTACCTTATAGATCCATCTCGATCCAACCATTGATTTTTCGACCAGTCTTGGGACTATCTCCCATGCACTGTTCTTGACAATGGAGTCATACTCCTCCACCATTGCATCAACCCAAGTTGGTTTCTGCACTGATTCCTGAAAGGAAGATGATTCAGTCATGATACATTTGCTCATAAGAGCCATGTATCTAGTAAATTAGCCAGGATACTGTCTCTATCTGTGCTGTGAAGTAGGGGCTCCTACATTATCCACAACATCAAGTCTCAATCTATCAGCTTTCGTGGTGCACTTTTTTCCATTTCTGATGGATGGATCTGCATGAGTGTTTTCCTCCACTCCATGAACCTCCTCATGTGGCTGATCCACATATTAAGAGTCATCATTGGGAATCAATAATTCCTCCTCTGCATGCAAGTTATACTCCCTCTCAAGGGACAACCGCATGGATTTCTCCTCATTAAATTTTATATCCCATTTCTCAACAGCCATTCTCATGTTTGGAAAATACACACGATAATTATGGGGTGTTTCAGTGTACCCCACAAAATTCCCAACCTCAAATGTTGGTTCCAGCTTCTTCCTGGCATCCTTGGTCACATGCACATAAACAGATGAGCCAAAAATATTAAAGAGTGAAACATCAGGCTTCTTACTAGTGAAATCCTCTTCAGGTGCACTCATGCCAAGTATCCTATGAGGACAATAGCTTTTCACATGTACCATTTTGTTTTATGCTTCCGCCCACAGATGCATTGATAGGCATTGATCATGCAACATACCTCATGCTGAACCCATAATAGTTCTATTATTCCTCTCTGTGACCCCATTCTGTTGTGGGTTATGAGGTTCTATGAGTTCTCTTTGAATTCCTTCTTTGCTGTAGAATTTTTTGAATTCGTTAGAGATGTATTCTCCACCATTATTTCTCGTAAGAGCCTTCACTTGCTTCTCCGACTCTTTATCCACTAGTTCCTTAAACTACAAGAACTTAGAGAATGTATGATCTTTCTTTTGCATGAATAATATCTGACACTTACTAGAAAATTCATCAACAAATATTACATAGTACTTATGTTTTACTGTCGAAGCAAGAGAGAAAATACCACACACGTCTGTGTGAACTCTCTCAAGGATCCCCGAAGCTTGTTTTTCCTTCTCATGAAAGGTGGCCTTTACATATATTCCCATAGTACATCCCTTTCATGTGTCTAAATGTGAAAGTGTACCCCTAGGAAGACCATTAGAAATCTGTTGCATGACTTTCAAGGCTCCATGGTGAAGATGGCCCAATCTCCTGTGACATTATTTTCCCTGATCCCGGCTCACCACTTGATATGCCTTGCCCATCATTGTTGCACAACCATCTACCTCTACCTTGTAGAGATTATTAACTCGAATCCCTATCCTCTTAGCTTGCCCTTTTATTTTATGTTGTAAGAAATATTTTCCTTCACTAAAAAAAACATCATAGCCTCTATCCTCCAACATTGCGACTAAGACCAAATTTTTCTTCAGACCTGGTACATGCATTACATATTTTAATTGAAAGGGTTTACTTGACTACCTATGGAATCTAATGGTACCAATCCTGGTAGTAGTATTGTACTGCCCATCATCACCCATTTCAATATGCATCTGGAGATATTCTCCTCCAAGTCACTAAAAATCTCCTTATCTCCCGTCATGTGAAAGGAAGCGCCACTATCCAAATGCCACACAAATCCCAATGCACTAGACACCATGCATGTGATCAATGAGAAGTAAAACTCAAATTGCAAGGCAAGGGCCTCACCAGTTGCAGATCCTCCAACCTTCTTGTTCTTCTTATTTTGTGGACAGTTAGTAGCAAAATTCCCATGCTCGTGATAGTGAAAACACTTCACCTTGGACATGTCCTACTTATTGCCATTCTTGGACTCGGATTTAGAATGGAGTTTCTTCCCCTTCCCCTTCCTCGCCTTGGAAGCCAAAGAAAAATCCTCTTCATCTTCATTCTTAGATGAAGATCCATCTCTGGTGTCCCATCTGAACTCCTCCTGCACCAAATCTGACCATAGTCGTTCCCAATCTGGAAACTTTTCCCTTCCATTGACAGAGTCTTGATAACTGTGCCAACTCTTGGGAAGTCCTAGGAGAGCCAAGCTCACCAAATCATCATCAACGACTATTATTCCAATACTCCCCAGCTCATCCCGACATTGGACAAACTTTGTTAGATATTTTGGAATGGTTTCTCCCTTTTCCATCTTGAACTTCCTGAGTTTATCTTTTAGCGCCAATTTCCTATGGTCGCTTCTGCTTTGGAATAGATCTTCCAAAGCCTTCCACATTGCATATGGTGTGGCTTTCCCATGGAGGCTTGAGAAAATGTGATCTCCCACTCCCCCCAACAAGATCCTCCTCGCCTTTGCCACTTTCTTTTGCCATGAATAAAGTTTTTCAGCATACTGCCACAACGAGTTTAGGAACATCATTGACAATGAATTCCTTCAAGCCATTGTATTCGAGTACTGCCTCCATCCTATCCTTCCAAGAAATATAGTTTGAGCTTCCCTCTAGTGCATAATCCAACCTCAAGCCATTGAAAGCCATTTCGATATTGAATTAGCTATATCACCAAGAAAGTATTTATGCATATTCGAATTCTATCCGGTCACAAACTCAACTGCTACTTCACTTCTACAATTTCCTTTGGTCTCATACCATGTAGAAATTATACAACATGCATGTATATCTTGGATTCACCCGATCTAAAAATGTACTAAAGTTAAATATTGAATCGCTTCTACAAATATTTTGCGTAATTAAAAACACAATTGCTAATCACATGAACATGAAGAAGAATCAAATCACACATAACATAGATAATTTCCTAGGGAAAGCTTACAGCTAAAAACCCCACTATATTCTATTGTATATTAAGTATGGATCATGAAATAATTACATACAAAAATCTTCTCACAAGATCCCTCCAGTACTCAGCTAATTGTCTCACACTGCCACGAAAAAAACTGACCAACACGTAGCCAATTCTCAGCCTCTAGATAGCCTACCTTGCTTGCAAAATCCCCGATGGATCTAATCCCTAAAAGATAGGAATTTTGGCCTTCCTTGACTGTGCAAGTATCATGGGCACTCAAATGGGTGTTTTGTTTCATGTGTGCAACAAAATAATCCTACAACTGATAGTCAACTTCCCTTTCACCTAGAACTCAACTAGGTCTCCACTAGATATGACATGCATGCATCTAATAATAGTAAATCCGTAGTTGCATGTGAGATCACTGATTGTGAATTAATTAATATTTAATTCACTTGATCTCTCACTATTGTATCTTCAGTTACAACTAAGTTTAACTCACTTAACTGAGTTAAACTAATTACAACCTGCATTAACTAATGCACCACTGCACTTTGAACTCTGTTACAATTAGAATTACTCTGCATGCCTCACCAACTACCTCTAACTCGAAATCCACTAGCTAACTGATTTTATCACTCTCAGTTAACTATTTCAAGTTTACCTTGAGAATAGATTACAGTTTATTTTCCATCTTAATTAAGGGATAGCCAAAATAGACATGCACCCAAAAATAGCACTGTGGGCCCCACCCTAGTTTGGGTGCTTAATGAAACTAGGCATGGGTGTAGAAATTTTCTTGTTGAATCTCAATGGAATGGATCCATACCTGAATTTTTTCAGTCGCCCTGTCTTGCACTTGGTCAACTGGCTCTTCATATTGGTCAGTAACCCCTCGCACCAGTTAAACATCGTTGGGGCCAAATAGTCCACAGTGCATTAGAATTGATATTTCGTTGCGTCATGTAACGCCTGGGCTCCTTCCACTCTAGTTATTAAGTGAGGAATTGTGTGCAAGGGAAGCACTTTGATAGATGAAATATATACCTTCTCGCTTTCAGTTTTTTGAGCCTCAAGACAGTGTCTCTGGATGAGCATGTTGGTACTCTCACTCCCTTCACAAGCTCCGAAGAGTTGGATTCTCTCCCCTCTCCTAGACAAACCAATAATGAGATAAATTTCCATCACATCTAATTCCAACTCTTAGTCCCCAAAGAAAAATATTTTTCATTCCACCTCCCATATACTAATCATATATTGGAGCAAATCCAGCTGAGCTCTCAACCATGATGTTTGGAAACATTTCAACAAACCACAATCATGCAATGCATTGATGCAATTTTGGTTTTGTAATGCATGGTGGTCTTCAACCTCGTGGCCTTTTTCTTTCCATTTAATTGACATCTCTAAGGAAATCATCTGCAAAACATGTTTAAAAGGTATTTTAGGGGATTTCACAGGAGTAATTTTGGACATGATACATAGAGATGGTTGTATTTCTTATTTCAAAATCCTCCCCGTGGCCAGTGAGACTATCTGAATGAATTCGCCGCTGGTGGAACACTACCCTAATAGGCTAAACACATCCAACACGACCCCGATAGCTTGAAATCACGCTAGTCACGAGCAATTTTGAGGCTTGAAATCCTCCCCCCAAACTCCCTATTTCTAAAAATAAATGATAAATGAATGGAGTTAAAATGAAGAGGAGGCTCAGAGCTCTTACTTGACACTTGCGGATCGAAGAATGGTGTCCTAGATCCCCCACACCACAGATTTTAACTTCAGAGGGAAAATGGACAAAATTCTCTTCTTAAAATAGAAAGGTGAAAATGAATTTACTTTTTGGTCTATTTATATATTTTTTTAAATTTTCACCAATATTTTATTATTTTTCCTCAATATTATTGATGTTTGTTGTTTTTATGCAATAACAAGACTTTCACACTGTTGGTGATTATTTCTAATGCAAACGAGTTGTATTTTATCTCTTTTTCGGGCTTGATAAACATTTACGAAAAAGGAACCCCCTAGAGTCAACTTTCAGCTCTTTTCTAACTCTCGAAAAATGACAATATTGCCGAGTACTTGTCATTTCAAACTCGTTAAAGTGAATGAATTGACGTAATACAAATATAATTTTATCCCTTTTTCGGGTTGAGATTTACTATTTACAAAAAAGGAATACCTTGATCAAACATGGTCAAGATGTTCTCTAGAATATTGTTTTCTACCTTTTCGGATTCGAGAGACGATTTACAAAAGGGGACATGATGGAGTTTCCTTTTTGGTTATTTTAAAACTCCTTAAACATGAAAATTCACAGAGTTTCCCTTTTATTGGACTCATTAAATATTAAATGACGAAATACTTGTCACCATGACGAGACCGATTTTCTCCTTCCTAGGGCTCGTTAAAATTACTAGGATGGATTCATTCGAAGAAGGCTGAACACTACCATTCACAATCCAACAATTAAGTGGCAGGAAAAATTTGGGTCAAACTACTTATGAGAAGGATTTGATGGTCATACTACATAAAATAGACACTTGGTGAAGTTAATTTCTCGGGCGAAATTTCCAAATCAGAATTGATCATCATAGTTTCAAGTGTATCTTGGAGTGCAATGCTTACCCTCTCTGCAACAAAATAAATGACATACCAAAATGTTTGGATATAACTATGAGATAGTCTCTAAGAAGGTTCAAGATAATGTTGTGGTTGATGCCTTGTCTAGAAAATTTGAGGAGGACGACACCCTCTTATCCTTATCTTTTCCCATACATTTTTGGATTGAGGAGGCATGCAACGAATGGTTCACTCATCCATCTCTTTCCCAAATAATCAAATGGTTACAAGGGGATCCTAAACCCCTAAGGAGTTATACTTGGCAGGAAGATATTATTTGATATAAGTATTGTGTGTTTCTCTCCCCTCACTCCACACTCAAACCCCACATCTTAGTGGATTTGCACTCCCCACCCATTACAGACCATTTTAGCTTTCATAAAACTTATGGTCATGCACACTGCTCCTTATTTTTGGCCAGGATGAGACTATAATTTCTTACATTTCTAGTTGAATGTGATTTATTCTAGCATAACAAAAGGGAAATAGTGAAAACACGAGGAATGCTATAAACCTTGCTACTACCTTCTTCTATATGGATTTATTTCTCCATGGAATTCATTATTGGTCACCCTACCAGGTAAAAATTCATTTATAATGGTGGTAGTGGATTGCCTCTCCAAATACACCCATTTTTGTTCCCTATTGCATCCATTCACTCCAACCTTGGTGGCTCAAGTATTCATAGATGAAATTTTCAAATTGCATGGCATGCCTACTTCTATTGTATGCCTACTTCTGTTGTGTCTGATTGAGATCCCACTTTCACTAGAAAATTTTGGTAGGAGCTATTCAAGCTACATGGAACACAACTCCAAATGAGTACAACATATCATCCCCAGATGATGTTCAAGCTGAAGTAGTAAAAAAATGTTTGGAGACCTACCTAAGGTGATTTTCTTTAGAAAAACCACATGAATGGGTGTTGTGGTTAATTTTAGTTGAATGGTGGTATAATACTAATTTTCATGAAGCAACCAACATGACACTATAGGCGGTGGTGTATATCCAAATCCCACCTTCACTAACGTCTTATATTATAGGCTCTTTCAAAGTTCAGGTAATGGATCAGCTGATTTAAAACTGCGCCTCCACTCTTGCTCTTTTGAAGGATATTCTTCATCAAGTGTTAGAAATTAAATAATAGAGCAATGGAACACATAAAATATTGTAGAAAAAACAAGCAAAAAATGCATAAATAAGAGAGATAAATATATGTAGTTCACCCAATTTGGGATATGTCCATGGGGAAAGAGCCAATCCTTCCTTTTATATTATCTAGCAAAATTAAGAGATACAACCTACATCAAATCCGCTATAATCTCCTCTTAACTCTTATACATTGTCTCCTCTTTTCTTCATGCACAAAATAATATACAATCGTAATAAAATTCCCCCATATAAACCAAGGATTTCCTTATAGGACCAAAAACCCTAAATTAACATAACTTCTACCATTACATATTCTACTTAATGAATGGCCCAAATTTACTACCAAATTAAAATATTTTTCATGGAAAATTTTCTTCAAATTTTCACCTCGGGGGCGTTTCCCCGAACCCCCACCATGGGGGCCTAGATGGTTATCGCCACCCCCCTATGGACCACCCTAGTGGAAGTAGTGGGATGGGGGAAGCCCTCGCTCACCCCCCTTTAGGTACTAGGATACAACATTGGATGAAACAAAAAACCTTTGAACAATCAGGAAGAGAATCAAGCTCCACACCCAACACCAAGCTCTAAACCAGATGAAGCAATAGGTTGACCAACATCACTCGAAACAATATTTTCAAGTGGGTGACCAAGTGTTTCTTTGACTCGAGCCTTATAATAATATGCTTCTCAAAGAAAAGAGTTACAAAAATTAGCTCCAAAATTTTATGGGCCTTATACGGTGATTCAATGTATTGGATAAGTTGCCTATGAATTGGCCTTGTTAGCTACATAAAAAATCCATCCAGTCTTTCATATATATTTCCTTAATAAAGTGGGAGGACACAATTTCAAGGTTCAAACCATATTTCCTAAATTGGAAGATGAAGGTTATTTTTCGCTCTTACTATAATGGATAATGGATTCACGGGAAATGAATATTCATGGTCACACTATCAAGGAAGTCCTAATTCAGTGAAATACACCTTACCAGAAGATGGGAGAAGGGAACCAACAACTAATCTCAAAAAATTTCCGCATGTCCAACCTTGAGGACAAGGGTCATTCTAAAAGGGGAGGGCATGTTATGGTATAACCATAAACCATTTATTAATGTAATAGGTCCAAGGGGTCCTGTAAGAGTCATGATTAGTTAGTATAGTAAATACATCTCGTAAACGGTTAACCACATTAATGATGATTGTAGGTGGTTTCCCGCATTATAAAAAAGAGACCAAAATTAACCAGTTTGGTTAAGGATGATGAAGAAACATGCTATATATATTAATTAAAGTGGATAACCTTCATTGTATAAGGGACCATGAGTAGTTAGGGTTTTGGGTCTCATGAAACTATATATAGTCCAAGATAGAAAGGAAAGTCTCGACAAGTATTTTGTAATTGATCTCTTCTCTACTGGAGGTTGCCCCCTTAAATAGGCAAGTGAAAATTATTTTCTACTACTCATAACAAAATATTTCCATCTTCTCTCATTTCTGGAATTATTTTACTGGTATTTTATGGCATTCTAATATATCTGGAGGTTAAGAAAATTACAAAAGAAGAACACATAGGAAAATAACATAACATACCACAATACATCAAAAGAGCTGAAATAATTATGGTCTTCTTTTATTTATATCCAAGGAATATTTGACCTTACACTTGTGGCCTATTTTTTTAGATATCCCAATCCATTTATTTACCTAACTATCAAAAATTAGTTTTAAAATTGATTATGTTTTCAGTTATAGAACTATCCCTTTACAAATAATGAATGACTTTTTAAAGTGTACATGGGCTCATTTTTTATATTAGAACAATTTTAAAATCTTAATATTATATATATAATAAAAATATATAATATCAATGATCTCCATTTTACATAAAACAACACAAACACCCTTTTATAAAATTTCTACAATATATGTTATTTTAGGGGGTTTGACCCATTATATATATCTGCGTGTGTGTGTGTGTGTGTTTGAAATTGGGGCAAAGGTACATGTGGGATCAACAAATAAGCCATGGGTGATTTTGCGGACCCCCCTAGTGGTTTCAAAATAAGTGAGGGGGGTCCCACATTAAAAATATATTACCATTTTAGTGCACGGGTTGTTCAATCAAAACCACTTCGATGTGGACCCCCGTTAAACTCAGACGGGAGAAATGCTCCCACATTTAATTAATTTGGTTCATTAAACATTATAAGTTGTCGATTATTGTTCAAAGAGTACTCCATTTACCTCTCATGCAATACATTGAATTGAGTGCACCTACATATAATGAAGGAGGATATGAAATGATGTTAAGATAGTAGCTCCTCAAGCTATAAAATGATACTCCTATGTTAGAGAAACTAGATTCTGACCCCATTTCCACTATTGAATCGATGTAGGAGGTGCCACAAAGAAACACAATGAAAAACTCATCATATTGTGAATGGATAACCCCAATGTAATTATTAATGGAGTAATATCATCTATACTCTAATCCCTCTAGAGTGCAGTGATGAATACATCCTGATGTATATTTTTAGAAGTTTTACATTCGTAATACATTTTACTTCATTCTTTTACTTGTTTGAATTATGGAAAGTGGACCATACATAGGGAGAACCCATTGCTTACATATCACCACCCAACATCTCAATTTATTCTTCAGACATGAAAACTCTTCTCTTCATACTTGTTCATCTTAGGCTAGATTTTTGACACCCAACATGCAGGGTTTTTAAAACCATTCACCCTGATGCTTCTTAACATCCTTTATGTCAAACTTGTGTCACAAGTCAAGGCGAGAATTAATCCTCTACAAATGTTCTAATACCAGCAAACATGCCATGAGGGTTGGAAATTCCAATGAACAATATTCTCAATATGCATCTAACTGAGTAGTTGAGATGTATTTCAACAATGACCCCGTAAACTTAACAAAATTTAATTTCTAGGTGTAGAAAAAGTTGATCGATGATTGGGGTGCTAAAGAAATTTATTGGGTGAAGATGTTTTAATTTTGTTGTAATATGCTTTGTTAATTCTTCTCGTTATCTCTCAAGCTCTTGATCAAGTTCCTCTTTCCATTTCATTTCCCATTTATAAGATCTTAAATTGGGACTTATTTATCCCTGTAGAGTTTCTTATTGAAGCACTCTTGACTGATTTAGCTTAGGTGATGTAACCTCGGCTAGACCAACACTAGGTGAATCTTTTGTTGGATTACTTGGGCTTATATTTGCCTCAATATGTTTCACTGTTAGTCATGGTAAGTGATGGTATTCCACTAGCTTTACTAGGATATTTAGATTTGGTAAGCATTGGATTAGAAACACTACTATCAATATCATGTTCTCCACTTGGAGTAGCATTAGTGGCAGTGTAAAATTTGTTAAATAAAGGGGTTCACAATCTCTTCAATTCTAAAGCCTTTTCATCTAGGAAGGCTCTAATCTTAGGTTTTGTCACCTCACCGTCTTCATCATATTGTGGTAAGTTAGGTTGGAAGATGAAATCATCCATATTTCTTTCAGCTAGGTCATGATGACCAGGTGGCACAAGCGGCCCTAGAAATCCATTAACCAAGGGGGTCTAATCTATTTGATGTCCCACTTATACCTCACTCAATTTGGAGTAGGATACACATGTAGAGTATCAACTCGATCACCATAACTCAAAGGTTTTCCTTAGCTACAATGAATTAAATAAGAGAGCATGCACATAAAATTTGAAATCAATAAATAATTTGACACCATGTAACACCAATTGTAATGTGTAGAAGGATTATTTCACAAGAGGGAATTAAAGAGTGAGTCTCTAGAAGGAAAGTAATAATACTATCCCAAGAGAGGCACACGAGAGCAAGGAAATATTTTTTAACTATCTAGTGAAGTAATTCACATAGACACAAATATCATTAAATTAAATACAACACACATTCAAAAAGATAAGCTCCAAAGCCAATCAATTAGTTCAATTTATTTAGTACATATGGACATAACATATACCGTAAACATCTAAAGAATAGTCTTACAATATTCACGATACTTTCATGAAAATGTGTTGGCTCAGCGAGATTATTATTAGGTGAAAGATACAAGTACATAGTTACAATGGTAAGACACTAGTTCCAATAGTGGAACATTAAGTCACTTTTTGCTTCTCCAAAGAATGATATTCTCTCCTATGCCAAGCTAGAGAAACCAAGGCTGGCTCTCTGAAGTCTATGGCTCCAAAAGCCATTTTATTGAGTTATGAGGGTGTATTTATAACCAATGAGGTGACTCTCCACCTCCCATGTGACTCCTCACCTCCCTCATAACACTTGAGATTTTCCTAGTGACTCTTTAGTCCACTTGTGATTTTTCATATTCCACATGTGACTCTCAAAATTCCACACATTTACATATTTTCATTATTTTTGAAAATACTTAATCACATTCCACATCATGTGGAAAGACCCATTGACCCATATAACATTGTGATGACATTTTTACAAGCCATAACTTGGTAATGATGACATGATGGTATGGCAGTGCCAAGCTGCTCTCCTTTCTACTTTGACTTTGACTTCTTCATGATAGATCTTTGCTTGTTTTTCATCTTCACCCTCCAAAGGGTATAGGTGAATATTGAAACCTTCCAACTCAACTTCTTTGTCTTGATATAAGGTTCCTTTGTGTTCTTTATGATGGTTCTTCCTCGGTTCCCTCTTCACAAGTACTCTTATGTAGCCTCTCCTTATTGAACTCTCTTCAACACTACCCTGTCATTTTGTAATGATGATATTTTTAGATGGAGGCCACTTATTCCAAGCCAACATCTGTCCAAAAACCATCTATTCTATTTATTCTTACTCATGGAAGATGTTGGTGTAGATGAGACAACATGTAAGGGTTTTAAGAGCAAGAGGTTAGAGATTTCACAATTAAGGGCTTTAAGATCTTAGGGAGGCCTAATGACTGGCTAGAGCTATGAAATTCAAAGTACATGAGGGCTTGACATGTCTTCTCACATAGTGATGAGGTCTAGGAGTCAATGTACTAAGCTTACTTACTGATTATATATAGTGAGAAGTGCCCAAGAAGAAGGAGACAATGATTGTGCAGTTGGGAATCACAGGGACTAAGGAAGGCCTCAATATTGACTGGAATTATGAAATGCATAGTAGGGAGAAATATAGGGCAAAGGATTGCATAGTGAGGGATCTCAATTAGTAGGAATATTCATTGTAACTATGTAATGAAAAATGATTGGGGACATACTCAGTGAATTTCACACTTGAGGAGCTTAGTGACTATAGTGACTTCTTGATCACTGGAACAACGCACTGCATAGTAAGAGGATCTCTTGATGAAAGGAAATGCACAATTGGGAAATTTAGTGAGAAAAATAAGCATAATTGTTGAATATAACTATGCAATGTGTAGTGTAGGGCAGGAGGAAACAAGGATTGCACAGTCAACATGGCCAGATAGTTGAATTGATGGCTTAAGTTCAAGGGTTTCTCATTGTGCATATGGAGGAGGGATATTGTATTCTAGGAATACATAGTGCATAGTTTCAAGAGATATAGGGGCTTCACTGTGGCTTGGGAATGCGCAATGTGCAGCTCAAAGAGGGAGAAAAGTTGTCTAAAGATTGAGCAAGTTGCAAAAACAACGAAGGCTTTGAAATGGCCGTGTGGGATCAGTGAGGCTAGAGGAAACACGACATGAAATCAAGTCATAAAATGGTGATATCACACTTATATAAATTCAACATACACCATTGAAATCAAAATTCACATTCATATCTTGAAATGACAACAAAGAAACACTTGTTTCTAAGTGCAATATTTGAAATGTCACTTTGCAACACTTAGAATACAAGTAACAACATGAGTTTCGACTATAACCAATCCGTGCGCTAAGCCATGGGTAAGTTTCTAGCACATATTATTATGACATATATTATCAACTAATGCATAAGAATGCATTAAGGAGGTCTCTAGTGGTACACTAAGATGCGACACATGCAAGAGTGAAAATTATCAAAAGAGGAGGTTGCGATAGTAAGAAAACATGAAAACCACACTTGAAAAAGCTAAATAAAGTGAAATAGAAACATTATATAGAGAAGAGAACACAAAAGAACCACTTTTGAAAGTGAAATAAATAAAAAGTAACAGTCACAAAAGTGAAAGCGATAGTTGAAAAAACTCACCCGAGTGATGGTACAATTGCAACTAGAAGATAATTCATCAACTGAAGATTGTGCACTGATTATCCATAGGGACTACATATTCCCTATCCTTAAACACTATGTAATCAATTCTCTTAGCATATGTGTATTCACTATCAACAAGGACTACATAGTTCTTCGCTTTCTAATTTGTACATTGACTGCTAGGCTTGCTTGAAAGAAGAGCGCTTGTAAATGCATGAAAGGATAAGAATGCGTGATCAAGTGACTCTGATGGTTATAACCTTAGAGGAAGACTTATGAACTTATAAAATCATCAATCAATCATGAACTGACTGAGAAAAATCAAGGAATGACGGATCATAGGATCACAATTATGCTTTAAAATTCAAATGTAGGAAACTTTTTGGAGGGTGTTTGTCGCAACGACAACACTTGACCACACACTCGTAGAACTATAACTTCTATGATTTGGTCTAAATTTATGCACAATGTCTAGTATCTTCGGAAGCATTGATTCATTGTGTGGATTTCTTTGGTTTTCCCACTTAACCTGATTATAGATGTAGTCTCCTCTATTCCTTCATCGGTTAACCTCACTCACAAGTATTGTTGTATCACAATTGTTTCAATTCAGGAGAAGGGTAATATAGTTGCTAGCTTATGATTATAAGAGTCTTGGTTTTAATCTCTGGTGTTGCTCCACTGCTAGCAAGCATGTTCAGTACCTTGACAAAGTCACTACAAGAACTCAAGCATCACTTCACTACTAGTAGGCCTGTTCATTACCCAAATGAAGTTACTTTATTCACCTATATATGTAGGAAGCCTTTCTCTTATTCACCCTTTATTTATTTATTTATTTAAATGTGCTTAGGAACTTACTATTTTACCAAGGAAAAAGAGGGATCCCGACTTATTGAGAGTGGAAGAGGTTGTTCCTTCAGAGATGGTTGTATATACCTCTGATGTTGACATGCTTGCTATAAATTTTCCCATTTCCATTCTCTACTTGATTGGATCAACAATACAAAAAACCATTTAATTACAATACTGGGTTAGGAATGAGGATCCTAGAATAAATATGGGTGTCATTTTTCTACTCAATTTTTTCCTTCTCGAATGGATCTTATTTTCCATTGAGACATCATTGATCTTAAAATATATGTAGGGTGAAACAAAGAAGATGAAGACAAATTAGCTAAGAGTTTCTCATCATCAAAATATCCATTTAAAACTTTTCCACATTTTCTCTTGAGCCAAGTGAGAAAAATTTTGATTCAAAGTCTTAGTGAAAAAAACATGAAAGAAAATACATGACACGATAAGAGGGAAAAAACAAAAGAATAAGAAAATGAAAGACTCAGAAGAAAAGAAACATTCATGATGGGAAACAAGAGACAAAGTAAATACACAAAATAGATGCAGAGAAAAATACAGGGTGAATGCAATGCAAAGTGTTATCACTAAAATTAATATTGATGGGCTACTTCAACAATCAACCTAGAGTAACAATTTCAAACCTACTTTTAGCTGAAAATTAGCCTTTTCAACCTGAGAGGGCTCTCTCAAGGATATAGAATGATATTATCTAAATGAAACTCAATAGATGGTTAACTTTAAAATTGGGTTTTAAGTGTGTTTTTTATGTAGGTGAAATATGTGGACAAATCACTGCCATTGGGCATATGGAGTTAGTGTAAAGAACTCAATGACATGTGAAACTCCTCTCATGGAAGATGAGGCATATAGATATTCTGATAAACGATAACATTCACAAGAGACTAAGTGTTTGAAGGAAGTTACAACATGTAAGTCATGAATTCTAAGTAATCAAACACTAGGATACTGAAGATAAAATTATAGAATACAAAAGTCAAATACTCATGAGAATATCAATGAATCTAAGGTAAAGAGAAGCAAACTGCCATTATATATTACTGATGAAAAGTTTTAAAATATTAGTCTGTAGTAAACATCAATCAACCCTGTCTCCCTCAATAATATTCCTATTTATAACTTTAGGCATCTTTACATTGATTCTCCCAACAAGGCTGGACCTTCGAATACTTTTGTTGACACCTAATATAACCAAAAGCATATTACAAGGAGATAAAATAGACAACTACTATTTTTCAGACTTAGAAACCTAATAGGAATATAGAACATATTTATTACATTAACATACTTTTAAAGCTTCATATTTACATTGAAAATGTCATGTGACTAAGGTGGCACGGACCATGACTGAAAACATAAATACTCCCACCAAGTCAGGAGACCTGTCTTCCAAAATTTTAAGAGGTGGTGCCATAATTGTTGATGAAGCTTCCATGATGAGCTGGAAATTTGAAAGGATTTTTCGAAGAGTATGTATTCATAAAAACATTCACTTGATGATCTTTGACCTTTCCACATGGCTGGATTGTCTCAAAAAGACAATCAAGACTTGAAAATTTTTCAAAATCTTCTTCACTACAGAAACAAGGGACTTTTAGGCAAGTCCATAGCGAGAGTTTATATCACCTTTAACTTTGAACATTTCTAAAAACTATCTCCTCCCTTTCTTGAGATGAGGTTATTTAATGAGTAAAAATAACTAAATACAAACCTTTACCTGCCTCCTTCATGAAAAAACCTATGATATATAGCCAAAAATAATCTACATCGATTTTGTAGCATTTTCTGGGCTTCAAGCCCAAGACACGCTACAAACTTGCCTAATTGAAAATGGACTTGAAAATTTTTCATTTCTTCTTCAAAATTTTCCCACGGCTCTATAAGCGATGAACTAAAAAAATGCACAAAATATTAAAAAAGTTTTTTATGCCCTTTTCAAAATTAGAAGCTTCACCCTTGGAATTAGAGGCTTTAGTTTCCACAGGTTCATATATGACTGTTATTTTTAAAACTTTTTTCTTGAGCTCTGATTGTATCATTTCCATATTCCCTTCCAACTCTTTCACTTGAATTTTAAGGTTCTTTCTCTCTGCCTGCAACCAAATATTCCTTTTCCTTGTATGTTTCATCACCCTGCATAGAGGAAGGGTTCGCTTCAACAATTTCTTTGCATTAGTTAAAGCCTCATTATAATGATTAAATTTCTCATTTAATTTTTCTTTGAACTCCTCCACCATTTTTCTTTCTAGCTTAGCTTCCTCCAATTCCAACTTTGCTTCAATAAATTCCTCCCTGGCTTCCTTCAACTGCTCCTTTAAAAGCCGCACTTCAGATTTTTCAATGAATTTCTATTTGTCTTTCCTCTGCTTAATGATTTCTTCCTTAGTTGGAGATAAGTCAATGATGTATATTGACATAGGTTGCTTTCCTTTTTCTATCACTTCAGTGCTTTTATCAGCCTTGAAACCTTTGGAAAGCTGTAATCTGGTGAGTGGTTTTCTTGGTTTGAACACAAAACCTGCATCTTCACCTGAGAAGTCAAGTTTTTTGGCAGTGAAGCCCTGCTTTTTCTTCTTTCTTCCTTTCACATCCACAACTTTGACCACTAGAGTTTCTTCTATATCTATATCTTCTAGAGTTTCCTCAAGGTTACCTTTCCCCAGTGTTTGGTTCCTAGTTATCCTTATATGACTCTTTTTATTGGGCTTTGGCTTGCTACTTGTTGTAGAGGTAAATCCCCTCTGCGGATAGAGGAGATCCCTACTAGCCCAGATTGGGTCTAGCAACAATCATATCATGCTAAGGCACAAGGTTCTAATTGCAATAGACCAAATTGCGAAGAAGGCCTACCTGTTGACGGGAAAATATGTCCGGCCAATAGTAGGGGATCTCCCCGGTAGAAAGTCCCAATTAGACTTTGAACCGTTTGGAGTAGGGATCCCGTCCGGGGTGTGGGTCCAGCTACCACTTAAATGACTATCTCTTCGGTTTCGAGCAACCTGATTGAAACTGCAAACATACACTTATTAACACGATATAGAATACATGACTGATGAATAAAACCGATATATGACACTGTGCATAGCAAGGGAACTCATTCACACGATACAGAATACATGACTGATGTATAAAACCAATATATGACACTGTGAGTAGCAAGGTGATAGACAGAATGCATACACTCAGGAAGTGTCGTTAGCAACACATCTATGAGGTATGCATGCAGGATAATCTGACCGCCAAAGAAACAGTTCTTTGTGGTAAGAATATCCCTTGACTTTCCGAAGGATATAACGAAATGCTAATAAAACAGTTCATTAACATTCATCATGAAGTAAATAATAAACTTGAGCATCATCAACACAATCACAGATAGCTATGGTGCATGAATGATACTATTAATAACACAGATTCATTAATCAAAAGATATTCTGAAACTGTACGCAGAATACACACAATGTTGTCACAGCTAAACACATCATCCAATCAAAGGGGTTTTAACATGTATTGTATTTTATTGTATTTCATATATCAAGAGTATGCTTCTTAAGCTACAATGCAATGATGCCTTTCAGTCCACAAAAGAGCAGCCTTTAACAATGCTTCCCACTGGGGTATTTATAGATTCAACAGCCGCACTTATGGCCTTCCGACGGTTCAACTTCCCGACGGTTCAACTTCCTGTTTGTACAAATTGCGACCTGCGACCTGGTCGCAAATGCGACCTGCGACCTGGTCGCAATTGCGACCTGCGACCTGGTCGCAAATGCGACCTGCGACCCAGCGTTTGCAACTTATGAAGGTGGTCGCGCAATCGAGGTTCCTGGAGCGCCGACTTTCTTGCCTTTGATGAAGTCTTTCCAAGTTTGGTAATCCGCCGTTATAGGAGCGACAAGAGGGCTTTCCTCTTTTATCCGAAGCATACATTCTAGAGCATTCGGCACCAGAGTCTCCTTCTTCTGAGAGATCATCATTGAGAGAGAAGCAAGCTTGGTGTAGATTTGCACTGGGGTGACAAGCAACCGATTCAGGTTCTCTTGTGATGCTTCGAATTCCGGTGCGGCGGCAGCTTGTCTTACTGGCTGCAGAAAAGACTGAATTTCCTGCTCTACCTGTTCCCAGCCTTTAGTTTCATTTAGTGCCCCTAATGATGGAATGTGATGAAGATCGTTCATGGAGTCGATACCACTGATTAGGTGATTATACGCAGACACTACTTTGTCCAGATCTTTGGACAGCTTGTCTTTGGATTGCATACTCATCCGAATCTGCACTTTGTCCTCTTGCGTATGACTCCAATCCTTTCGAGGCACGTGTTCGGGAGCTTGCTGATACTGGGTTGTCCAATTCATCATTTTGTCCAAGGCTGTCGAGGCTTCCTTGAGTTGTTCGTGTTTCTGCTTGGTTTCTTCCCGTGCCTCTGCCAATGGGGCCACTGTTTGTTTCAGGGTGAACATTTCCTGGTATACTTGCCTCATTTTCATCTCCAAAACATCACATTCCTTCTTGACCGCCAGTGGAACCTCATTCACTTGAGCGGTCCTACCCTGGAGCTGGAGCATCTCATTTTCTAGCCTTGATTTCTCTTGCTCTGCCGCTTTTAGCCGGTTCTGTAAAGAAATAATCTCTCTGCTCATCCTTGTGACATTTTCTTCTGTGGCTGCGGCAAAAGCGGTGCCTGCTGACGCTATCATAACCGGATTTGTCCTTGTGTCTGTGACAATGTCCTTTCCGGTGGAGACTGGGGAGATGGCAGGATAGCCTGACGTCAAGGATTTCCTCTTCTCTTGCCGTATCTTGAAAGAGAATTGGTCAAAGGTTAATCTGGTCAAGTCGAAGACTTCTTCTTCTTGCTCCCCCAGAAAGTCATCAACATGGAGGTTACTTCCCGCACCACCTGCAGGGATATTCAGGGGAGATAGATCAATGTCATCTATTATTTCGATTTCTACATCCTGCGTTTGACCCTTTTCTTTCTCCTTTTGCTGGCGCTCTGCTTCCGCCTTGTCATGCTCTTCCTTCTTCCGGCGTTCTGCCTCTGCCTCTGCTTCCTTTTCCTGTTTCTTCTTTGCCGCGGCGGCCTGCTCTGCCTTTTTCTGATGATCGACTTTATCGAGCTCTTCTTTCAGTGCCCGTTCTGCTGCCGCTTGTGCCTCCTTTTCCTGTCTTTCTTTCTCCTCCTCTTTCTTCCTTTTCCGTTCTGTTCTGGCGTCTTTCTTTCGTTTCTCTTCATCTTCCTTCCTCTTCTTTTCCTCTTCCAGTTTGGCCTGGGATTCTGCTTCCCTTTGCTGATCTGCGGTGTCAGGTTCTGCACCAGTCTGTGTTCTTTTATCTTTGGAGGAGGAAGAACCTCCAATGTTCTGATACTCTGCTCCTTCTCGGTCAGGGTCGATTCCTGGTGCGAGATGCCGGTTAGCGTTATACCAATTTCTTCTCTCATCCTCATCCGGGCACTCGACGTGTTGATAACTCCATCTGAAATTGGCCCTTTTACAATGTTCGGGAACTATCCTGACTGGATCGTAATTTCGGCGGTCCAGATTTCTGAAGTGATAGCTTTTCACCTCTTCCCCTTCACGCGCTACTTCTCTGGAGTCTTTGACCGTGTAGGAACCAATGGTGAGAGGTAGAGCAGGCCAAGGTTTCTTCTTCCCTTTGGCAAGGACGTTAGAGAAACCCAAGGTCATCTGAAAACATACCTCTTGTATGAGCACCTTGTCGGTAACAAACTTAGGTAGAGCGTGTGGTGCTTTAAACGAGCCAAATACTCGGATGATTGTGAATTCAGCGAATGGGAACCAGTGTGCCACCTGACCTAGTGTTTCCATCGCTCGCCAAGACATGCAAGGGGCATCTTGACCAAATAGTTTCCCGTAGAGGGCGGGCATGAATATGTGAGAGATTTGCTCGATGTCCGGCATGTACCTAGATTCCCAGAATACCCTGGTTTGCAAGTGTATTGCCTGGGTCTGTTCGGGGTCCCAATTATGTGGCCATCCCTCAACATGCATCTGGGCACAGACAGCATCTAATAGATACGAAGCCATGTAGAATTCTGATGGCGCTCCCTCATCTGGGGCTAAGGCTGAAGCCAAGTTTGTGTGCATGGAGCCCATTAATATTCCCGCCCAATTGAATCGAGTGCCGTGGACTGTTACATGTTCTATGATGGTTGCCCATGTTCCATTGAAGGTGGTGGCGTCCGAACGTCCGTATATCCTGCACAGCATGGCGGCCACTAGCTTATAGACTTTCCTCAGACCGGCCACCGGGTACTCCTGGTCCTTTTGGATCTTAAATTTGTCTGGTTCTGCCCACCATCTTCTGATCGTGTCAACCATCGGCACTTCATTTGTAGCGAACCATCTTGGGGTGAAGTTTACCTCTGCTTTGGGTAGGGAGTAGTAGACCTGTGCTCTTGAACTTTCCAATGTTACGAAAGCTTTCCTTGCACTATCTCGGATTGCGAAGCTTTTCGGATCCGTCTTCTGTATGATCCAGTCCAGCATTTCAGGGCATGGAAAGATGGCAGGATGAGGCCCAGCCAGGTGCAGTCTGGACCTTCTGACTTTCAGATATATTTCACGGTCCGGGAGATCTTCTGGTAACTTCTCTGCTGTCATGGCAAATTCATGGTATACCTCATACCACCTGAGGCTATCCTCCTTTGCGAAGGTGCAAAGGGTGTCTCTGTATATTGGCGGCGGAGATATTTGTATGTCTGCGTCTGATTCTTCCTCCACCACCTGCCTGCGTCTCCTTCGGGATACCCGGGGTGCCATATTGCTCGAGTCGGAGGGGACCGGTACTGTGTCTGCTCTGAATTCACCTGCTGCATTTAGAACAGAATCACAGGATAAGAAAGACATGATGATAATGGCTAAAAGAGTCTAAGCATGCAAAGATAATCTACTGTTCTCTAGGAGTCGCTGAGTCGCTGCTCTGCAAAAGGACTCACCTGCGACCTCTGCGACCTTGCGTACCAGGCCCGCAGGTCGCGCAGTCGCCGGAAAGGGACTTTCATACCTCGCGACCTCTGCGACCTTGCGACCGGGTCGCAGGTCGCAGGTCGCAATTGCGTTTTGCGCGCGCGCGACTTTGCGGCTAAGTGTTTACAAATGAGAAAAAAATGCGGTTTGAAAGGTCCAGAAATTACCATAAGGCATGGCCATGAGGATTTAGGCAAGGGGCAGGCGACCTTGGGGTTTTGTGGGAAACACAAAGACAGCAGCAATCCAAAGAAAAACCCCATCCTTCTTGGTAAATAAATAGGACCGTGGGGAGGCTCAAAAAATGGCAAGAAATGTTTATGCAGGAAACATAGGGAGGAAAACGGCAACTTACCCGGAAGAAAATGCGCCAGTCAACCTGTCAGAGCAAATCCGCGGTTTTCGCTGAGAGTCACAAATGCGACCTAGCGACCCGACCTTATATAAAAAGGTCGCACGTGCAGACGTTTAATGCGGTCGCAAGCTGCAAGTTTGCGACCTTGCGACCTCGCGACCTACAGGTCGCTAGGTCGCAAGGTCGCTGGGTCGCAAATTTCTTTAAAACTCCACTTCGCGACCTTGCGACCTTGCGACCCCAAGGTCGCTAGGTCGCAAGGTCGCAAATTGGCGATATTCCGACCCTTGCGACCTGTGCGACCTGTGCGACCTTGGGTCGCAGAGTCGCCTAGGTCGCCTGGGTCACAAATAAAGTATATGCGACTTAGCGACTTGCCTTTAGAACTTTACTTGGTCTCTTTTCCTTTTAGTTTAAAGGGGGGGGGCTCCAAAAATTTTGAAGTTTGTGTTATGATTTTATGTATTTTTGGAGGGTGTTGTAGGAGCTACAACAAATGGCGATTCACTGGATGAATTCAGAGTCTCTGCTGATGAACGGTCAATGAGGGAGGAGGGAGGGGATCTAGTACTTGCTTGTGCTTGGTTACCTTAGAGTTTACACTTTCCTTCCTTTGTCACCCTGCATAGTCACCTGTTCCTTTTGGCTTGTTGGGTGCAGATCAACCGATTTTTTAATTTCTCATGCCCCAGGATCGAGAGGGTTGGGGAAACCTTGGACAACTGCAGGGTCCGGTACAATTATTTCGTCCTCATGGTGTTGCTCCGCTGCCAGCGAACCTCTCGGCTCCGGCGGAGTCACGGCCTAAGGGGTCGTGAACGTTGCTCCGCTGCCAGCGAGCCTGGTAAGTACCCCGGCGGAGTCGTTACAACACCTCTCTGCGCAGGAAGCCTTTCTCAAACCTTTACCCTTTATTCGTGTGCGATTGCACTTATTTGAGAATTGTGCCTGTGGCACTTATTTAGATGGGCATATTTTGCCTGGGCGGTTGAGGGATCCCGACTTATTTTGCTTGCAGAGAGGTTGCCCCTGGTATCATATGAGGACTCGGGTTTTTCCCGGATGACCTGCAATTCTCTTGAGTTAGCCCTGTTCCTTCACGATCCGGTTGCGTCTATGCAAGACCCTTTACTACCTGCACCCTTTAAGCTGCTAGGTGGTTCCTTATGCTCGAAGACTCTGGTAAGACCGTGTATTATCCTTAGGTGCCCATTACAAGCGAGTTTCGACTACCCCGTGCTTTGCGGGAAGGGCCTTTCATCAGCATAGAACCTCTTCAAGGAGTGATCTGGTTGCGGGCATTTTAGAAAAGGTATTCTTTGAAAGGTCAGGGAAAAAGTCTTTTTCTTTTCTTTCTTTCTTCTTCTTTTTTCTTTCTTTTCTTTTCTTTTCTTTTTCTTTTCTTTTCTTTTCTTTTTTTTTTTTTTTTTTTTTTTTTTTTTTTAACAAAAGAAAAAACAGCTTCTATGATACAGGGGGAAAACAGCCCTTTGAGGGCTATTCAAGTAAAATAGTGTTTGAGATCATGCCCGTTTACCGGGAGGACCTCGGCTTTACCTTCTAAAGTTTGCAATCGGAAAGTATGGGAACCTATCTTTTCTTTAACCTAAAAGGGACCTATCCACAGTGCTTGAAATTTTGCATGTTTTCCTTTCTCTTCGTGCGCCTTATCCCACTTTAGGACAAGATCTCCTACTTCAAATTTTTTATCTCCTGCAGACTTTTTATCGAACCATTTTTTGATCCGACTCTGGTGGATGGCGAATTTCTCCCGGGTTTTCTGCCTTTCCTCTTCTAGTTTCAGCAAGGTGTCAATGCGGATTTGCAAGGCGGGACAAGGGGTACCGTGGCACTCTTGAGACAACTGCAAAGCGGGGAGAGACAAATTTGGCGGGAGGACGGCTTCTTTCCCATACACGAGAAAATATGGTGAGGTGCCTATTGATGACTTAGGGGTGACGCGATCAGCCCAAAGTGCGTTTTGGAGAGCGTTATGCCAGTTTCGTTGGTGAGACAGAAGAGTCTTTTTGACGATGCGGATCAGATTTTTATTTGTTGATTCTGCTAGACCATTTCCTTGGGGATAGTACTTCGCGGAGTGTTTAAGAACAATGCCATTTTCTAATGCAAAATCATATAATTTAAAAGATGAAAAATACGTTGCGTTATCAAACACTAAGGAAGTTGGAACGCCAAACCTGGTAATGATGGAGTGAGTGACAAATTGCATTACCTTCTGATCGTTGACTTGACGTAATGGTACCGCTTCAACCCACCTGGTGAAGTAATCAGTGGCCGTAAGAATGTACCTGTGTTGCTTAGAAGAGTGGGGTAGAATCTCACCAATGACGTCTAAACCCCATTGTTGAAAAGGTTCTTCTACTGCTACTGATAACAAAGGAGCAGCCGGACGCGCTTCTCGGCTTGCAAATTTCTGGCATTGAATGCATTTCCGAACATACGCGTGAGCATCTCTAAACAGGGTTGGCCAATAATAACCCGCACGCATAATTTTATGAGCAGTGGTATCTCCGGCGAAATGACCTCCCGCTGGTCCATCGTGCAGCTCGGTTAAGACCTTCTGAGCTTCATCCTGTTCTAGGCAGCGCAACATTACTCCGTTTGAATGTTTCTTGAAGAGCTTCCCTTGGATTAACTGGTAGGACGCGGCTTTGAGTCTGATCGCACGTTTCTGCCGGGCATCTAGATTTGATTCCAATACCCCGTGTGCCAAATATCCCGAGATATCCGAGTACCAAGACGGGTTCCTTTCCTGGGGCATGACGTCAGTTTGGTACATGTCAATCTCTTGCTCCCAATTATCTTCTTCATTTTTTTGGGAACCTGCGGCCTCCGCAGCCATTTGGCATAGACCTTGCCCTTTAACCGTGTGTGCCGGCTTAAACTCTAGGTCGTACTCTTGCATACACGCAACCCAGTTTCCTCTCCTCTCACCCAACTCTTGCTGCATGAATAGTGATCGAACAGCTGGATGGGGAACGTAAACTGTGACATGGTTCTTCAAGATGTATGGTCTGAAATGTTTAACTGCTTTGTACACCGCATAAGCCTGTTTTTCGATTTCAGGATAATTTAATTCAGCTCCCTATAGGCCAGTGCTCATGAACGAAATGGGACGCTCGTCATTATTTCCGTCCTTCTGTGTGAGCACGGCTGCCAGGGATGAATCAGAAGCGAACGTGTACAGGCTGAAATCTCTGCCGAAATCTGGGCTCTGGAGAGAAGGCGCTTCGGCTATAGCTTTCTTGATCTGGTCGAAAGCTTCCTTTTCGGGTTGATTCCATTTGAAAATGGCATTTTTCTTTATCATCCCTTGTAGTGGTTTCACTATCTGGGTGAAATCTGAGATAAACTTACGTACAAAATTGATTTTGCCCAAAAAGGATTGCATTGCTTTCTTACCGCTGGGGAGAGGAATTTGAGAAATGGCTTTTGCACGTTCTGGATCAACGACAATGCCTTGCTTCGTTATGATATGACCTAGCAGATTCCCTTCTGCTACGGCGAAAACACTTTTCTTGGGGTTAAGCGAGATACCGTATTTTCTGCATCTTTCGAAAATCTGTCTGAGGTGACGCAAGTGATCCCCCCGATGTTTGGAAAACACAGTAACGTCATCCAAGTAAACCACCACACTTTGACCTATCAGACCTCTGAATGCTATGTCCATCGCTCTCTGGAAAGTTGCTCCGGCGTTGATTAACCCAAAGGGCATACGTCGGTATGCGAAAGTTCCCCATTTAGTCCGGAAGGTAGTCTTTAACCGGTCTGGTTCAGCCACCAGTACTTGATTGTAGCCAGAGAAGCCGTCCAACAAAGAGAACATCTCTGAGCCGGACACTGCTTGTAATATCTGCTCCATAGGGGGCACTGGGTAATTATCCTTACTTGAGGCCCGGTTCAAGTTCCGGAAATCTACACATAATCGAATCTCACCCGACTTTTTCCGTACCGGCACTAAATTGGACACCCATGTGGAATGGCGGACTTTGAAGATAATGCGGGCGTCTAAAATTTTTTTGAGTTCTTTTAGAATTAGCGGCTCCATTGTAGGGTGTACTTTCCTAAGTTTCTGTTGGAAAGGTTTTACATTTTCTTTAATTGGTATCACATGTTGTATAATTCGCGTATCGTATGTGCGTAAGTCCTCATAGGTCCAAGCGAATACGTCGCGATACTTGCGAAATAATTGAGTGAAATCTTGGGCCTCTTGGGGGGTGCAGTCTTTCCCCCGGTTGATGAATTTAGGATTATCTTCCGATCCCAAGTTCACTTGTCGATGAGCCAAGATCGAGCTCTGCACTTTTGCATTTGGGGGCCCACGGAAACGGTTTTGCAGATCAAACAACTTTTCCAGTGATACCACCCCTTTAGGCATGGGGTTTCCCTTAACCTGCTCGTACTCCTTTTGCATAGCCTGGTCGTGCTCATTTTCATCTATAGCAGCGTCTTTGAATATTTCTGAGTTGCACATAAATTCCAGCACATGTTGATCATCATCAAAAACACGCAGATTAGTGATGTTGTCTGGCACGGATGGTCTATACATAACTTCAATAGAAAACCCGTCCCTCAAAGGGGTAAACCTGGCGGCAGCATTAGCTAGAGTGTCTGCTGCTGCGTTATGCATTCTTAGAACAGACTTAATTCCAAAAGCATCAAAGGAAGAAATTAATCGCCATACCTCTTGCTGGTACGCCTTCAAATGTGTACCTCTTGCTGGTACGCCTTCAAATGTGGAGACAAACAGTGAATAGTGTTGCGTACCTGCCGAGTGATAATCTCGGAGTCACCAATGACTCGTAAGCATTTCACTTTCAAATCCAACGCCTTCTTAAGCCCGAGGATCAGAGCTTCATACTCGGCAGTGTTGTTAGTGCATTGAAACTCGAGTCGACAAGAGACTAGGAATTTTTTCTTATGTGGATCAAGCAAAACGCAGCCGGCACCAGAACCATCGAGGTTCTTGGAACCGTCGTAATACAATGTCCATATATCGTTTTCCGGCTCCTTGGGGGCAGTGTCTTGCGGAGGAATTTTGGGTTGGTGTGATAAAGTTTGAGCTTGTTCCTCTGCGACGAGTGTCATCTCAGAAAGCACCTCGGGGCCTACTGCAGACTGGGGAGGTTGGTAACATCCAAAAACGGAATCAAGAAAACACATACCAAGTTCTTCTTGGGCGAAGCTGATGGGTTCATTTGTGGCATCCAAATTAGTTACAGTGTGCTTCATGTATGGTTCGCTTTCAACTCTGATTTGGTTGTTCCTCCCTTTGTAGGGTAGCCATAAGTGAGACCAATCCGTGGCGAAGTATCCTTGCAATTTGCTAGACCAGTCTCTACTAAGCAGTACACCATAGGCTTCTGGGATGTCGACAACCACAATATCAATACATTGATGAACCCTCGAGTCAGATGAGAGGCGGATGATGACATTGTTTAACTCTCCGACTGCCGGTACTTGTGATCTGTCCAGTTGAATGATTTTTGCGTCAGTTTTCTCTGGGAGGATGTTGAGTTTCTTGCACACAGATAAAGGCATGACATTTGTGGAAGCACCAGAGTCAACGAGGCAATTATGGACGTTGAAATTGAACATCTCGAAAGATAAGAGAAATGGAGGGGTGGACCCTCTCGAGTTCGTGTTTACCGCATTTACTATAGATTGGAAATCTGGACTGGTTTGTGCAGATGTGTTGCTAACGGTCTTCGTATTTTGGTTGTTGGCGAAAGCTTTTAGGATAAGCTCCTTTTGGTTCGTGATGCGGGCCAACTTGTAGAGCGAGATATTAGCCCTGGTCTTTTTCATGTCCTCCACTATGTTGTAGCTAGTGTTAGTGTGGGGACTAGGTTCGATAGTGGTTTTCGATGGTTCCACTGGGAGTTTGGTTTTTTGACTTGCTTTGCCGTTACTATTGGTATGCTTATCCGGCGTAGTTGGTCCTTCGTTGCTAGGGGGAAGAATTTTCCTCAAGAAAGCCCTTTTCTTGTCTTCATATGATTGTTCGGGGATAGCTCCTTTGCTTCTAAGACTATAGTTTCGAGTAGGCTGAGCCTTGGGACTTCCTGCCATGTTAATATCAATGGGAGCGAGACTCTCTCCCCCGCGGATTACATCGAAAGTTAAGACAGAGGCTCCCGATTCCCCATCTAGGAGCGAAACTTCGTCTTGATCAGAAACTTCATCCTCTGTCGGGCTTCCTGGAGTTTGATCATCCAGAAGCTGGTTTACCACTGCGGTCATGCTGCCGATCCATTGCGGACACGTCTTTTCAGAATGGGCAGCTTGGTGAAAAGAACAAAAATTGTCCTTCCCTATTTCCTCCACGTTGAGAGCGGCACTAGTGTTTGACGGAGGCCTGCTGGTGTTGGGATTGTTTTTCTTGAAAAAAGGTTTGGGAGGTTTATTTGTATTTGAGGTTTCAACGCCTTTTCTCTTTAAGTCAGAGACCTCATTCGTTAGCAGTTTGAGGGTCTTGGCCATACTTTCGAAATCGAAAGTTTCTCTCTCCCTATTTGGGGTGGAAGACTGACCTTTTTTAGTAGTTGAATTGTGATCATCCTTTCCGTCGTGATCCATGACACCTATTGACAACATGTCTTTTTCTACTGCGAGAGCAGCCGCGTAATTTGCTGTAAGAGTAGCGCGGGCCTCGCGTTTGACAAAGACTGCAATATCCCTAGGGAGGGCTTTGGTATAGTAGTCGATGGTGATGGAATCGTCTAACGCTAAGTTTGGAGGGAATTTTTGCAATATGGTTGCGAAACGTTGGTTAAAGTCTTTAACTTTCTCTTTTCTATGACACTTGATGGTGCTTAGTTCGGTGAGGAGCATAGAGGGTGTTTTATCTTCCGCAAACTTTTGCAGGAACACACGACGGAACTGGTCCCATGAAGCAATAGACGCACTGGGTAGGGAGCGGTACCAGGAGGCAGCCTGGCTTACAAGAGTGTGTGGGAAAAGTCGACACACAACGTCATCGGACTGAACTCTCATAATTTGTAGAGACAGATAAAAACTACTAATATGGTCTTCTGCCGATGTGCCTTTCTCTGGATCGAACTTAGGAAGATGCTTCTCTGGGTGTCCGGGCATATCATGGAGAGGACCTAAAAGGGCCAAAGGGGATTGAGCCATCCAGGCTAGAGGTTGCACCCTCCTGGGGCGTTGATGGTTTCGGGTTTCTGCTTTAGACTCACTTCCCGTCCCTGACACCGAGGTTCCTTCATGACGACGAGAGTGTTCATCTCGGTGTCTTTCACGGTTATTCACGTTTCTAAGTAGCTCCCAGTGGTGAGGGGGGGGTCTGTTTTGGTTTTGGTGGTGATTATGGTTGGCGTGGTGTCTAAGGTCGTGAATGATATTCCCTCTACCACCACGACCTTGACCCCCGTTGACTCCACCTTCATTTCTTCGAGGCCTATTGACTTCTTTTGCATTCCTTCGGGCTGTATTACCTTCTCTTTCGTTTCTTCTCTCCCCTTCTCCTTCTCGTGGGGAATATACTTGGTTGTTGGTCCACTTATTTGAGTCAGGCTGTGGTTCGGGGAAAGGTTCAGTATCAGGGAAACCTTCACTATCGTGGGTAACGGGATCATTTTCCTGGACAGCCCGTGCGAGGTCCTCAATCATGGTATTAACAAGTTCAGGTACGGTACGGACTAGCACGCCATTGCGAGTGATGTTATCGGCAGGGGTCCTAGTGTGGGCCAGGAATTCCATGATAGGGGTATACCGTAAATCCCTGATGAGATTATGGGCAACTGGGCGCAAGGCTCTCAGCTGTTCGTTAGTGATTTCGAAGTATCGGGCTTCCACCGTTGGAATATCTTCTAAAGGGGGAAGGGCAACTTCGTTATTTATGACCTCCCGGCGGGGAGTTTGGGATGGGATGTCTGTTGTATGCTGGGAGGATGCCATGGCCCTCCTTCTAGTGCCAAATCTGTTGACGGGAAAAAATGTCCGGCCAACAGTAGGGGATCTCCCCGGTAGAAAGTCCCAATTAGACTTTGAACCGTTTGGAGTAGGGATCCCGTCCGGGGTGTGGGTCCGGCTACCACTTAAATGACTATCTCTTCGGTTTCGAGCAACCTGATTGAAACTGCAAACATACACTTATTAACACGATATAGAATACATGACTGATGAATAAAACCGGCGTATGACACTGTGCGTAGCAAGGAAATAGACAGAATGCATAAACTCAGGAAATGTCGTTAACAACACATCTATGAGGTATGCATGCGAGATAATCTGACCGCCAAAGAAACAATCCTTTGTGGTAAGAATATCCCTTAACTTTCCGAAGGATATAACGAGATGCTAATAAAATAGTTCATTAACATTCATCATGAAGTAGATAATAACTTGAGCATCATCAACACAATCACAGATAACTATGGTGCATGAATGACACTATTAATAACACAGATTCATTAATCAAAAGATATTCTGAAGCTACATGCAGAATACACACAATGTTGTCACGGCTAGACACATCATCCAATCAAAGGGGTTTTAACATGTATTGTATTTCATATATCAAGAGTATGCTTCTTCAGCTACAATGCAATAATGCCTTTCAGTCCACAAAAGAGCAGCCCTCAACAATGCTTCCCACTGGGGTATTTATAGATTCAACAGCCGCACTTATGGCCTTCCGACGGTTCAACTTCCCGTTTGTACAAATTGCGACCTGCGACCTGGTCGCAAATGCGACCTGCGACCTGGTCGCAAATGCGACCTGCGACCCGGTCGCAAATGCGACCTGCGACCCAGCGTTTGCAACTTATGAAGGTGGTCGCGCAATCGAGGTTCCTGGAGCGTCGACTTTCTTGCCTTTGATGAAGTCTTTCCAAGTTTGGTAATCCGCCGTTATAGGAGCGACAAGAGGGCTTTCCTCTTTTATCCGAAGCATACATTCTAGAGCGTTTGGCACCAGAGTCTCCTTCTTCTGAGAGATCATCATTGATAGAGAAGCAAGCTTGGTGTAGATTTGCACTGGGGTGACAAGCAACCGGTTCAGGTTCTCTTGTGATGCTTCGAATTCCGGTGCGGCGGCAGCTTGTCTTACTGGCTGTAGAAAAGACTGAATTTCCTGCTCTACCTGTTCCCAGCCTTTAGTTTCATTTAGTGCCCCTAATGATGGAATGTGATGAAGAGCGTTCATGGAGTCGATACCACTGATTAGGTGATTATACGTAGACACTACTTTGTCCAGATCTTTGGACAGCTTGTCTTTGGATTGCATACTCATCCGAATTTGCACTTTGTCCTCTTGCGTATGACTCCAATCCTTTCGAGGCACGTGTTCGGGAGCTTGCTGATACTGGGCTGTCCAATTCATCATTTTGTCCAAGGCTGTCGAGGCTTCCTTGAGTTGTTCGTGTTTCTGCTTGGTTTCTTCCCGTGCCTCCGCCAATGGGGCCACTGTTTTTTTCAGGGTGAACATTTCCTGGTATACTTGCCTCATTGTCATCTCCAACACATCACATTCCTTCTTGACCGCCAGTGGGACCTCATTCACTTGAGCGGGCCTACCCTGGAGCTGGAGCATCTCATTTTCTAGCCTTGATTTCTCCTGCTCTGTCGCTTTTAGCCGGTTCTGTAAAGAAATAATCTCTCTGCTCATCCTTGTGACATTTTCTTCTGTGGCTGCGGCAAAAGCGGTGCCTGCTGACGCTATCATAACCGGATTTGTCCTTGTGTCTGGGACAATGTCCTTTCCGGTGGAGACTGTGGAGATGGCAGGGTAGCCTGACTTCAAGGATTTCCTCTTCTCTTGTCGTATCTTGAAAGAGAATTGGTCAAAGGTTAATCTGGTCAAGTCGAAGACTTCTTCTTCTTGCTCCCCCAGAAAGTCATCAACATTGAGGTTACTTCCCGCGCCACCTGCAGGGATATTCAGGGGAGATAGATCAATGTCATCTATTATTTCGTCTTCTACATCATGCGTTTGACCCTTTTCTTTCTCCTTTTGTTGGCGCTCTGCTTCCGCCTTGTCATGCTCTTCCTTCTTCCGGCGTTCTGCCTCTGCCTCTGCTTCCTTTTCCTGTTTCCTCTTTGCTGCGGCGGCCTGTTCTGCCTTTTTCTGATGATCGACTTTATCTAGCTCTTCTTTCAGTGCCTTTTCTGCCGCCGCTTGTGCCTCTTTTTCCTGTCTTTCTTTCTCCTCCTCTTTTTTCCTTTTCCGTTCTGTTCTGGCGTCTTTCTTGCGTTTCTCTTCATCTTCCTTCCTCTTCTTTTCCTCTTCCAATTCGGCCTGGGCTTCTGCTTCCCTTTGCTGATCTGCGGTGTCAGGTCCTGCACCGGTCTGTGTTCTTTTATCTTTGGAGGAGGAAGAACCTCCAATTTTCTGATACTCTGCTCCTTCTCGGTCAGGGTCGATTCTTGGTGCGAGATGCCGGTTTGCGTTATACCAATTTCTTCTCTCATCCTCATCCGGGCACTCGACGTGTTGATAACTCCATCTGAAATTGGCCCTTTTACAATGTTCGGGAACTATCCTGACTGGATCGTAATTTCGGCGGTCCAGATTTCTGAAGTGATAGATTTTCACCTCTTCCCCTTCACGCGCTACTTCTCTGGAGTCTTTGACCGTATAGGAACCAATGGTGAGAGGTAGAGCAGGCCAAGGTTTCTTCTTCCCTTTGGCAAGGACGTTAGAGAAACCCAAGGTCATTTGAAAACATACCTCTTGTATGAGCACCTTGTCGGTAACAAACTTAGGTAGAGCGTGTGGTGCTTTAAACGAGCCAAAAACTCGGATGATTGTGAATTCAGCGAATGGGAACCAGTGTGCCACCTGACCTAGTGTTTCCATCGCTCGCCAAGACATGCAAGGGGCATCTTGACCAAATAGTTTCCCATAGAGGGCGGGCATAAATATGTGAGAGATTTGCTCGATGTCCGGCTTGTACCTAGATTCCCAGAATACCCTGGTTTGCAAGTGTATTGCCTGGGTCTGTTCGGGGTCCCAATTATGTGGCCATCCCTCAACATGCATCTGGGCACAGACAGCATCTAATAGATACAAAGCCATGTAGAATTCTGATGGCGCTCCCTCATCTGGGGCTAAGGCTGAAGCCAAGTTTGTGTGCATGGAGCCCATTAATATTCCCGCCCAATTGAATCGAGTGCCGTGGACTGTTACATGTTCTATGATGGTTGCCCATGTTCCATTGAAGGTGGTGGCGTCCGAACGTCCGTATATCCTGCACAGCATGGCGGCCACTAGCTTATAGACTTTCCTCAGATCGGCTACCGGGTACTCCTGGTCCTTTTTGATCTTAAATTTGTCTGGTTCTGCCCACCATCTTCTGATCGTGTCAACCATCGGCACTTCATTTGTAGCGAACCATCTTTGGGTGAAGTTTACCTCTGCTTTGGGTAGGGAGTAGTAGACCTGTGCTCTTGAACTTTCCAATGTTACGAAAGCTTTCCCTGCACTATCTCGGATTGCGAATCTTTTCGGATCCGTCTTCTGTATGATCCAGTCCAGCATTTCAGGGCATGGAAAGATGGCAGGATGAGGCCCAGCCAGGTGCAGTCTGGTCCTTCTGACTTTCGGATATATTTCACGGTCCGGGAGCTCTTCTGGTAACTCCTTTGCTGTCATGGAAAATTCATGGTATACCTCATACCACCTGAGGCTATCCTCCTTTGCGAAGGTGCAAAGGGTGTCTCTGTATATTGGCGGCGGAGATATTTGTCTGTCCGCGTCTGATTCTTCCTCCACCACCTGCCTGCTTCTCCTTCGGGATACCCGGGGTGCCATATTGCTCGAGCGGTCGGACTGCACTGTGGTTCCACCGAAGCCCGAATTCACCCGTCGTACGTAGAACAGAACGCAGACAAGAAAGACACAGACATAATGGCTAAAAGAGTCTAAGCGTGCTGGGGAAAGACACCCCATCGTTCTCTGGGAGTCGCTGAGTCGCTGCTCTGCAAAAGGACTCACCTGCGACCTCTGCGACCTTGCGACTAGGTCGCAGGGTCGCAGAGTCGCTGAGTGGGACTTTTGCGACTCCGCGACCTCTGCGACCTTGCGACCGGGTCGCAGGTCGCAGGTCGTAATTGCGTTTTGCGCGCGCGCGACTTTGCGGCTAAGTGTTTACAAATGAGAACAAATTGCGGTCTGAAAGGTCCAGAAATTACCATAAGGCATGGCCATGAGGATTTAGGCAAGGGGCAGGCGACCTTGGGGTTTTGTGGGAAACACAAAGACAGCAGCAATCCAAAGAAAAACCCCATCCTTCTTGTAACAACAAGACCGTGGGGAGGCTTCAAAAATGCAAGAAAATGTTTATGTGAAACATAGGGAGGAAAACTAAGAATCTCTACTCCGGAAGAAAATGCGCGCTCAACTCGTCGCAGCAAATTCAAGGAGCCACGAGAGTCACAATGCTTTAATTTCAGCGACCCGACCTTATATAAAAAGGTCGCACGTGCCATCGCGAATGCACGAAAGTCGCAAGTTTGCGACCTTACACCCTCGCGACCTACAAAGTCACAGGTCGCAAGGTCGCCGGGTCGCAAATTTCTTTACCCCACCGCGACCTTGCTCCTACACCCCAAGGTCGCTAGGCTCTGGGGTTATCTAAATTGGCGATATTCCGACCCTTGCGACCTGTGCGACCTGTGCGACCTTGGGTCGCAGAGTCGCCTAGGTCGCCTGGGTCACAAATAAAGTATATGCGACTTAGCGACTTGCCTTTAGAACTTTACTTGGTCTCTTTTCCTTTTAGTTTAAAGGGGGGGGCTCCAAAAATTTTAGTTTGTGTTATGATTTTATGTATTTTTGGAGGGTGTTGTTGGAGCTACAACACTACCTTAAGTCCAACGCTGTTGTTCGTAGAGAAGATAGCGCTCTCGTTTCCTCATTCCGGCAGATCACAATTCTCTCTCTTGTCGCGATCAAACACCTGCACATAAAAGAAACACGACAAACACAAGCGTAAAACCCAATATATGCAATTATGTATCAGTCAAATAAGACACAACTCATGATAACAATGAACAATACGATTGGAACAATAACCAAATTTGCTTATCATTAATCAATACAAAAAAAGATACAACCTGGCTCTGACGCTGGATCTTCCTTCGGTGGGTCGACAATGGAATACGTCTCAGTAAACCTCTTCGAGAATGGGACAAGCCTCTCTCTTCAGTTGTCTTGACAATAATATCCTTGCTACTGATTTGGCTCTAAGAGGACTATCAAGGCTCTTGCAGCATTCCTTAGGCTATTGAGGGCTCTTGAAGGCTCAACCATTCAGCCCCTTCATCAATGGAAGATGGCTATATTTATAGAGGAGAGGAGGAGGTTGGGATCCCTACAATAGTGGAAGGGAGGCCTTATCCCTTGGGAGGTTCCCCATAAGGTGGAAATAAGAGGCCAAAGGAGGAAGGCCGTGGTTATTTAGTCGAAACCACTCCTCATGACTCATCCACGAAGTTGTGGTAATCGAAACTTCGCCTCTTTTTTAAAAAAACTTTCCATAAGCAGATTGGCGCGAGTTCTTAACTGGGATAGAGAGCCAACTGGTGCGGGCTCAGTGTTAATTTTCCTCATTGGCGTGAGGACATAACTGGCTACCAGGGCCAAGGAAAAAAAAGGTGTTTTTAGGGGTCTGCTCAGGAAATGATCAACAAAAGGAATGTTTTCCTCATGGAAAGGGATGCAATGATGGTATTTGCAAGGCATGAAATTGCTTATTGGTTGCAGAAACGACCCTCCAATGGGAAATATGGGGATTTCAGGGACGGTGAAAAATTACTGTGTAACAGATGCCCCCTAAAGCATGAGGCCCGAGAGAGAGAGAGGGGTGAAATTCTTTACGAGAACGAGTCCAACTGAAAAAAATGTCGTCAGAAAACCTGCGTAGACAAGTAAAACTGATATCTCAAATACATGATATATATGGTATGGGCGTAGCCATCCGTAACAGAGTATACAATAATCAAGATCCAAGGTATGGACACAGCCATCCAGTAAGGATCGATAAATAGACTCAGGTATGGTCACAACCATCTAATCAATGAGTCATGTAACCAATAATAATAATCCACAAAATCGCAGCCTGGATTCTTAACAGAAAAAATTTAGGGTCTTGTGCTCCATCTCGACCCGAACAAAGTACAAGTTCAAGCATGTGAATAAGTGAGCTGAAGTCAAACATGCAAGAACATCGTCAGATTAACAGCCAATGATGAAAGTTGTTAACAGACGCGAGAGGAACCACTAATAATGAAAATGGCCCTCAAGGTACTATAGGTACAATCCACGGAGTGTGAACAGTGAGCTGGCGTTGAACACTCACAGAATCATCCGATCGAAGGTTGAAAACCTTGCGTCAAATGCGAAGAACCTGCCATTCAGGCATGCAGGCTCCAAGGTACCAAAAGGGAGTCTCTAGATTAGCTTCCTGGATAATGAGCTGAAGTCGACAGGAAGTAACCTTGATCAAAGGTGGGCCATAGTGTTTCCCACATCATCGATGCGAGACAGAGGAAAATAATGTTTGTGAATCAGGACCAGATGAGAATCAGAGGAAGGTTGAAACTGCAGAGGTCATCTTCTCTTGAACATATTGGCAGCACGACAGTGGATTTGGCAGTATTTGACATCAAAAGATCAGAGGTCATGATGGCGAGGCAAAGAGTAGATGAGAGGTCAAAAAGGGATTACCCAAACCCACGAAGGAAAACAGAAAACGAGATGAGTTGTCCCCAATCCGACATGAATGCAGACAAGTGCCATGTTCAAGAGAGACATACTGCCGACACGACGATGATACTGGTTCCATTTTTTCCCCACCATTTTTGGCGACTACCTCTTTATTTTTACACAAGCTTGAAGAGGATACCATATGCTTGTCATATAAGTTCGTCCTTCGGAAAAACCCAACCTAGTACATTTAACGAGCCCTAAGAAGGAGAAACTCGAGTAGCGTCATTACAACTGAATCTGATGTCATCAGAGTTTAACGAGTCTGAAAAAGGAAGAACTCGACGTCTTTTCATGTTTAGAGAGTTTGAAAAGACAGCGGAAAAGTAAACTCCAATAGTCCCTTTTCGTAAATAGTTCCTCAGATCCGAAAAGGTAGAAAACTATGTCTGAGAAAACCTCCTAGCCGCGATAGGCTAGGGTATTCCTTTTTTGTAAATAATCTATCCCAGCCCGAAAAAGGGGTAAACGTATACTGGGTAGATGTCATTTTGCAGCCACTTTAACGAGATCAAAACGACAAGTGACTCGAAAATATTTTCATGTTTAGAGAGTCAGAAAAGAGCTAAAAGTTGACTCCTCCTGGAGGAATGAGTGGTATAAAGGGTAGCAACTGGTTCTGGTAATGGTGGAACTGCTCAGAACAAGTAAAGGTTAAGAAGCTGGCTAACAAGATCACTCATCGCAGCGGTTCCTCAGGAACAGGTAAAACAACCAAGTGAAAGCATATGATCGGCCAAGTAGATAGTGACGATGGAGTGAGAAAACCAAGGCTCATCTGGAAAAAACAGGCTGATAAAATGGCAATCACAGGAGGTAAAATGGGAAAGGTTTCATTTTTACACAAGCTTGAAATAAGGAAACTCTACTTGAATTTGGTTTAATTTTTACACAAGCTTGAAACAAAGATAAACTATGCTTGAAACCGGTTTCATTTTTACACAAGCTTGAAACGGAAACAAACTATGCTTGAAAAAGTGAGCATGCCCCCAGCATGGTGACTCAATTTGAGGTACATGCCCCCTAGGCTTCAATCCATATGAAAGGCAGATGGAGTGAAGGTTCAAGTTACGAGATCAATAGAAAGACTCGACTGGGATTTTACGAGATCTTATCGAAGACTCGAATTGAACAGGAACGTGTTTCATTGTTTTAACGAGGTTGACACATTAAAAAAACTATCCATAGGACACCTTGTTTCATGGTTTAAGGAGCTTGGCACAAGACAAGGAACTCTGCTCCAACAACCTTGTTTCATTTTTTAAGGAGCTTGACACAAGACAAGGAACTCTGCTCCAACAGACCTTGTTTCATTTTTTAAGGAGCTTGACACAAGGAAACAAACTCTGCTCCGACCAGACCCAGTTTCATTTTTTAAGGAGCTTGAAACAAGAAAAGAACCATGCTCCGACTGACCTCATCATAATGAACAAGAAGTCACCGCTTCCAAGAGTTGCTAGTCTGATGGCACTATCACTGAGTACAGGCACGGGGTAGGTAGCCACATAGTTAACTTGTGGTAGGGTAGATACAATGGGTGGATAAAAACCAGGAAGGGATGATGGCGGGCCAGCTACCACATCAGGACCAAAGAACGAAAGCTGATCAATGGTCACGATCCGTCCTTCATGTGGAAAACAGACCACACGAAAAAGGGAGGAGACAAGCGCTCCCATGGAATAGGTGTAATCATGCCCTAAGAGCAGATTGAAATCAAAAGGGCCTGGAACAACCATCACGTCCATATGGATGATTTTACCTCCCAAAGTAACAAGTAACCTTGGAAGGATCCCTAATGGTTGACTAGTTCTTCTGTTAAATGCCAACAGATTCTGCGTAACAGGCACAAGTGGCGGCGAACCGAAAGCGTGCCAAGTAGTTGAGGATAGAACACTAACAGATGCACCTTCATCTATAATGGTGCTGGGTACGACCAAACTAGAGGTTTGTACTGTGATCTCAAAAGGCACATAAGACGGAAGGCGGTATCCTGCAAATCGACTCCAGTCAAAGGAAGCAACCAAAATACTTGGAGGGGCTACCATCGAACCGAGATGGTCTTCCCATGGTGTTAAAGAAGAAGAAGGAGCATCCTCCACGACCTTCATCTCGAAGGAGAGAGAAGTATCCTCCGGGACCTCCATCATGGGAGGCGGAGGAGCAGCTTCTTGAGGTATAGGAACAGGAGAATCCTTCTCCAACACCGAAGAAACAAGAAGAAATTGAGGGGGATGAGATCCACTCTCGACCGAAAAGACTTGGCGCACCGTAGAAGGGGCCAGCTCAACCGATCCCACGACCAATGGTTGGTCGAGAATGGATTCCTGAATTTGAATTTCCGATGGAGCGGGATCGATCAAGGATGACTCTTGACCAATCGTAGGATCAACTGGTGGAGGACTCAAAGAAAGCTTTTTGTAACCAACCGGAAGGCACGGCGCAGAAATGGCCGAGTTGTCCAAAACTCGCTTGGCTTCATCCATATATGGACAAAGGTGAATGGCATGGTGCCCTTCACACAACTTACAGGGATTGGAAAGCTTACCTTGCTTCTTAAGAGTTTTACCAGCACTAGCTGAAGACGTGCCCCCAACCTGATTCCCGGAAGCCATAAGCAACGATGGATGACCATTGGACCATACTTAGAGCACCTTGGGAATGCCAAGGCAATCTCGAAGAAGATGGTTTCCCATGCACAAAATGCAAGGGAACTTGACTTTCCGCGGAGGGTTGGAAGGTTTATTAAGAGGAGGTGCTTCGGAAGCAGTAGCTGCAGCCTTAGCCTCTCTCTTATCAGACTTCTTCTTCATCTTCTTAGCCACCTAGTTACTCGAATCCAGACTTTCACCAGGTGAAGTAGAAGAGGAGGACGTAGAAACAGGCGAAGAAGGGGAGAGGTCCACCTTGGAATCAACATGATGTTGCTCAGGCGGAGGAACTGATTGAACAGTAGCCGAGACATTCGGAACCACAGAGGTTGAAAACAACCAAACAAGCAACCCAAAAGTTAACCCAGGAAGGGAAAAAATTTCCATATAAGGAGCGCCAATATTCCCAAAAGGAGGAAAATGACCAGGATTCCCATCGGAGGGGTTTCCTTGGTTGGTGAAATCCGGAAAAGTTGCCATTAGAAACAAATCACCACAACACCCTAAGGAAACTAACTTTAACTGGGAATATTTCGTGGGTAGTTAATTTTTTTTTTAAAATTGAAACAAAACTCTACCATTTCATATTTTAAGAGTCAAGAAATAGGCAAAAGGCGACTCTATCACTTTCAGTTTGGAAAAAAGCGTGAAAGGACAAGTGCTTGACGATCTTTTCAAATTTAGGGAGTCAGTAAAGATCAAACTGACTGCTCTGGAACTCTAGGCAAGAGGGTGTACTAGATATCCATGAACTGCAATATACACCTTGGTTTCAAAATGAAAGAGAAATCAACCAAGGACTTGACGTACGTGCAGGCAATCTCCCCGAATGCTATGTCCGGTGTATCATGGGTATAAGGCAGCAGACTCGGCTTCCTATGGATAAAGGATAGCAACCTAGTGGGGTCTCCCTTTATATATGCGATGGTACGGGGAGCACAAGTCCATACTAGCACTGTATAAAGCTAAGAGGAAGATGACAACTAATAGGTTTAACGACGCCGGAACACGTCTCTAGCCTAGACCTCTAAATGTTTCGTTAATGTTTCAATGTTGCCTTAGTGTAAATTGAATAAATTTTAATGTTAATCTTCAATTATGTTTCAATTTTCAGGCCCTAGTGAGTGTTATGTCTCAAAATCTCCTAAATGCACACTACATGCCACAGTATATCATTTCATTCGATGAAAGCTAATTACGAGAGAGTTAAGAGCTTTTCACACAATAACAAAATGACCAGACAATAACCAATGATATCTCTAATGCAGCTAATGGAAACTAAAAATATTTTCTTTCAGAGTTACAAGTCACTAATAACATAGAAAAGATTCAATTTGCATTAACTAATCAAAAGCAAAAGAGATTTTTTGTATTTTCAGTGTTTGAGAGCAAAGTGCACTAAACAAACGAAAACTAATGAAATGAAAATTTTGAGAAGCGAAAGAAAAAGAGTAAAAGCAAGAAAATTTCACTCAATGCAAACACACAATTAGAGCTCAAATCGACAAACAAATCCCTCAAAACCAAGAGAATCCCAAAGACTCAAATGAACCATGTAATCTAGGCCCAAAATGAGACAAGGTGGAATTCAAATGAGGAAGAAACCAATCACTCAAACAACATAAGAAAGCGATAAACAACCACCAAACGAATGCAGAGAAGCAATCACACAGTTGACTGAATAGATAGAAACCACAAACTCCCACGGGAGGCTCGACACACCATAGCACCTAGATGCCCTAGGGCTAGAATGCAAAATCGATAGAAGAGGGCAAACAACCAAAGGATGAAGACCACAGTCAGTCAAACAAGGCTCAAGAACACTCAAGCAGTCATAAAAATGAAACCAAAATCACAGATCAAGCTCAAAAAGCTCAAAATAGAGCAAACCCTAGCACCTTACAGAATTGGCACGACTGTCAGGCTGAATCTAGCACCAGAACAGGATTGGCGCAGGTAATACACTGGCAACATGTGCCAATTGGCGCGATCGTCAGGCTAATAAGTGCACCAGTTGAGTTCACTAAGAAAAAAAAAAAAAAAGCAATCCAAGAAACAGACTAGTGATGGTAAAAATAAACAAAAGCAAAACACACGAAAGGAGCCAGCCAAAAGAGCTGATCAAGCAAGAAAAGTCAAGAATCGACCGAAAATACAAGACAATACTCCAAATCAACGTCTCCCTAGTGGAGTCGCCAATTTGTTGTAGAGGTAAATCCCCTCTGCGGACAGAGGCGATCCCTACTAGCCCAGGTCGGGTCTAGCAACAATCGTATCACGCTAAGGCGCAAGTTCCTAATTGCAATAGACCAAATTACGAAGAAGGCCTAACTTAAGTCCAACGCTGTTGTTCATAGAGAAGATAGTGCTTCCGTTTCCTCATTCCGGTAGATCACAATTCTCTCACTTGTTGCGATCAAACACCTGCACATACAAGAAACACGACGAACACAAGCGTAAAAACCAATATATGCAATTATGTATCAGTCATAGAAGACACAACTCATGATCACAATGAACAATACGAGTGGAATCATAACCAAAGTCGCTTATCATTAATCAATACAAAGAAAGATACAACTTGGCTCTAATGTTGGATCTTCCTTCGGTGGGTCGACAGTGGAATACGTCTCGGTAAAGCTCGTCGGGAATGGGACAAGCCTCTCTCTTCGGTTTTCTTGAAAATAATCTCCTTGCTACTGATTTGGCTCTATGAGGACTATCAAGGCTCTTGCAGCATTCCTTAGGCTATTTAGGGCTCTTGAAGGCTCAACCATTCAACCCCTTCATCAATGGAAGATGGCTATATTTATAGAGGAGAGGAGGAGGTTGGGATCCCTACAATAGTGGAAGGGAGGCCTTATCCCTTGGGAGGTTCCCCATAAGGTGGAAACAAGAGGCCAAAGGAGGAAGGCCGTGGTTATTCAGTCGAAACCACTCCTCATGACTCATCCAAGAAGTTGTTGTAATCGAAACTTTGCCTCTTTTTTTAAAAAACTTTCCATAAGCAAATTGGCGCGAGTGCTTAATTGGGACAGAGCGCCAAGTGGTGCGGGCTCAGTGTTAATTTTCCTCATTGGCACGAGGACATAACAGGCTACCAGCGCCAAGGAAAAAACAAGTGTTTTTAGGGGTCTGCTCAGGAAATCATCAACAGAAGGAATGTTGTCCTCATGGCGAGGGATGCAATGATGGTATTTGCAAGGCATGACACTACTTATTGGTCACAGAAACGACCCTCCAATGGGTGAGATAGGGATTTCAGGGACGGTGAAAAATTACTGTGTAACACTACTTGTAGGTGTGGGCTGAGGTATCTCTATTTACTATGCATGTTCTATTTCTATCTCCATGGGCTCTACAATAGGCTGCATTTCCTTTTCTTGTACACTCTCTACTTCAGTTATAGGTTCATAATTTTTATTTGAAGGACTGGCTTTTGATTTAGGTGTCTTCTTGGGAGTTAATGCATCTACTTATTAACCACTAAGAAACAAGAATGTGGCCCAATCTCTATTTAACTTTTTCAACTCCTCCAAAACCAATAGCTTGATTAATCCATGATGAAAAATTGAAGTTTCACTACCCTCAGGCCTAGCTTGGACTTTATTTGACATCTTGCCTAGGCTTCTAAATAAGAATAAGGGAAGGTCCAAAGGCTGCTTACCAGTGAAATGTAGTAAGAGTCTAAAGTGCTACTGATAAATCATATGAAACCTCCCTTCACATGTGAAATATTTTTGAATTACTAGTAGGGGTTTGGATTAATTTTCTTTAAGGCAACTTCTTGGGATCCCTGATGTCATATCCACTCCAATATGCTTAGGCTTCAAAAACTCATCACAGTTTTGTAATTTGAATTTAGTGGCTTTAAACCACTCTTCCCCTATCCTCGAAATCTTTGTATCTTGGGCAATTTTTTCAGGAGACACCACAAAAATCAGCACAGCCACCTTTGATGCAGTGCCAACAAAATTCACGGCAAAGTCCTTAGAGACTTGGGCATGAAAACCTTGCAATTTATGGCAAAACCTCATGCAACTATCACTGGTGAAGGCTGCTGCAAAACTAGGATCCTCATTGACCAATTTTAAATACATGGGCTCATACCTGACCATTGAGCCCCCTTTATTATTATTTTTATGCATGGCCATCTCTATTAACATAGTGGTGGCCTCCTTGATAGTATGACACCCGTAAATAAGAATTTCAAACAACAAGGTGCTTGCAGACATAACTGGAACTTTATAAATATGATAACAAAAGCTATACTGAGAGGTAAGAGGGAAAGATGACAGACAAAAACTCTCAAGGATAAATTTAAAATCTAAGTTTCGAATATGAGAGGGATGAAGACAAATAAGAGAGGTTAAGTGAAATTATGAATGACAAATTATGATCACGCATGTTGCATGACTCCAAATAACTGATCACATGACCTTACACTAACCTCTAACCTCTTAAAACTCGACACATCACCCTTTTATTTACCGGTGAAGACAAAAATGAGTTCGTAGCATTTTCTGTTATAAGTTTGGCAGATTCGCTATGGACTTGTCAGGTGAGTCTGTAGCGAAAACAACCTATTTTCCTTTGATTTTTTTGTGGACTTAGGAAAAAGTATACATGTGACTAAATTCAAATTTTGAACCAATGCATGGAGATTTTTGATGGATTTTTATGGATTTTACCATGATGACATGACATGGGGGACACTTCAAACTTAGGATTATGTCAAATTCACGAAATTTTATTAGTTTCATAAATTAATTTACTAAGACAATAAGACCTATGCCAAATTACCTTCCTAATCAAAAATGAAATTTTATTGGTTATAACACAAAGCAACACTAAGTGCAACAAAACCTACTCCTAATCTAACCAGCTAGAAGGCTGGGACTAAGTGAAATGAAATTTCCAATGTAGCCAGTGAAGCTACTCCCCACCCATAAATAGAAATATATGAGAAATTAAAGATAATATAAAACAATGTACAAAAGAAAAGAATAGAAGTTGAATAGTGTAACACTGTCCTCCCATATCTGCCCAAGTAACTGGCCAACTGGGGTAAATATGTTATGAGAGGCTACTATGATCTCATTCAACCTCCCAAGTCACCTTAAGGAAGTGGAACAATCACCACACAACTACACATACCTTATACACCTGCTACAAGACACCCAGGAGCCATGAAAACCTTCCAAAAGGCTATCCCCTACATCAAATTGAACTTTTCAAGAATCAACCCCAAGTCACATGCTTGACATGGGAAATAGAGAGACTGGAAACCTCTAGTCACACACATAAAATGGAATGCATGAGACTAGGGAATTTTCCTAGTAGTTTTGAGCCTATGAACTTGGTTTATGTGCCAAATTTTCAGGCCTAGAGCCCAAGACATTGCCCAAAATTCCATGATGCTTTCAGAACTGAAATATAACAACGAAATAATGATGTAAATGTAAAAAATTGGACAAGTACTTGACTGAAACCCTACTATCCATGACAGGAATTTCGTCAAACTTGTCACAAATATGTAATCTATAGGTCTAAATAACATATCTAAGCATAGGGGTCTCATAATTTTCTGGGAATCGCTAAGAATCATTTTTATCTTACATCATTAGCTACATTATAATCTATTAGGTCATAGATACATTTTTCATTCATTTACAAATGAAAACATGATGAGATCCATACATTATCATTTTCATAGTACATGCTTATAACAAACATAATAACAATGAAAATATCAAGGATACATTAGCCATATAATCCACATATAAACTAGTACATTTAAATCTAAGATACGAAGGAAATAAATTCTCATTAATGAATGAAAAAACCAACCTGGTATGGGAATACCATGTCCCACTTGACCATATATTGGCTGAGCCAAAACTCTCTTCAACCAATCACCCCAATTCCATATTCCAAGCATGAATTTGGGAATCAAACCGAAAGAACCAACCAAGGATTCCCAAGGCTAGACTACCTCACCCTCATCAGTAGAAACCATGAATTACCATAATCCACACTGGATCACTTGGAAAAATCAATAAAAAAATAATAATAGTATTTACCATGATCTCTACGATATCACTAGGCCAAAACAAGCACAGATGCTACTGGATTTATCCACCTACACCGTGAGGAATTTTCCTGTCTCCTAGTCTCTAGGATTTATCGAAATCCAAAGTCTGATCTAGGGATCACTAGGCCATAATCAAGACTCCACTCTCCAGGCTTTACCATATATCCCATCCTAGGATTCCTAGGCCTGATGGAGAGCACCCACCTCTAGGCTTTACCGTATATCCCACCATTCTCTAGTCGAGGATTCCTAGGACCACCAAGGAAACACACTATCCGACTCTACAACAACCAAAAATCAGGTTCAAGGGTTACTAGGCCATGTGTTATTTCAATCAAAGATCTATCTCACTCATCTTCGAATCCATCCTACAATATTGCTCGACCAAAAAATGAGAACCCCATCACACCATGAATATACAAAAATGGAAAGGCTAGGCTGAAAAACACTATCAAACCTAGAAAAACCCATGCCAATAACATAAAGATAACCAAGAACACACATGCAACATCATGCATTCCAAATATAGCAAGGAAACCACATATGAAAATTGATACATGCAAAGAATTGTGTTGTATCTGCTTGATCCTACTCTTCCTTGCTTGATCTTTTCTTCCTCTTTTCCTTCTTGATCCAATGATAAAATGCTCCAAGAAAAATCTAAGTGTTGAAGAGTGAGAGAGAGAGAGAGAATAGAGAGAGAGCTCCAAAACTGAACTGAAAAAAGATTACACTAAAAAAAAGGTACCAAATGATCCTCATAGGCCTTTGTATCAATTAGGCCTCTATTTTCTTCATTTCCATTATTTTCCTTCATTTTCCTCCTCACATGCAACGTGTGACCTTTCACCTTCCTTTTCTCCTATTTTCATTATTTTCATAAATAAATTCCAAGAAATTCCACTTTTCATTTCCAAATTCCTTTTCCATTTCCTTTTCTAATTTCTTTAGCCATAATAACCGAAATGAACACCCACACTAGGATTTTTTGCCCAACATTCAACTTGGAATAAGTATCCCATAACCAGTTATTATTTTTCCTTCATTAACTTTAATTACATGGAATTTTCACCAGGGTTGTGATAGAACCCTCCCCCTTAGAGGAGACTATCCTCAGTGTTAAACCACACCTATACCTCAACAAAACTGCTGAAAGGAAAACATACTTCCCATGGAGATTTATAACCTAGCTCGATGCATTATTTACAATGATCACCCTGCTGAGAAGAAAAAAAACATGACAACATAACAACATGACACCCATACCACTTTTTAGATCTTTATAACTATTGGCTTGAGGGGTACCGACCCAGGTTCAGAGTGTTTTAGGAAACCAACAATACCCTCCAACTATTGGCCCTTTTGGGTAGTGATTTGCTTGCACAGACCAAAGTCTCACCTGAAGCAGTATGGGGGGGTGCTAGAACCAGGTTTCCACACCCTGAGATAGAATTCTATGTGTGCTTTAACCTTACTTATCAGATCTAAGGCTTATAGGTGTTGGGCCGTTAATATGCCATTATTATTATCACTTGTGAATGCTTATTCCACCCATTTCTACCATTCTTCATCACGTCATTTATTATAATTTATTATTTAAATCCATTTTATAATGATTTATGCTCTTATGAATGAATATTATTTATTCTCATTTATTTCTAATAAATTGATGATTATGAATTATTTTATCAATGATGGTTTTAATAAGTTGGTTATAACATTATTCACCATTTTTAGCCTCCAAGGTAATTTCCAGATTGAAGATTTGATCATTAAAAGTGCCAACTCAGAAATGCGTTGGAATAAGGAGTGACAGTTTTGCGGTTGAGATTCTGAGCAAATGGAGACGAATCTGGAAAATCCGGAACATGGGTTTTGTCCAGAACGGACCCAATTAACTTTATTAAAGAACGGTTTTCCGAAATTCGGCTTGTACTGAGAGAAACGCAGGGTTCTTTGAGCACGATTTTCTGAGATTTGTTGTTGCGGCCGTCCTCCAAATCTCAGCTGCAAAGCCAAATTCGCCTTGTTCTTGTTGATCAAATGGTTAGAAGCAATCCAATTTTGTAATAGAAATCATGTTGTAGTTATCTCTATTGTAACTGCTCTCTGATCTCTCTTTATTTAAATCAGAACAGAGATCAGAGAGAAAAGGAATTTTTGGGGATGATTTCAGATGGAAAAATGATGGAATTGAGGATTTAGAATTAGAGATTTAGAATTAAGAATTCATGATAGGATAGGAGGAAGAAAGGATTGTTTCAGGCTGTAAGTCTCAAAGCTGCTGCTGTTGTAATGATTTTACCATTTAATGATTAATACCTGATTTGGGAGTTGTTGTTCATTCTTTTCATCTGAAGTAGCCCAGCAGCATCCGCTGGTGGCTAAGGGCCCAGCCTCTGGTGGAGTACGCTGCTGCTGTATTTTATCTTTCCGATTTCTGTCGTGTGATGGTTTGGCTTCCTTCTCATTTCTTCAGATTGTGTTATTCAGCAATCTTTTGTTTATGAACATTTTGCAGAATTGTGAAATCATAATTGGATTGCGTAGTGACAAAATTATTAATCATAACTTGAATTGTCCTGCTCTTAATTCTAATATAATACTGCGCTGTCTGATTAAGATTGTGGTTCATTTAATTGCTGTTTATTTGTAATTGCAATTGTTGTCAATTATGTCACTATTCAATTATAACTGCAATTGTTGTTGCTTCAATAACTGCGATTAATGTTCATGCTGCTGGGTTAAGGTTGCTGATTCAATTACATCTGTAATTGCTGCGCATTTTTATTTCATTAGCTTTGCTGTTCAGTTTTCCAATAGATTTAGTTGTTGTTCCTTTTCCACAAGGATTTGCTTTTGCCTTTTAAATGTTATTACAACAAGTGTGTTTATTCCATTTCTGTTAGCAGCATTATTGATTTATCATTTTCAATTTATTGCTTTAGTATGGTGTGAGAGATCAACAACTGTAAAGGACATTGGCTATCGCTGCCTAAGTTCTCAGATTGTGGATCTTATTTATGCTTGATTTAATTTATATCAGTTAAACAAGGATAGAGTTTTGTTGTTCAATCCGATTGATAGAAATAGACGATGTTCCATTTCTTGTTATTTGCATTATCTTTGCTTTGGTGTGCAGAAGGTCTGAGACTGTAGTGAACATTGACATATGTTGTCTAGTTCCCAGTTTGATGATCTTTCTTTTGAGTGCCTTTTCAATTGCATCAATCTCTAGAGGAATGAGTTATTGCTACTGTATCCTCAATTGATGTTTGCTGAGTGAATAGTTGGATTTCAGAGCATTTGAGTTTGTGTTATTATTGGATTTCTTTTTCAAGCTTTCATTTACTTTTGGATTTTAAGCACTATACTGCAAAACATTACTCTTGAGTAAATAGCCGCCTCAGACTGAGTACACTCTTGAAATAAAAAGTCGTCCCTGGGTTGATAATTAATGTGAAGGTAATTAGGAATTAAAAAGACACCTTTTTATCGCTCCACATTTTGGCGCCGTTGCCGGGGAGATTGTAGCCATTTCTAAAGAGTAGTGTGAATCTGATGAGTGCCTGCTATGAGAGAATTGGGTATTAAAAATGGAAGGTAAGAACCTGCGTACGGAGCATGTAACAGCCCTGCTCCCCCACCCGCTTTCCGGCAGATTTGTTAATTTTTTTTGTGTAGAAATAGATGTTTGAATTTTTGTGTGAATGACTAGGGAAAAATAGAAATTTTGAAAAAAGAATCACATGATTTCACTCAAGTGGTGATGTAAGCACCACCCATTTCACTAACTAATTGACAGGAACATTGGAAGAAGAAGCTTCGAAGGAACACATGAAGAACATCTTATATTATGGTAAGAAATGGCTCACGTTTCTACTTTTGAATTTCCTATCAAAGATCTAGGAGGAGTGACACAAATGCACATAATTCCCCCATCTTTACCAAATTTTCATGGTTTAGCAAATGAAGATCCGGATACATTCTTATTTGAGTTCGAAATACTTTGTAGAGGATATGATTATTGTACTAATGATCAAAGATTGAAAGTGTTTCCTCTTACTCTAAAAGGAGCAACTCTCCGATGGTTCATGAGCCTAGGTGGGAATTGCATCCAATCATGGGAGGACACGAAGAACATATTCTTGAAGAAGTACCAAGACTATTGCAAATCCAATGAAGATATTTTCGGTATAATACAAGGGGAAGATGAAAGTTTGGAGGATTATGTAGATCGATTTCATTATAACCTTCAAAAATCAAAGCATAAGCATTTGGAAAAAGAGATCTTAAAAACACTCCTTCTTAAAGGAATCAAAGATGATTTTTTAGAACTCTTAAATCTGATAGGAAAAGGTGATGTTTTTCAGTTATCATATGATGATGTTTGTGAGTTGTGCATAAGGTATTCAAGAGGACTCTCCAAGGCTGGTAAGAATTCTAGAGATGTTTGTTCTTTGTTTTCCAAATCTGCTACAAGAATAGGAGACATAAGAGCTGAAATCAATGATTTATTTGAAAATTTTAAAGTTGATTTTATTAGCTCTCTAAGCTCAAAATTGAATGTTTTGCAGGTTCATAAAAATGAAGAATTTGATGAAGTGTTTTGCACTCATGACCAAGAGGAGCATCCCATAGATACTCACTCTTCCTTATCTAGGATGGAAGTAGCATATCAAAGAGATAAGGAAGCTACAACAAGGTCAACAGGTATGGTTCAAAACACTTCTTCTCCATTCTCTTACTTGCATAATCCATTATGGAATACTCACATGTTAGAGCAGCCATGCGAATCGCAATATAACCACCACCAATCTTGTCTACAAGTTTGGCACGGTTCACTTTATGATTGCATGACTACTCTCCCTCATCTTGTAGCACAAGCACATTCTCCATATTCTCCACCAGCTCTTTCACAACATCCTGCTTGCATATCAAATTTATCCACTCAACCCAACCAACCACATCATCACAATACTCCATTCCATACACAATTTCCTGCTCAACTAATTCCACACCCTCACCACAATAAACCAGTACAACATGCTTACAATGTTGAACTGCCAAATTTACCCACCCTTCCCACCCATTCTATCTCACATGCGCCATTAGAGAAAACTTACAATGAGATTCAGAATGTTTCAAATTCAAAAATTGTAGAAGCTATGGAAGAAAATGAGGTTTCTTTTAAGTTGCACCAACAAACCATTTTAAAAGCTCAAGAACTTCATGGTATGATGGGAAATCAAGAAAGTAACGGATATATTGAAGATTGGTTTCACTCCATCACGTGTTTGCATCATCACTCTATGCTTCAACAATTTTTGATACCATTTTTTCACGGGAAGTTGGCTTCTCGTACCCTAATTTTCACTAATATGCATTTTTCAAATTTGGGTATGTGTATACATGAAGCCTTATTTCGAAAATGGCTCCACTGGAAGTACTCATATACGTAGTCATATTCATTTTTCAAGTCAAAATAGGTTAGTGTAGAAAATAAAATAAATAAGGGAATAAATAAATGCATTTTGTTTTTTATGTAAAACTAGTTGTTTTTGTTGCAACATGCTATGCAAATCAACATTGGTGATAATTTTTTAATTCATTTGTGTATGTAGATGACTTATAATGAAAATAATAGCTCTACAAACACTCATATTCACTTTTATCACCAATTTGAAAAATTCCATTTCAGACCCCCTATTAACCTCTAGAAGGTGTGGAGTGGGGGGGGGGGGGGGGGGATGAAATAGATCATGAGCCATTAGGTGTGTGATAGGGAGCAGAGATGAGGGGAATATGGTGAAGTTTTATAAGTGATAGGGATTATGGTTAATGTATGGAAATGGTGGAAGTGATGGTGGAGTTAGCGGGATGGTTAATACTGAAAATAGTGGGACAAAGGCAGTGGAAGGGCTTTGATGACGTGGTGAGGAGGTGGGACTGCCCGCAAATCACAAATTGGAAGTTTTTGTTATGAGAAGCGTGAGGTAAATGTTAAAACATACGAAGGGCGATGTGCGGTAAGTGGAAGGTGACACGACATGACGGAGGTGGGGCCGCTCGCAAATCGCAATCAAAAGTTTTACTTATGAGAAGCGGGAGATAAATGTTATAACTTGCGGAGGGCGATGCGCGATGAGCGGAAGGTGAAATGGCATGACGGAGGTGGGGCCGCTCACAAATCAAAATTGGGGAATCAGGAGTTTGATATTATGAGGAATAGGAGGTAAACGTTATGAGTTACGAAGTGCGATGTGCGGTGGCAGAAGGGTGGGTCCCATCTACATCAAAATCAAGGAAATGATGCAGGTGGAGTTAAAAAGTGTAAGTACAATGCAGTTGGTGATGCGAAAAGGTAAGTGGCTATTAATAAAGGTTTAGAGTAGAGAGAAATGAATTATGAATGATAAAGGTTCATCCGGAAAAGGTGAAAAGGGCTACGGTTTTATCGCATCGAGGGTTTTGTGAAGGAGCGCAATGGTAACATGTATGGAGTTTTGTGATATGCGATCAATAATTGAGGAAGGGGCCCACACCATCATTAAAAGTGGATTACGCCTAATCCTTGTGATTTTATTATAGGGGCCACTTCTCCACTTTGTGTGCAGTCACATGCCAACATTGGCTCCATCTGGGGACAATGTGTTGTTCTAACTGCATTGAGAACCTGCAGACCTGAATGTCAGTGATTTATTGGCACATGGAGTCGCAAATTCATACTATAAATCTGAACTGAAACTAAAACTGTGCTGTGCACTACAAACTATCGAAACAGAAATTGCTGTCGCACCCTGAACATCTTGAATGCTGAAATCTTACCCATGCTAAAACTGAAATCTGAAACACACTTGAACTAAAAACTGCAAAGCAATCTGAAACTAAAGTTGGAAAGATGCTCATAGCACTAAGATTATTCTCACACCTACCTATCCTAATATGTTGGAATTACTGCTATTGTAAATGATATAATAACTCCGATGTAACCAGGCAAGAAACTGCTCTAATACTTTGTTTTTTCACTGTTTTTCACCAAACTCAAGAAAAAACCTGTTAATGGTATTTGATAGAAATTCCCAACATGATATTAATTTCAAGGGGCTTGGTAAACCTGAGTATGGTGGCTTTGTGATGAATAATTTGTCAATATAGATAGCCACTGGATCAATTTACACTTTAACTATTTCTGAATATGTTGACCCAATCAAGACAACCTCATAACTTGGTACTACACATGTGTTCTCCATGTATTGAAACAACTCGGAACATATCTGCATTTTATTTGATGAATTTTATATCGATACTTCTACTCAACCAGAAAATAGGGCAGACTGTCTGATCATATCCATATCATAACATCTTCTAAAATTATTATGTGTGCATGAAAACTGACTTTGAAAACTCAAAATATCCAACGTATCAACTATTGGGTCATGAAGTTCTTTAGATGACTGTAGCATTGGTTCCATTGACATCTCATGATTTCTCGGGATCAATTCTTCCTCTGTTTTAAACTTTGCCTCTCTATTCCACAGGTTCACTTCCACATCAACTGCAATTTTTTTCATTTCTTCAAGGTTTGCAATGTCCCTTTATCTTACTTGGAATGTCATCTCTGTATTAAAGGGACCTGGGTAGTGCAAGAGAGCTACTCCTGGGGGTGGCCTTATATCAGCAGGCATTGGATGATACACCTTATTGAATCTGGCTGAAAAATATTGTACTGTCTCCTCTGGTTGTCTTTTTAAATGTTCATACTCTTCTATGATAAGAAAAACATCTCCCATGATTACCCATCGACCTAGAAAAACTTGCATGAATTGATGAAAATTTCTCATGCTAGCAGGTGGAGGATTCTCACACCAATTTTTAACTTTACCTTGCCATGGTAGGAAAAACATCCTGATAAATACATCATCTTCTTCCTTTACTGATGACTGAAATGCACTGACTAAAGGATCGTGGTAAACATGCAACATAATATATTCTAGAATATTTATAACAGGAAAGCAAACCTCATTCCAAACTGCTACTTTACTTGGGTTTTGAAACTGATTCTCTTCAAACAACAAGAGAACCAATTTTTTTTCCTCATTATCCTCAGTATTCAAGTGATCTGAATGTTCTTTATCATTCTCTTTTTCACACAGAAGCTTGCAATGGAGCTGCAAACTCTCGTTAATTTTGGGTGAAGGAACATGATTTGTAACAATATGTTATATTACTTCATTAACATCCAAGAAAGAAATTAATGATTGAGAACTCTTCTGATTTTCTTCAAGGGCTATAAATTGAGATAAGGTGCAACATGAAGAGAATTAGAGGGATGGAATTCATCATGCAACTATGATTGGTCTTTAATCTTTGAAGGAAACACTGTTTGTTGAAGATGTTCTTGTGGATCTAGACAATTAAGCTTTGCCACCTCTATTTCTGGATCGCCAAACTGTTGTTGATTTTTAGTGTTGTCCTCTAGGAACACTCCATCTCTTCCCCTTATTCATGGAGGGTAAGCTCACCTCCCCCTTCTTTAGAATAGGCTAGGAACTGGTTTTCTACATGTAGTCCAAAAACCACCATGGGTCATTCTTCTTTGAGATTGAGGTTGTCAAGTCGAGGGCTCACACCACGGGGTTGCATAAATCGGGACACCTAAGCTTTGTATGAAGGTTGTTTCTGGAGCTCAAACTGGGGAACTGGGATCTTGAATTTCTCTAATTATTTTTGGAGGTTCAAGGCTGTGGGCGCTTTCTCTGTAATAAATTATTTAGACTGTTCTTTAGTTATAGATGGAGACTTTTCATTTTTTAGAGGATCAAATTCTTACTTTGTGGAAGTGGATGAAGTGGCCTTATGAGGGGCTGACTCTTCTAATGGGTTCTTCCATTTACTAGCAAGACTGGGAGGGGTTTTTTCTCTTGATATTGACTCTTCATTTTGTTCTTGCACTTGGGTTCTCTTCCTGGAGGACCTGAGGTCATACTTCTTGTGGAGTTCAGCCTGCATGAAATCCACGAGCTATCTGCAGTAATTATCAATATATTTATCTTCTGGAGGGACTTCCTTCTCTTCTTGCTCCCCTTGCAGGATGATTTCACCCTCCTCATCATCAAAGTAAGCGAGGAATTGGTTCTCTTGACTATCTGTGACTTCCTCAGCCTGTCCCTCCACTTCTCCCTCCAAGAATAGAGGAGGTTGAATGTGGTCTTATTGTCCATTCCTATCCCGCTACAACAAATGAAAAGGGGGCTTCCGATATTGAGGATTAAACCCTCGGTTAGGAATCATTTGGTTGGGACGAGGAGGGGAATTTTTGGACTCCAATTCAAGCTTAATCATATTATTGAAAATGTTCTTCATTAACTTATTCATTTCTTCAATTCTATACTCTTGTGATTCCCTCTCCTGATTTGAAGTAGAAGCCTCTTCCCTGTTCTTTCTTCTAGCTTCATGTTCTGTTTTCCCCTTAAATTTACCAGCATAAGAAAATTTTGCTTCTACCTCCAATACATTAGTCTGGATCTGATCCAGAGATGTGTATTTTCTTTCTCTTAGGGTGAACTCGAACTTTGGTTTGAAAGCTCCTGCGAAGACCACCTTAGCAGTTTCTTGGGGACGCTTTATTTTAGCAGGAAGATTATTATAGAGCTTATTGGATGTCTTTATGAATTCCATTACATAATCATTGTGTCTCTTCTTTAGAGAATTGAAGTTGGTGAGAAGGTATCCATGGTCCCTCTTTTATCCATGTTTCAATGTGAACAAATTCTCCATTTCTTCCCAAGTGTGGAATCTATTATCGGCTAGAGACTTGAACCACTTTTGAGCTTCTCCATCCAAGGATTGGAAAAAAATCCTTAACACCACATATAAATTTCTTACATTCGCATTCTCAGAAAAAGCGCAGAAGTTTTCAATATCTCTCTAAGCAAGCAAATTATCTTCCCCTGTAAACCACAACAACAACTCTAGATATTCTTGCGGCATATCATTTAGAGGCTAAGAGAGGGCCAAGGGGGCATACTTGTTCAAAAGGAACCCAACACAACCATCTAATTTAGATGTGGGGGTAGATGGTGGATCTGAATTTGGTGTGAGGCCTGGTGAAAGCCAAGATTAATTCTGATTAGAAATATTTTATAGTGGAGTCTCCAAGGCAAGGAATACACAACTCCCAACCCTTCCTTCTCACCTATCTGAAGGGTGGAATTTATGTCGTCTCCCAGGGAAAATATTTATTCATTCGTATCCCTGGAAAAGGTGCTAAAAATATGTTGTAGTCCTAGAGAAATCCTTGAGTTGTAAAATACCAGTGCCTAGGACATATTGAAATCAGAGGTTAGATGTAGACAATTTTATGGGTGCCTCTGACAGAATATGGATAAACAGAATAACGGTTGTGGTGGTTCTGGAATGATGAAGACTTTGGAGTTTGATTCATGTGAATTACCCTATACTGCGAGAGGGCTGAGCAGGATGTATGGCTCAATGTATTTTAAAATGATCCAAGTATGAAACAATGAGAAAAGGCTTTCATAATATGTAGAGGTGTTGAGAAGGAACGGAGGAGGAACCCACGAGAAACAGACTTAAAAGTCTTAGGAATCTGTCTCCTGTGAACTCAGAGGAAGCGGATGTAAGTGGAACGTGACCAACAAGAGAGATTTGTGGAGCACAAATTAAGGGGGCACAACAAGTTTAACACATGAGCATTATTCATCCACTAATTCATGAATAAAAATGCATACCATCGAAAACTACATTACACGAATCATCAAAGCAGCAAAACATTGAAAGATGATTATACATCAACAGGAGATTATTAATAAACAAGAGAATGTTGATACATACTACTCATTGCTTCATCTGGAAGCCAAATAAATAGTGTTGTATATCGTATTATTTTCATAACATCTCTCCCGAATATGTATCTCACAGCACAAAGAGAACAGTCATACAGAACTACAGCAAAAATCATCCAAAATTCAAAACCTATCTTTCATCTCTAAACCCTCGACATATAGATTTCTCCCTTAGGGTTTACAATCGAATAAAAATTCATGATCGACCCACAAATGTGAGAATCAAAATATCCTAACCAAATCGCAGAGCACACATTGAGCAATCACTCCCATAATCAGAAAATCAAAACAGAATCGGGTGAAATCGAGATGTCAACAACGAAACATCATAATCAAAAAGTAAAAGAAAAAACATAGTTGGACATGGAGGCCAAATCTTGGAATCTTCAAAATGGGTTGGCAAAGAGTAAACGTGAACAAGTGGGTAGTCTGGCTTCCATTGAATCATTCCACCTGACGTCGAAAGCCTCCAGTCCCTTATTCTCATGATTTACACTAACCGTTAAGAAACGGCCAGTCATGTTGCGCATGCCTAGATATTTAGTGAGGAGGTCTTGGAAAAACTTAATGTACCATAGCCACGTTTGTCCCGCCAAAAACCCATGTTGTGTTTGAATTGCAAAACCAGAGACCAGATTTAGGAGTGTGTCCTGTCCAGTTTGTGGGATTAGATGGAGGGGTGTACGAAATCACTACAGGTTGACACGTAGAACTGGAGGCGGTTTCCAAACCCGGCCATTTTGGACACCCCCCGCGACTGTTAGTCTTCAAAAGGTGAGGGGGGGGCCAAAATAGATCACGAGCCATCATATGTGTGATAGGGAGCGGAGATGAGGGGAAGATGGCCGAGGTTTAGCAATGATAGGACGTATGGATAATGGATGCAAATGGTGGAAGTGATGGTGGAGTTAGAGAGATAGTTAACACTGAAAAGACTGGGACAAAGGCTGTGGAAGGGATTTGATGACGTGTTAAGGATGTGGGACCGCCCGCAAATCGCAAATAGAAAGTTTTTGTTATGAGAAGTAGGAGGTAAATGTTAAAACTTGCAAAGGGCGATGTGCGATGTGCGGTGAGTGGAAGGTGATGCAACATGACGGAGGTGGGACCACCCGCAAATCACAATCAAAAGTTTTACTTATGAGAAGTGGGAGGTAAATGTTATAACTTGCAGAGGGTGATGCACGATGAGCGGAAGGTGACATGGCGTGACGGAGGTTGGGATCCCACACATCGCAATCGAGGAATCGAGATTTTTATATTTTGAGGAACAAGGAGTAAATATTACGAGTTACGAAGTGCGATGTGCGATGGCGAAAAGGTGACGTGGAAGAAGGGTGGGTCCCATTTACATTGCAATTGAGGAAATGGTGCAGGCGGAGTTAAAAAGTGAAAGTACATTGCAGTTGGTGATGCGAAAAGGTAAGTGGGTATAAATAAAGGTTTAGAGTAGAGAGAAATGAATTATGAATGATAAAGGTTCATGTGGAAAAGGTTAAAATGGCTAAGTTTTTATCGCATCGGGGGTTTTATGAAGGAGCGCAATGGTAACATGTATGGAGTTTTGCGATATGCGATTGGCGATTGAGGAAGGGGCCCACACCAATGATAAAAGTGGATCATGCCTCATCCCTATGATTTTCTTATAGGGGTGACTTCTCCACCTTGTGTGCGGTCACAAGCTAACACAACCTTTGTCAACATGTCCAGGGCAACCATGATGGAATCATGTTGTCTAGATGTCCTGGAAAAAATTGTGATGAAATCCATGGAAATTACCTCCAATTTTTAGTTTGGAATCGCAATCGACTGTAGCAGTCCACCTAGATGCCTATACTCTACCTTTACCTGCTGAAAATCTAAAAATCTAGCCACAAACGCTGCCACATCCTTCTTCAGATTCTGCCAATAATAAAAATTATTCACTGTTGTCAAATTTTTCTTGTATCCTGGGTAACCTGAATATGGTTTCCTATGAAACTCCCTCAAGATCACCTTCTTGATATCGCTGTTGTCTGGCACATATATCATGTCTCTAAACCTGACCAATCCATTTGTTGTAAGACAATAGTCCACATCCTGTGCACCGATACATGCACCTGTACCTATAACTGTACCACTAACTGTACCTATACTTGTACTCTGTTGTAACCTGTGCATAAGCTCTTTATACCTGCCATATTGTTGACTTGCCTGTAAGATCTGATCCCGTAAGTCTGTCCCATAGTAGCTCATAGCTGCTATATGATTCACCTATATCTGCCTGTTAAGAGAATCTATAACCTTGTTCTCTTTACCTTTGTTTTATCTGATATCAAAATCAAACTCACTCATCATGGCCAACCATATAGCTTTCTTGGGAGTCATATTCGGCTGGTCAAACAAGTATCTCAAACCATTATGATCACTCATCAGTACAAACCTCCTGCTAAGAAGATAGTGCATCCACACCTTCAGAGCATGTATGATCGTTGCCAACTCAAGATCATGTGTCAGGTAGTTTTTTTCATGTTCATTTAGTTTCTGTGACTCATAGCACATTACTTGTCCTTCCTCAATAAGGAATCCACCAAGTCATCTTTTACAAGCATCTGTACATACCACAAAATATTTTTCTGGATCTGTGATCTTGAACATTGGAGCATCTATCAACAAATATTTCAGTTGCTCAAAGCTAGTCGTAAACTCCTTTGTCCATTCAAACTTATTACCTTTCCTTTGAAATGATGTAATAAGATAAAAAACCTATGAGAATTTCCTGATGATCCTCCTATAACAAACTACCAATCCCATGAAGGATCCAACTCAACCACATTTCTAGGAGCTTCCCACTCCATGATAGCTCTTATCTTTTCTGGATCCACTACTATGCCTTCCTTGGAAACAACATGTCCCAAGTAATGTACCTTTATTTGAAAGAAACTACACTTGCTGAGCTTAGCATACAACTGATTCTCTCTCAAAAATATCAATACTGCTACTAAGTGTTTGACATGCTCTTCTTAATTTTTATAATATACCAATATATCACCATTTAACACAATAACAAAATTTTCTAGATAAGGGTGCAACACACTATTCATCAAGCACATAATGATAAATGGAGAATTAGTCAAACCAAACAGAACTACAAAAAACTCATAATGCCCATACATGGTCTAGAAATTTGTCTTGTAAATATCCTCTTCCTTGATGCATACCTGATGATATATGGATCTCAAATCAATCTTTGAGAACACTATTGCTCCCTTTATATGACCAAATAGTTCATCAATCCTCAAAAATTAATGTTCTTGATAGTCACTTTGTTCAATAGCTCCAACCAATGAAAAATATAAGAGTACGATCCTTCTTCTTTATAAACAATATCGGTCCACCCCAAGGTGATAAACTTGGCCTAATGTATCCCTTGTCAAGCATGTCCTTCAACTGTAGTTTCAACTCTACCAACTCTGGTGTACTCATCCTGTAAGGTGCCTTAGATGTTGTTGTTGCCCTTGGTACCAATTAAATAGAAAATTATACTTTCCTGTGAGGTGGAAACTCTAAAATATATGTGGGGAATACATCCTAAAACTACTCTACAATTGGTTACCTGATCTAAACATCTGCATCCTCAACTTCGTTACCTTTTTCACTAGAAATATGCACTGTAAAAAACACACACTATTTCCTGCAAATGCACTTGGCCTGCATAGTTGTAACCGTTCTTACTGATCTTTCTTTCTTCTTACCATGTAAGACTCTTTTTTCCCAATTTTCATCCAAGAACTCAATGAATTTTTCGTAAAAATCCACTTTAGTCCTGTGAAGATATAACCATTCCATACCAAAAATCATATTGTATGATCCCAATGGAAATTAATTCAAATGCGTAGATGTAGGCATACAATTTAGTTCAAATGCACAATCTATTACCCAATGATGAAATTTTAGGTTCCTATATTACTAGTGTAGTCCCTTATTTTTGTTAGTGTATTCCCCTTATTTTTATTTTTGTAGCCCTGTAACCCCCATATTGTTATTATTATGCCATTACATTATTATTGTTAGGTCTGCTAGGATTATATTGTGACCCCATGGAATCCTATATATAGAAGGAGGTTTTTCATTTGTATCATCCAAGAATTTTTCATTTATTTAATGTAAAGGAGGTTTCCCCCTCTAAGTGGCTTATTTCTAAGGAATTGATTTCTCTTTTCTTCTATTTTTGGAGCTGGCCTCATAAAATTTGGTATCAGAGCTTTGGATTATAGGGTTTCACTGCTCCAAACAGGTCCTCGTGGAATTTTTGCTATAACTTATTTTATATGAAGGTTTAGAAACAGACATTTTTACCACGAGAAGCCAAAATATTGAGGAACTTAGTATAAAATTTTAGAACTTAGTTCACAATATATTTGTAGATATGATCTGTGGAAGTTAGGGCTTTGCAGGCTCCTGAATTTCATACAAAATAGGTGACCTTGGGAAACTCGTCATAAATATCTCTCTGAGCATCAGATTGGAATTCTCTAAAAAGTGTTTGAATTTAAATGGACTGCAGTTTCCTTTGTATCAATTTCAGAGCCGAAGGAGGTAACAATGACACGTGGCATGCCATACAAGTTCACTCTACTAAACCAGTCCATAATAAGGTCATTGTGGGAGATTGTGCATAACTTAGCCTTGAAGCATCAAAATTAGGTCAGACTTATGGCATTCAAAATAAGATTCAGAAAGCTACTACAGGACCGAATTTCAAATATTGAAGATCCAAAATCACAGAGTTAATTGTGTTTCACTATCGAGCTCCTCAAAAGTAAGAAAAAAGTGTGTATTTTTTTTTTCAAATTGCATAATTCTTGTTTGAAAAATTAGTTTGAAGATATTCCAAGGGAATATTGAAGCATATATATCAATATTGGGTTCTAAAATTCCCCCTAAAAATAATTCAAAGCTCATTAAGCCCTTATAATACTCTATTATGAATCATGAAGATGAAGAAGTACAAAATGATATATCAAAATTACAAGAGAAAGTGCACCAAATTTCGCTTTCGCAAAGAGAAACAAAAAATGAAATGGAAGTTTTGAAGAAAGGCATGGAAGCTAAGATGGATGGTTTGAAGAATGGTATGGAAGAAAAAATGGAAGGTTTGAAGCAAGGTTTGACAAAGTTGATACAAGAAATGATTCCTTATGGCGAAAATATAGTAGAGGAAACTCATGATGAGAGAAAAATAAATGTTAATAATGATTTCATAAACTTGAATGTTGGATGGAAGACCCACCATATTCCAAATATCAATATGAGGAATTTTTATGGCAAGGATCCCATAACATGGATACTGCAGATGGAGAAATATTTTGATCTCAATAATGTGCAAAACACAAAAAAAGGTACACATTGCAACTTTATATTTAGAACAAAATAGATTTGTATCGTATCGATGGCTTTGCTCCTATAATAAAATTGTCGCTTAGTAAATTTTTACGAAAGAAATGATACCACATTATGAGGATAGAAAGAGCAACACCTTCTTTAGCCAATTGATAAATCTCAAACAAAAGGGTTCAGTGGTGGAGCACATTGAGGAATTCCAAAAATTGAATATAAGGGTAACTAATATTCCACATGAACACATGATTGATGTATTCATAGGGAATTTGAAGGATAACATCCAACATGAGGTTCGCCTTTGGGAAAATGACTCATTGGAGAAGGCATTCAGGTTGGAAAGAAAAAATGAATGTAAATTTATGGTGACAAGGAAGCCTACTACTCACATCTATAAAGATGGAAGTGTTGCTACTTCTAGACTTACACAACCTACAATGTTGACACCACAACAATTGGAAGAAAAAAGAGCAAAAGGGATTTGCTACATTTGTGATAGAAAATACTCTAAATGTCATAAGTGTGCTTATAAGAAATTATTTTACATAGATTGTGAAGGGGAGGAAGGAAATGAACAAGAAACTTCAAAAGAAGAGGATATACACCATGAACTAACCCTAGAGAAAGAAGAAATGAGTCTGAGCATACCGTGTAATACATTGGCACGAATTACCACTCCTAAAACTATCAATATAGAAGGAAATATCAAGAAGAAAAAGGTAATAGTGTTGATTGATTCGGGTAGTACCCATATTTTTATTCATTGTAAGGTAGCCAAGGAATTCAATTGCTTCCTATACCCAGCACGAGAATGTCAAGTGATGGTTGCAAATGGAGGAACTATAAATTTCTCTGGAAAATTCCATAATATAAAGCTAGCCATGGGGGAATATGTATTGAATAGTCCATTTCTTTCCATTCCAATCAGAGGTGTTGATGTTGTATTAGGAGTATAATGGTTACAATCTTTTGAGATGGTAGCTTTTAATTTTCAAGAACTTTTCTTGAATTTTTTTTTTCGAAAGGAAAGGAAGTCGAATTATGGGATATCGTAGGGAATCCATGGAAGATAATAAGCTCTAATGTCATGACAAAGCTTCCAAATAAATAAAAACCAGGCATAATTGCACAATTATGCTCACTAGAAGTTCCAACATCAAAATCATCTATTTCTCCATATCTCCAAAAAGACTTGGACAATCATTCCAAGGTGTTTGAAACTCCCAAAGGCATCCCACGTATTCGTGATCATTATAATGTTATTCATTTGATTCCAGGAAGTTTTCCTCCAAACATAGGGCCTTACAGATATCCTTATGTCCAAAAGTGTGAAATTGAACTTATGATTGCAGAAATGTTAGAGGATGGTATGATGCAACCTAGTCAAACTTCTTTCTCTACTCCAGTAGTATTGGTGCACAAGAAGGATGGATAATGGCGCATGTGTTCGGATTATAGAGAGCTCAATAAGCTCACTATTAAAGATAAATTTCCCATTCCTACGATTGATGAGTTACTGGATGAATTACATGGAGAAATTTATTTTAGCAAGTTGAATATTCATTCAGGATATAATTAAATTAGAATGAAGGATGAAGATATTATGAAAACAAAATTTCAAACTCATGAGGGTCATTATGAATTTTTGGTCATGCATTTTGGCCTTACCAATGCACCTTCTACATTTCAAGGGTTGATGAATTCCATTTTCAAACCCTTCGAGAAATTGTGTTAGTTTTTTTGATGATATACTAATCTACAACTAGTCTTAGAAGGATCATGTTCAATATGTTGACAAGGTGCTCAAACTATTAGAGGAGAAACAATTATATGAAAAAAACTCCAAATGTTTCTTTGGAGTACAAGAGGTGGAATATCGAGGTCATATTGTATCTCACGAGGGTGTTAAGGTAGACCCTAACAAAATTAAATCCATTAAGGAATGGAAAGTCCCCACATCCATAAAGCAATTGTGAGGATTTCTCGGGTTAACAGGGTACTATCGCAAGTTTGTTAAGAATTATGGGAGAATAGCAACACCTCTAACAACACTATTGAAGAAAGATGCATTATCATGGACTCCTGAAGCAAATAAGGCCTTTGAACATCTTAAAGAGGCAATGTGCCTAGCACTAGTCTTAGCTATGCCAGAATTCACAAAAACATTTATTGTGGAATCTTATGCCTTAGGAAATGGAATTGGTGCTATTTTAATGCAAGAAGGAAGACCCATTTATTTTGAAAGTCATCCAATGAAAGGAAATTATTCACAGAAATATATTTATAAGAAGGAAATGTTGGCAATACTACATACACTAAAGAAATGACGACCTTACCAAATGGGAAAACACTTCAAGGTAAAAATTGATCATGATAGACTTAAACACTTTTTGGAATAATTATTATCTTCAGAAGAGCAGAAAAAATGGATCACAAAGATGTTGGGTTATGAATTTGAAATCATCTACAATGTAATATTACCAATTAGCTTTAAGCTAGTTGGAATATTAAATTTTGTTTTTGCTTCTTAGTTAGAAGAATAAGAGGGTATGGAGACCCATAAATCTCCTTAGTAGGAATAAAACCACTCCTAATATGAATGGAGATCATATTAGTAGCTTGATTAAGCACCCTTGTATGTGAAAAGGGGTTGGAGCATGTAGTTTGGGTAAAATTTGACCAAATCAACAGTGCTGGTATGGAAGTAGTGGATTTAATGAGTGGGGCCCAAGGTGAGGAAGCTCACCAAACATATAAGGAAGGGGATGGAAGCCATAGAAGGCATGATTTGATTATTATTTTTTTATGGTCTGTATGACTTGTTGCTCTCTTTAGATGTTAAGCAGAGATTGCAGTGATGTTTAGCATAAGGGTGTTCCCAAGCGGGAATCCCACCTTCATCCTTGGGGGACTTTGAGTGCCCACTCAGGAGAATTATTTGGGCTACATTTCCACATTCTGGCATCAGGCCAAGCTCCATCTTTCTTCAACAATGCAATTTGTGCAGAGGGTTGTGTTGTGTTGTAGGGTGCAACAATGGAGAGTTGATTTGGGTAATTTATGAGCTAGTTTTTAGTGGGGGAAGGTTTCCTTCCATTGGGAGGATAAAAGAGAAATCCCTTGAGATTATTTGTAGAATTTGACACCAGGACAAGTTATTATTAGCCCCTACAACATAGTTTCAGTATTGGACTACATTATTTCAGGGAGGAGTTGCAAGGGTGGTTTCAGTACACCATTTGGGGAGATGGTTTTCCAGTGAAGGGATTAGCCTTTCACTTGGAGAGTCTATTGGGTGGAGGCTTCATTCTATGTTACATCAAATCAACCACATCTTTCCAGCTATTTATTTGCAGTGAATCTTCAACCCTAGGGCTTTGGTTCACCTTTTGTATTTTTGTGTATTTTCGGGAAACCCTCTTGGGTTCTCTTGGGAGGTTGTTATAGAGCCTAGATATTTTCCTTCAGTATCACTTGAGGCATATATCAGCCATTTTATATCATTTTATGTTAATATTTTTTAGATATTTTCATCATGATTGTGCTGTAGTAGCTTTTCGACATTCTGTATATTAGTAGCACCTCACTTTTGAGGGGGTTTATTCATTGGAGGCTTGTTGGCTCATGTTGTATTATTTGTGACTCATTATATTGTACTATTTTTCTGCTGATATGACTAATAAAATGGCTCCATATTGGTCTCCTATATTGATGTGATGTTATACACTACTATTTCCATCATTTTTTTCTATATTCCTGTGTTTTCCATTTTGGAATATTATAGTTGTATCTGAGCATAACCTTGGCTCAGCCTGTGTATCTAAGCAAATATTTCATCATAAGAAGGAGATCCTCTCACAGATAGAGAGAAGAGGTATCTCAAAAGAAGAAAGCGGAGATATGATTATATAGATGATAAATAAGACAAGCGAAAAGCTCCCTTATCAGGGGGAGATGAGGAGAAGGAGTTCCATAAGCTTCTTCTTCGAACTATGCAAGATATTGAAAGAGAAATAAAGGATATGAGGATGGATAGACACAAAGAATCCCATAAAGGGTTTCTACATGGAGAAGGCCTCGACATTTCTCATCACTGGAGTGATCAACCAGTGAAGCAACATGTTTCCCAACTCTCTACAATGCCTACATTTTTATCAGTGGGAAATGGAGGGTTTCAAGAACAAGAAACTCTTGAAGACTAATTTTTTGAGTATGAGTCTCAATCTTAGAGATTCAAGGACCATTTGATATTTCAAGAGTTCTGTCAAATCAAGGACAATAGGAGACCCCGACATCACTATAGAGGTAGAGGATTCATACAGAATCATGATATTCACCGGACTATGGGAAGATTTTTCTTACCCACTTTTGATGGGTCATCAAAATGCACTGCCAAATCATGGGTAGAGAAGCTAGACATCAATTTCTAGTTGAACCAAGTACCAGAGATGGAGGCCATTAAAATAGAAGCACTGCACCTTGAGCGCGAAGCACATGATTGGTGGTTTCATGGAATTTCTACATTGGTTCATGCCAATGTGACTACATATTCAGAGTTCAAAAGGAGGTTGGTGGAGAGGTTTGATCAAAGAGACTTGGAGGCAAATTTCATTGGGCTAGCTAAGCTCAAACAATCAGGTAATCCAGAAACTTATATTTCTGAATTTCTAAAACTTTCTCTTATGGTTCCCGATTTATCTGGAACAAGGAGGGTCTAAATATTTATTAATGGGCTAGAAGAACCTCTAAATGGGTTGGTTAAATATACCAAACCCACTACCCTTCAAGATGCCATTGAAAGGGCTTGAGATCTACAAGATGCCTTGCTAAGAGCAAAGGCAAAATTTAAGCAAAAGCCCACTTTTCCATCAAAGGGAAAATATGAAAAGGCTCATCCTTCAAAGGAGAAACAAAAAAAATTACCTCTTAGTGATGATGTTCGAAGAGACTTGAGGAGAAGGAAGCTTTGCTTCACATGCCAAGAATCATGGGCACCCGGAAACATATGTGAAGCAAGGAAGGCACACTATATAGAGGTATTTTATGATGATGAGGAGGAAGAAGAAGAGGGGCTGGAAGGAGGTCACAACACTGGGATAGCAGGAGAGGATCCATCACCATCAGGAGGTGGGAATGGATCATTTTCTCCAATTGGAGGGGCCTTTGCATCATTGAGAGGAGTACCCAAGTACTTGACCTTGAGGGTTCGAGGCTCCATTCAAGATTAAAGGGTTTTAGTTTTGATTGAAAGTGGGGCTACCCATAAATTTATTGGTGCCCAACTAGTGCAGAGGAGGGAAATACCCACTGATGATTTTGAGGGATTTTCAGTTTTGGTCCCAGGAGCTAGAACTATGCAGTGCATGCATTATGTTCCATCTTTATCTATCACCACGGGGAAATATACATTGAATTATCATTTTTTTTATGGTTGACATACCTAACACCAATGTGATATTGAGTGTGAAATGGTTGATTACTTTGGGGAAGGTCACCATAGATTGGGAGACTTTGGCGATGGAGTGGATGGACAGAAAGAGTGGAAAACATCAGATGATTAGGGGTATGCACACATATCCCTCACAGACATATTATACATAGATAATATAACTAGATTTTAACTGTGGAAGAAATGACCTAACATTCCTATCAATTATGCAGATGAATTTGTCCCATGAGACATTACTGTTTAGTGGCATTCCACCTGGGAGGCCACCTGATCAGGGGTTGGTGAGAAATGTCTCACAACATGTTGCACCACTCATAGATCCAGGAGTGGGAACAATGGGAGGTCATGTTACAATATAGAGAGTCTTGTATAGGCTCAAGGAGGAGGGATAAATTCTCCCAATATCATCATTACCCACTCTCACCCGACATCTTGCGCTCAGAGAGGATGCTACAGGGATGGAGGATGGAACCATCATGGTGTAAGGAGACTACTCCTTGACTTTGGAGGCTCAGAAGATATTCTCACTTGGGGAGAAATATTCCACAAATGGTAGAGGATGGTGGTCACTCATGCATGCATTGGAAAAACTCAGGAAGTTTTGGATAGGTGATAGCTTCCCATGGAAGACTAACCTCCAAAAGCTTCAAACTTTACTTGAGCATGAGCAGCTACAGGAGGAGCAACAGAGGAAGGATAGGAGCATCCCGATATGTGACTTTGGCATGGGATATGTCAAAGAAGGGGGAAGCCACATGACATATTATTTACATGATCAATCATCAATGTTGTCACTATGAGGATAGATCCTTATTGGAAATCCGAGTTGTTGGTGGATTACTCCAAGGATTTTTTTACGTGCATGATACTTGATGACCAACTATTATATGAGGGATATTCAGTAAGAGATGGGGTCATCTACTATCAAAGTAGGATCCTATTATCTAGAGCATCCAAGCTGAAGGAGAAGTTACTACATGCAGCACATGAATATTTTCTCTTTAGCCACACTTATTCCATGAGAGCATACCACACCATCAGGGAGGGATTCACTTGGGAAGGCTTTGAAGAGGAGATACATCAGCATATTAAGAGATGCATGTATAATTTGGAGATGGAGGAGAGACATAACTCTTTTATGGAGTTATCACAGCCACCTCTTTCCTCTTTCGGAATGAGAGGGGATCTATCTATGAGCCACTCAATTAGTGTGATCAAAGTATATGGTAAGGATCATGTTTTTATGCATAATGATTTACTTGATAAATATTTCCATTCCTTTACCATACATGTGTAGGCCATTTCTCCCAGTGGGGGCACTCTTCCTTATAAACTTCATGGTTAACTTGGGGCCATAAACAATGTTGAGGATGGCCACTCCCTAGGAGGAAATAGGGAGATGACATATCATTTAGGGTGTACTCCATTGGCACCAAACATTACTCACCTTCTCAAAACATGTGAGAAGACTATGGAAGAAAAAAACTGGTAGGGAAACCACTTATTATATCATGTTCTGAGGCAGTCAGGAGACATATTGTGCTGTTTCCACATGTGGGACTATGATCCTCCTCAAGTATTACATATGGCAGCTTATGTATCCTTGGTTATGATCCCATACATTGATGATTTCCTTATTATTATTATGGGAATAATTGGAGGAAGGATGCAAGGTTTGAATGTGACAATTGGGAGTGAGATACTCCATGTTTCTTATGCTTCATGTTTCAGGGATAACATTGGGAAAACCATGATTGCTACATTGGATATTTTGTTTACTTATGAGGTAAGTCATTGGCATCTCATGAGTACTTAGGAGGAGCATTTCTTGGAGGGATTGATTGGGAGGCACTTGCTTCATGAGAAGATATTATCACATGGAGGTGTCACCAACGAAGGAGGAGAAGAGTTGAAACACTCACATTTACAGTTGCTTGAGGACAAACAACATTTGGGAGGGGAGGACTGTAATATTCCCAATTTTCTTTAAGCTAGATGGAATATAATTTTTTTTCGCTTCTTAGTTAGAAGAATAAGAGGGTATGGAGACCCATAAATCTCCTTAGTAGGAATAAAATCACTCCTAATAGGAATGGAGATCATATTAGTAGCTTGATTAAGCAGCCTTGTGTGTGAAAATGGACTGGAGCATGTAGTCTAGGTCAATTTTGACCAAATCAACAGCGCTGGTATGGAAGTAGTGGATTTAATGAGTGGGGCCCAAGGTGAGGAAGCTCACCAAGCATATAAGGAAGGGGATGGCAACCATAGAAGGCATTATTTGATTATTATTTTGTTATGGTTTGTATGAATTGTTTCTCTCTTCAGTTGTTTAGCGGAGACTGCAGTGCTGTTTAGCACAAGGGTGTTCCCGAGCGGGAATCCCACCTTCATCCTCGGGGGACTTAGAGTGCCCACTTAGGAGAATTATTTGGGATACATTTCCAGATTTCGACATTAGGCCAAGGTCCATATTTATTCTACAATGCAATTTCTGTAGAGGGTTGTACTGTGTTGCATGGTGCAGCAGTGGGGAGTTGATTTGGGTAGTTTCTGATCTAGTTTTTAGTGGGGGAAGGTTTCCTTCCATTGGGAGGCCAGAAAATAGATCCCTTGAGCTTATTTGTAGCATTTGGCACCAGGCCAAGTTATTATTATCCCATATAGAGCAGTTTTATTCTTTGACTGCATTATTTTAGGGAGGAGTTGCAGGGGTGGTTTCAGTACACCATTTGGGGAGATGGTTTTCCAGTGAAGGGATCATCCTTTCACCAGGAGATTCTATTGGGAGGAGGCTTAATTATATGTTACATCATATCAACCGCATATTTCCAGTTATTTCTTTGTAGTGAATCTTAAACCCTAGGGCTTTGGTTCACCTTTTGTATTTTGGTGTATTTTCTGGAAACCCTCTTGGGTTCTATTGGGAGGTTGTTATAGAGCCTAGATATTTTCTTTCAGTATCACTTGAGGCATAAATAAACCATTTTATATCATTGTATGTTCATATTTTGTAGATGTGTTCATCATGACTGCGCTGTAGTAGCTTTCCTACATTCTATATATTAGCAACACCTCACTTTTGAGGGGGTTTATTCATTGGAGGCTTGTTGGCTCATGTTGTGTGATTTGTGCCTCATTATATTGTACTATTTTGCTGCTGATATGACTAATAAAATGGCTCCATATTGGTTTCCTATATTGATGTGATGTTATACACTGCTATTTCCATTATTTTGTTCTATATTCCTATCTTTTCTGTTTTGGAATATTACATACAAAAAAGGGAGGATAAATGTTGTTACAGATGCACTCTCAAGAAAGGATGAAGAGGTGGAAGAATTGCTTTGTGCCATTTCTATTATCCAACCAGATTGGACAACCGAAGCAAGGATGAATGGAAGAAGGATGAAGAAGTGTGGACACTCATTCAAAAGTTGTAGCAAGATCCTAGTACTTTTGATACATTTAGTTGGAAAAATGATTCCTTATGGTACACATATTTCTTATATCTTTGTAAGAATTCCCAACTAAAACAAGATTCTTTTGGAATTTCACACTTCTCCTTCAGGACGAAACTTAGGATTTTTAGAAACTTACCACAGGGTGAAGAAATATTTTTTTTGGGATGGCCTTAAATCTGATATTCAAAATTTTCTGGCGGAATGTTTGGTTTGCCAGCAAAATAAAGTTGAGAGGATTAAGACCCCGGGTCTTCTACAACCTTTATCCATTCCATGTCAATGTTGGGAGGAGATTTCAATGGATTTTATCACAATTTTACCTAATTCTGAAGGAAAGAGTGTCATCATGGTGGTAGTTAATAGACTTACCAAGTATGCACACTTTTTTGCATTATCTCATCCATTTAAAGCAAGTACAGTTGCTACTACATTTATGGAAACAATTCAAAAGCTACATGGAAACCAAAAGATTATTGTAAGCGACAAAGATCTCATTCTTACTGGAAGTTTTTGGACGAAATTATTTTCTTGTTTGGCTACTCAACTAGCTCATAGATCATCTTATCATCCTCAATCCAATGGTCAAACTAAGATAGTGAAATTTTTTTTGGAAGGATATCTTTTTTATTTTGTATCTAATAAAAAAACACAATGGGTCAAGTGGTTACCTCTAGCTGAATGGTGGTATAACACTTCCTTCCATACCGTAGCAAAAATGACCCCATTTATGGAACTTTATGGATATCATCCACCGTCCATCACATCATCTTTAAGAGAAAATTCTAAGGTTTAAGAAATGGAAGATCACATCGAGCATCAACAAAAAGTTATCGAAAACATAAAGGATAACCTAAATTTGGCACAAAATCGAATGAAACAACAGACAAATCAATATCGCAGCGAGAGAAGTTTTGATGCAGGAGACAAGGTATTTTTACGGCTACAACCATACAAATAAATGTCCCTCAAGCAAGCTAAGAAGAATAGTAAATTATCGCCAAAGTACTATGGTACTTACAAGGTGTTGCAAAATATTTGTACTATGACATACAAATTAGAGCTTCCTGCTTCTTCACAAGTGCATCTGGTTTTCCATGTTTCATGCTTAAAGAAGGTTATAGGTGACAAAATTCCAACTCAAACAATATTTATATAATTTGAAGAGGAAGGAAAAATCATATTGGAACCTGAAGAAATCACGGAAACAAGAACTCAACAGCTACGAAATCGATCAATTTCAGAGTATCTCATCAAGTGGAAGAACTTACCCACTGAAGATTCTACATGGGATGATCAGAATTTTATACAAAAGCATCCAGAGATACTCAAGCATTGAGGAAAACACATTTTTGAAGGAGAGGGGCATGTTAGGTCCCTATATTACTAGTGTAGGTCTTTATTGTTATTAGTGTAGTCCCCTTATTGTTATTGTGGTACCCATGTGTTCAGTCCCTATAATTTGTGAGATTGGCTAGCAAAAATAGACAAGGGTAACATCAAACCAACTTTGGAGCCCTAGGACCTACCCTGACTCAAAGAGGGCTCTCTCTATATTTGTGTGAAATATGTAACTTGATTGATTTAGGATATTTATTTTAGGCTAGTTAAAATGATAGGGTTTGTTTGTTTTTTTTTTGTGGTTGGGTTGCTTGTCAAGAAGAATAGATAGAGTAAGAGAGATTCAAACCATTGCGCTATGGGGTCTATGAAAGGCTTGAAAATTACAATAATGAATCAAGGGTGTTTCATAGGGAAAGTTGACTATTAGTATGAATCTTAATTCCAAGCATACGAAAAAACACCACTTTAGCTGTGCATAACAAACAACCCTAACAGCAAAGATGGCTGCCAATATCCTCAGATCTGTAGTTAGGTGATCAAGATAAATGCTGAAAAAATATATATCTATGCATTAGAAGACATTAAGCAGTAGAAAAAACAATATTTACTCCATGCATCCAATAGACACGACAAGGATATGTTGAATGAATTTTTTATTAATGGCACTTGGGAGGAAAACGCAAGAAGGTGTTCCTAGTTTGCTTCAATGGGATGGGTTCTTGTAAGTCCTCAGCACTTCAGATCTAGAATTCCTCTCTCTTGATGGTGTATAAAACCGAGACAAAAATGGTAGCAAAATATGACTATGATGGTGGATCAATAGTCTGACCAAAAGTATAGATCCAGAGTGATATTTAGGCAACAAAAGGTGGTAAATGAATGGGAAAACCCTTCTATTTATAATAAAACATTGATTTAGTCTAGATATTGGTGCATAATTAAAATATTATTAACCAAATCAAGATCCAACTTTTATCGAATATTTTATTATATTTGTTGGAGGGAAAAGGAATTTGACTTGGGTCAAATCACTCTATTTGTAAATAATAAATAAATAAATGATTTATTTATCATTTTAAGGATGTGGTTGAGTAATAATCAAATGAATAATGATTTATTTAATTATTTAAGGGTGATTTAGTCATATTTAACAAATAATATTATTTAAATAAGGTTTAAATAATTATTCTTAGAAAATAATAAGATAAATAATGATTTATCTAATTAATTTCCTTGTTTTAGGTTAAATATAATTAGGAATATTAATTAAATTGTTGTTTAACTAATTATTCCTTGAGGAAAATAAAAAAAAATGTAGATTTATTTATTATTTCCCCATGGGGTTTCCTGTTTAGACCATAAACAACTTAATAAAGGTGGTTTACTAAGTTATTTTCATAGTGAAAGCAATTTTACTTAGGGTAAAATTGGTCTTACATGGTGTACTTGGGTCCACCTAATGATAATAGGTTAGATGACCAAAAAATGGTGTAACAGATTTCCCCCAATCATGCAAGCGTTAGGAGATAATTGTATGACCGAAGTACGTTGTAAGAATTCAATCACTAGACACCGAAGGGGAAGTCAAAGGGAGATAAATATAAGGTAAAACAAAGTGCTGAAAGGACTAGACCCTGAGGACGCGAGACTTACAAGTGCGACAAGTCTCTTTTATGAGTGAGTACCTGTGCTATAGGCAGCCAGGACTTGTACAATAATATATGAGTACACGAGATATAAATACAACCCAGATGCCCTTGTAAAAAGGAAAGGGCTTTGAAAATATGATTGATACATGCAATAAAAAATGCACTGCAAGCGGCTGATGCCGACATCATCAAATCTATGGAGCTGCATCGAAGGCTAAAAGGAATATGTCATCCGGGCATGTGGGGGGATACCTGTAGGGCCACCCCCTAATGAGGGCTGAGACATCTCACATACACCCGAGAATCACTAATATTAGCTATTGCATCACTGGACCATAAAGTATATGGATCTCGATCATGCTGAAAGGAGCTGGAGTTGAGAAACAATCAAGTCAAAGGGCAATAAGGAGTCCCTTTGCCTGATCTGAGGCACTGAACAAGAGTGGAAGCTAGAACCAAGGTACACCGCCCTCTAGACTTGTCTTCTGGAATGAATGAGATGATGTTGAAAGAAGGAGGTTCACCATAGGTGAGGCAATATGGGATCTTCAACTAAGGCATGAGAGAAAATAGTAGAGCGACTGACAAAATGACACTAGGGTTGATGATGAAATGTGGGGTACTGAGTAGCGGACGGAAGACTTCCTTTGTTTAGAGCATAAAGGGTGTGGATGACCTGGCAAAAACTGACACAATATCATGAGGGATAGGGGATAGTGGGACTGAAGGCCATAATGTGCGACACGAGAGGAATCAAGAAATGAAGGATGGAGAACTATAACGGGATACAAAGGGACTCAAGATAGACTCCATGAATGTAATGATGACTCAAATCAGATGCTCTAAACAAAGGCGACTCAATGGTGCTGCCACATAGAAAAAAGGTCCGATGGAGACCATAAAAACATGAGTACATAATGGTTACTCACGATGAAGATCGACACAAGCATGTACAAGTATGAAGGTAAAGGGGTGCCCCCAAGTACAAGTGTGGTAGGTGAAGAAATTAGATTTTGAGGAGTGGTGAAGTGACCTCCTTTGGAAAAATGTGTCTTGGTGAATTATCAAAAAATGAAAAACTAACAGATACCTATTTGAGGGCTCGGTGAGAGCTTTCCAACGGTATAGACGGTTTGGAAAACTGAGCTACGGTTTGGCCGCAGAAGGTGAAAGAAAAATCAGGGGTTTCTCTTTTAATAAAGCATTTTCCCTCCAACTTCACTCATTTTCATGTGGAGCTGTGGTGAATGTAGAGAGGAGAGAAGGCCCTAAATATTGCAGCGATCGTAGCAGAAAAACCGACCGTTGGAATCCAAATCCGTCAGTTGAAGGTAAGAGGCCTAACCCTACTCTTTATTTTCAGTGGATTGAAATTTCAAATTAGGTCCCCAAGACTTAGGAACAGACCCCTGCTTCTCTTCACGACTAGGTCGCACTTTTTGGGGCAAAAAGTGTGACCTGGGTAGCAGGTTTTGGGCAAACAACTGCGACCTGTCCCAGGTTTGGGCTTGAAAAGTGTGACCTATCAGGGAGGGGTTTTTCTATGATATTTTTTTGCTGAGCACTGGTTTTTTATGATGAGAAACATTCTTTCCTATCTGTGTACTGAAAAATATGATGGTTTTGTACAGATATGGAAGAATTACGGATCAATTGGAGAGAGAGAGACTTGGGTGCATTACGGTCGGAGATCTGGGAGGATCAAGGTGTCTGTAGTGCATTAGCCAGGTTTGGGGTTATGAAGTTTGTGGAGAACCCTTTGATGAGGGCTAGAGAGCCCTTATTGGCCCGGATTGTTAGCTATTGGGATCCAAACCATGAGGTCTTTATAGTGCAGGGGCACCAGATCGAGTTGACGGTCTAGGATATATATTTCCTGACTGGTCTCCCACCACTTGGGATGGTAGGGAATACTTAGCTAGTATTATCGCGGGGATGGAATATCATAGAGTTTGCAGAGTGCCATTGTCGACCAGGTCTCCAAGTCAAGGGGACTCGGATACCCATCGGGGATTTGGAGAGGTTAGAGACCCGTGCTATGGTCGCAGCAGTGTTGCGGATCCTAGGCAACCAGGCACTCCACCACATCACCGCAGGGAAAATGATGCTTGTGGAGAGTGTTTTTAGTGGGACCTACTATGGGTGGGCCCAGATGATGTTGTCGCTATGCAAGTGAAAAGTGAACCATGACTATGCATATGGTACAATTTTGTGCTTGTTCTTATTTGAGAAGACCCTGACACTTTGACCTCGCATACAGCTCCAAGATGGGGGCCCGAGAGAGCCTAGGATGTGCCGGTGGGGGCGACTACTATGCAGAGGAGGAGGTGGGGCGGTTGGATGGGTGTTCTGACCTGAGTTATTTTTTCATTGGGATCAGATGCCACTGTATATGGACAACTATACCTATAGTGGGATGAGTTATTTTGGGGACCGGGATTTGCTATTGCCGCCTAGTCGAATATGGGGGCCCGATGGTAAGTGAAAAATTGTTAATATTTTATGTGCATGTAAAGTTATATAATATTGTATGTGGTATTGATTCTTTCACTTGTGGTATGCAGATATAGCACCGGTAAAATCATCCGAGTAGATGGGACGACCTGTAGTATCGGGGACTGTAGGACCTAGTGGACCTAGGGTGCAACAAAATGAGGATGCAACGACCCTCCTAGAGGACATCTGTCATAGTTGTGAGAGGCTTCTGACCGGTGTTTTAGAGCATGGCTGGTAGGACTTAGATGACCAATACATAGAGCCATGTATTGGTCTACCCTCTAAGTGGTGAGGGGTCATGCGGTGCATGGCAATGGCCGAACAGGGTATGCATGATCTACGAGCTGCGGGAGCAGAGCCATTAGCTCGGGATCCTCCAGATAGTGATTAGTGTGTAGGGGAAGGTGTTGTCCCCTGTTTTGAGTTTTGTAACATGTTATGGGCATGTCATATGTATCAGAGTGGATGGACTCTAAAACATTTTATATGACACATATTATGGATATGCATCGTTTTGATATTTTTATGTTATTGTCTTGTGTTAAATGCATGTGCTAAATGCCAATCTAGAATATGGATTGCAATGCTATCTACATAGTGATTTTGTGCTCTAGGTACATGACTTAATGTAATGATTTCAAATTCACGCATCAAAAGCTTCACTCGTAAATATCTTCTAAAAATGATAGGTTTATGCACACGATAGACACCATTCAATTGCATGACAAGAAGCAGGGAATATAAATGAAAATGTAGGTGGAGGATGCGATGTGAAAGGGAATTAGCTAATAAACCTCATAATACATCATACTCGCCCTGATTATTGGTAGTAATAGCAATGCATACCCCATTCAAGAGAACAAGGGAGTGCAAGGGGGTAAAAAGGGCCCAACCTGCTGAGGCTAGATTCTTGGAGTAGCGACTTGCACCATCAGAAAAACTGATATAAGGTGTGGACGGAAAGTCCATATGAAAGGTGCCACAAGAAAATAAATGGGAGGATGATGAACAATGCTGGCAATCTAAGCACAAAGTAGAAATCGAATGCACTCCCCTGGAGGGAGTGATCCAGGTAGGATGTATACTACTCACACATTGATGGTGAGTTGGAGTATGGGATTTATCGGAGGTATAGTTTGTGCTGATATCATGAAAGTCACCATAGGCACGGATGGTGCCATCCCGTGTATGGGCAGGAATGATGAAGTCAAGGGTGGACATGGCTTCCATGATGTCATCATTACAATAGAAGATGGAGTGACTGGAGGAATGGAGACCACATAATGTGGAAAAGCTACCTGACTCATCATCATGAGAAGAAAGTTTCACATGCGCATCATCATGGGGGATGACAGAAGAACAAGAAGATAAGGGATCTACTGATGTTGAGCCCAGGGTGATCACTGAAGGGAGGTCAAGCAAAAAAATAGGGGAAGAGTTGGAGGGAGCTTCCACCAAGGGTCTCATGGATGACGAAAGTTAGAGGATGGTGGTCGCAGGTTCCTTCATCTCGACATCAAGGGGGGGGGGGGAATTCAATGGGAGTGGGTAAATCCTCAGTCTGGCCTGCAGCATACTGCGCAAGTACGAGAGAGGCGGATTGGTTTTTTTCAATCTCGTACTCCCGAACTACCTCTAATGAGGTGTGGTAATGCATAAGGCGGGGAAAATGGTGAGAATAATGGCCATGGAGATCACATAGAGCACAAGGTTGGTTAGTGTGAATAGTTTTAGGATTCTTGGCTGCAGTCAAGGAAGAAACATAGGCTTTAGGGACCGTAGACTCAGGGAATGAAACTTTAACCATGGGCTTGATACGGGGTAGTTCAGGACAGTTATGGGTGGCATGGCCAACGACATCGCACAAAGCGCAGGGCTTTGTGGGCGGGGGAGGTGCAGGGTCTGTTGGGGCAACCTTGTCCTTGGAGGCCCTCTTGCAAGCTTTGCCCTTTTTACCTAGAGCAGTCACAACAAGAGGTGGTTCCTATTAAGGTGGCTAAGGCACTGTTGCAGCAAGAGAAATCATGGGGACCGGTTGAACTGGGGTCAAAGAAATATAAGGTTTGGGTTGACCAGGTGGGGTAGCAGCTGGAGGATCAAGGTACCAGACAAGAATCCAAAGGGTCAAGTTAGGAACAGAGAGGGTGGCCATGACAGGTGTTGTATAAACTCCTGGTGGGGGGGCTAGGAACGGTATCTGACCAGAGGGGTAATGGCCAGGCGGGACGACTCCTAAATGGTTAAGGCCTCGAGGAATTGTTCCAGGAGGGTAGAGAGGCTCATGGATACCACTTGAAAGGCCGGGAGGAGGAGGTCCAAAAGTCTGAATCGAAGGGATAGGAGTAGGCTGTGGAGGGCGAGGAGGCTGCTGAATAGCCAAGGCGAGCCACTTGAGAGCATCTCGAGATGATTGCATCATGCAAACATTCGATGAGATGGGATCAGAGACAGGAGGAGGAAGACCAGGGAATGTACCAAGAAATGAGGAATATTTGTAGACTCCGGGGGAGACACTAGTCCAAGGATCGACGGTATGCTTGTTGGCCACCGAAGAGATAGTCGACTCAGGGGAGGTCTAAGACTTCATTTCGTAATATGTTAACTGGTTAATGGTGACTATATTTCCATTATGGGGGAAGGAAATATTGTGGTGGACTGCGGAAGGGACAACAAACATCACATAAGTGTAGCTATGACCCAATAGAATGTTGTAATATAAGGGGACATCTATGACTTCTACATCAACACAAACAGTCTTTCCCGCAAGAGTAATAGGACAATTGCGGAATAAGCCGATGGGTTGGGAGGCGTGGCCATCCCACACTCGGAGAGTGATTATGGAAGGAGCCAACTCAGGTGATCTGAGTTGCTTCCAAACTGAAGTGGACATCACACAAGTGGATGCCCCCTCATAAATAATGCACCGAGAAACGTTAGTGTTCTGGATCTTGACTGGGATTTGGAAGGTGACAGAAGTAGGGAGAGGAGGATGTTATGACCAGTCAAAATCAAAGACAATAAATCGATCGTCGGAAGGATCTACAGTGTCCATGGTAGATAGTAGAGCTTTTCATTGTGAAGGGCACGACTGGAGGATTTCCAGCATTGAAATGGAAGTAAGGGATTGTGCCAAATCATATACTATGCTATATGAATGGGCAAATTTACCAGAAGTAGCATTTTGGAAGAGTGTTCCCTTAGGGATCTTGGTATGAACCTCCACCTTAGGCTAAGGGATCTGCAAGGGACCATTAGGTGTTGAAAGAGGCTCTGTAGAGACCGAAGGAGGTGGCTCAGGGAGAGACGTAGCGGGAGGCTTGTTGTCCTGATGGGAATGAGTCTGAGGATTGATATCTACGGTTAGAGGTTGATCAGAGTTCATCATGAGAATCTGGTAATCGAAGGTACTAGATGGAAGAGTTTGAGTGGCCACCTGACCTTCAGGTGGTTGGGTAGCCAAAAATCCTTGCTGAGGGAAGGATCAGTAAGCACAGCCGGTTGACTAGGTGCAGCACTGGGAGGGACGGAAGGGGAGGCTTTTTGTCCTTGTAATGTTGCTTGAGACTCCCAAAGTTTCCTCATATATGGTAAAAGAGGACAATCATGTGTGTAATGACCATAAAAACCACAACAAGAACAAGGCTTGTTCATGCGAACATGCCTGTCCTGCTTGGGCTGGGTGCCATGTTGCTGGTTAGTAGTGTTAGGAGCATTATTTTGAGGATTAGGTCCAGAATTACTAGGAGCAGATTGATTTTGAGTGCCTTTCCTCTTATTTTTGGAGGGAGGAGGATTAGTCATGCCCTGCTAGGCATATACCTGCCCCGTAGGGGGTGGTAGCTGTTGTTGTGGGGGTTGAGAAGGCAAGGGAGGAAGCGGTGCTAATGCTGGAGGAGCTAGAGCACTAGGTTGTGGATACAGATAATAAGGAGGTTGGGTAATAGTGTGGTAAACAGGAGGTTGGGAAAAAAGAGGAGGCATGCCGTATCCTGGATACATGCTACCGAGAGGGGGAAAAGTGCAGGAGGTGCTGGCCCCACCCTGAGAAAAGCCATAACTCATGGGAGGTTGAGTGTACAGATTAGAGAGAGTTCCAATGATACCGTCGGCAGCGTGATATGCCCCCGGTGCATTGGCACCACCGGGTCTCGGAAGATCAGGTAGAATGGTATAAACATAACTTGACTGAGCGTAGATCAAGTCATATTTTAATGCAATTTGGAGAGTGGCTTCTTCGGTTTGAGGAAAGTGTGATGCGACATCTTTTCCGACAGGTGGGAAAAGAGATCTAAGGAACCAGTCCATGTAGACACAGTCTTTGAAGGTAGGAGCTCGACATAGACTCTTTCTTCTCTGCCATTCCTGGACATGGTTGGAAAGGTAGGTCATAGACGATTGACAGAAAGAAGTCAAGAGTTCGGTACTAGTGTCATAACGAAGGGGAAGATGGAAGTAAGACAAAAAATCCCGGGCAAGAGTCGCAAAGGTGGTATGTGAGGAAGGGGCCTGATCAACGTACCACTTAGAAGCTTAACCTATAAGCGTACGTTGGAACAACCGAAGACGGATAAAGTCATTGGTAATGGATTTAGACGAACACCACATGTGGAAAGATCAAACATGATTTGTAGGATCTTCTCCAGCAAGGCCTTAAAACTTTGGGATGTCAGAAGGGAGCTTCGTTGAGATAGCAGGCCAACTAGCATCATGGTGTATAGGGTCATTTATCAACTGGTCAAAATCAGGGAGGCTAAGACCTGCCATGAAGGGGAGCAAGGGCACAGCCGGGGTAGTGTCTGTTGTGGTCCCACTAGTGGCATTCCCAGCATGAGGGCCGGGGTTACCACCAGCATTAGGTCTTGCACCAGACATGGTGAAGGTGACAGGGGGAGAACCGAAGGTGGAACTAGAAGGAGAACCCAAAGGACTAGAAGAAGAGTCGGTGTGCGGACTCGGTGGAGGACTAACTCAAACGCTACGCGTAGGAGTAAGTCTTCCTACCAGAAACTAAGGATGAAGGCCAAGAAGTCTCCAGGATAAACGCCTCGGTGGTGCAATGATGATGACACAAACATGACACAAAGGAAAAAGAGACTGACAAGGGAAGGGAGGTGCAGGATCAACTGATTACAATGTTGAAACAAGGGCGGAGAGGTGTAGGATCAATTGATTTTAATGTTTTAGAGTCTTTTCTTTGCGGTGTTAACCAAGCCCTTTTCCTCTTAGGGTGTGTGTGTGCAAAGTGTTTAAATTTTAATTTTTAAACCCAGACGTTTGTAGAGAAAAAATAAAAAGTGTGCTATATAGCTGCAAATAAACCTGCAAATGAGAGTATATAAGCCTAGAAAAACAGAAAATAAACAGCTAATAATGCAATAATCTAAACCCAAGGAGGCAGGCCTCTCAAAAACTAATCTATAGGTGAGTAAAAAGCTAAAAAAAACCAATAGATATAAGGTCAGGAGGGACAGGGATCTAAAGGAAAAAATATGCTGGAAAGTGGTGCAAAAAACAACAACAAATCAAAGGAAAAATTATTGTAAAAAGAGGTGGTGAAAGGCTATCTCCAGGAGAGAAATGGAGTGAACCCTAGAGGAAAACCCAAACAAAGATAAATGAGGTGATTTGGATGGATAAAAAGCCAATTTGAAGTGGATCTGAAGGTGAGGTATCAGATCTGAAAAATGGCTGAAGACTCTGAAATTTCAGACAACCTGCAACAGCAAAAACTCTTCCACAAGAAGTGAAGGGTACTAAAGCCCTAGGGGGCTAGGTTCCCACTTAGTTGAGAAAAACAGAACAAGTACAGGTCCAAAACGGGCGGATACGGAGGTCAGAAAACCCTGAACAGAGGCTCAAACAAACCCAGAAAACTTTCAGAAAAATTCCCGCAAAAAGTCCAAGTCGCAGTTTTTGACTTGTTTTCTGCAAAGGTCACATTTTTTGGGTTGAAAGGTGCATCCTAAGGGCCCACGTCACAGTTTTTGGACCAAAAAGTGCAACCTACACTTCCGGCACTCTCGATAGCAGATTTCAGAAAAAATTGTCGTCTCAGCTGCGGCTGATGTCTGTCACCTATGCAATAGGTCTGAAAACACACAGAAGTTAGAATTTTTATCGTTTTAGGGTTTTATAGGTGAAAAACAACATCAAGAAAAGAAAAAAAAGAGGCTAAAGAGAAATCCTAGGGTTTGAAGCAGCGGGATATGCAAGGATAAGAAAAATGACAGAGGTCCTAATCGTAAACCCATGTGGAGTCGCCAGTTGTTAGTATGAATCTTAATTCCAAGCATACGAAAAAATACCACTTTAGCTGTGCATAAAAAACAACCCTAACAACAAAGATGGCTACCAATATCCTCAGATTTGTTGTTAGGTGATCAAGATAAATTCTACAAAAATCTAGATCTATGCATTAAAAGACATTAAGCAGTAGAAAAAACAATATTTACTCCATGCATCCAATAGACAAGACAAGAATATGTTGAATGAATTTTGTATTAATGGCACCTGGTAGGAAAACACAGGAGAGTGTTCCTAGTTTTCCTAACTGGGATGGGTTCTTGTAAGTCCTCAAAACTTCAGGTCTAGAATTCCTCTCTCTTGATGGTGTAGAAAACCCAGACAAAAATGGTAGCAAATATGACTATGATGGTGGATCAATAGTCAGACCAAAAGTATAGATCCAGAGTGATCTTTAGGGAACAAAAGGTGGTAAATGAATGGGAAAACCCTTCTATTTATAATAAAACATTGAGTTAGTCTAGATACTGGTGCATAATTAAAATATTATTAACCAAATCAAGATCCAACTTTTATGGAATATTTTATTATATTTGTTGGAGGGAAAAGGAATTTGACTTGGGTCAAATATCTTTATTTGTAAATAATAAATAAATAAATGTTTATTTATCATTTTAAGGATGTGGTTGAGTAATAATCAAATGAATAATGATTTATTTAATTATTTAAGGGCGATTTAGTCATATTTAAGAAAGAATATTATTTAAATAAGGTTTAAATAATTATTCTTAGAAAATAATAAGATAAATAATGATTTATCTAATTAATTTCCTTGTTTTGGGTTAAATATAACCAGGAATATTAATTAAACTGTTTTTTAAGTAATTATTCCTTGAGGAAAATCAAACCAATGTAGATTTATTTAATATTTCCCCATGGGGTTTCCTGTTTAGACCATAAACAACTTAATAAAGGTGGTTTACTAAGTTATTTTCATAGTGAAAGCAATTTTACTTAGGGTAAAGTTGGTATTACATGGTGTACTTGGGTCCATCTAATGATAATAGGTTAGATGACCAAAAAATGGTGTAACATTGACAAAGCCAAATGGATCTTAATAACTTATGTGGGAGTGAAATGAACATTAAATGGTGAATTTAGTCGGTTTAAAAGGCAGTTAAGAATCCTTTAACATATACTATAACAAGAAGAGTCTTTAAGAGTACTATGCTTAAGAAAGAATCAAAGGATAGGGTGCACCATAAACTTCATTTACCTAGCTTCACCAAGTAAACTTTAAAACAACAATCCAACAAACCCTAAAGAGTAGGTAACTCCTAAATTCTCTAGTTATTTACCTTGAGAGAAAGAAAACATTCAAGATAACAAATAAGTAAAGATCAAAGAGTAGGGAACTCCTAAATTCTTCAATCAGACTATAAAGACCTTCAAAATAACTACTCAAGATGGACTAAAGGATAGGGCAGACCATAAAATTCTTTAGCCAAACCCTAATTAGCAAACTTCAAAGAAAAGGCCTTAAAAACAATGTTTTAAGCTACACCAAAGGACAGGGCATACCATAAAAATATTTGGCTTGACTCCATTCAATTATTTTCAAGGCAAACAAGCTAAGTGGAACTAGAGAGCAATTAAGAATTCGCTAATCAAACATAGAAGAGGAAAACATCTAAACAACATAAAATAGACAGAATTAAGGTGCCTCTCAACTGCATATCTTAATTTAAATTTTCTACTCTGTCATAAGGGAAAGGATGAAAAATAAGGAAAACATAAGAGGAAATGAAAAAATATATTAGAATAGCATCACCATTTCATAAATTCCATGAATCTTGAAAATGTGCTTGCTCCATTATCATTCAATCCAAGACAATTACAAAGCTCCAAAGCCAAAAACTCTTTATCACTCAAAGTCTATGTGATTTTCATCTCAACAATCAACCCACCACATAATGAAACATACATGCAGTATTTAACTAAAAAATGAGGAGGTAAATCCTAGCTGGGGTTTTATAAGTCATTAATTACATATTTAATGCATGTTGACCTTAGGGACCATGCAAGGCCCAAGGCAAAATATCCAAAACTCATTAAATGAAAAAATAACTTCTAACATGACTTCTAAGCTAAATTTGGAGAAATTTTTCCTTAAGGTCTTCAAAAATATATTTTTCAATAACTTTTTATGTGTTTTGTTGACTTTCAGGCAAGGGCGCAGTGCCAAGGTACAAGGGCGCAGCGCCAAGACTAGAAAAATAGCATGTTTTACAACTTCATTTTGGAGGCCTTTCCAGTGTCCAAATGAGCTCCATGATAGCTCATTTGAAAGCCTGTCCTGTATAGTTTCCAAATATGCCTTAATTTTTAAAAATGGTGCTAATTTTCCTAGTCAAAAACCACTTTTCCCAATACTATGAAGGGCACAGTGCCAGTGCTGAAAGGAGGGTAGAAAGGTGTTTGTTTGCTAGTTTTTGGCCCTTTTGAGGGACCAGTTTTGTTCCAAATGGTCTGAAATTTTTCGAGGATTATTTCCTTGGAAATAGGAACATAAATATGTAAGACATTTGTCAGTTTAGTGCCCCAAAAAAGAGCGCATCGCCAGTGGCGCTGCGCGTTTGGTTCATTTTTCTGCAAGCAAAATAGCCAAAATTTCAAAATGTGCACCAAGTGCAAAAATTTAGATTTTTCTTTATTGATCATATTTGGGAGGCTTGGAGGGATACATCAGCAAGGATATCAAGCTTTTATTTCTCCATTACCTCATTTAGAGCCTGAATCTTTGCAAGGGCTCATTTGAGCTTGGCCCTTGCAATCATGTTCCTCATGGCATAATGTCTTGCCATCTTTCTCTGCATGTTGATGTCTCTCTTGGCCTTCTCTAATTGACCCTATAGGTGAAATTTTTCCCTCTCAAGCCAGTATTCTCTATCATAGTTTATTTCCATGGCAAGCATCTCACTTGGAGTGAGTTGCTCTGCCAATTCTGTCTCTTTCTCTCTTTCTCGGGCTAAAACCTTCTTTAACCCAATTGTCCTTGGCCTCTTCCCAGGAGGCTGTTCTTCCTCATCTTCATTGTCATAAAAAGTTCCCAAGCTCTCATCTAGCATAGCCTTGTCCTTTCCAGCCTCTTTCCGAGCTCTGATTTCCCTGACCTCACTAATGGCTTTCTCTGTCTCTAACTGCTGGTTTTCTAACTCAAGGAAGTTTATCACATTATTTGCCCTACCAGGATTAGCTTGTAGCTTAATAATATTTGAATCCTTGCTCTTGATCATCATATTGATCATCCTCTCCTCATCCTCATCCTCAAGGTCAATAAGTTGAAACTCTTGTTCAGTTTCATGTTCATCCTCCTTTTCAACAATGAACTTCTTTGCAAGATTTTCCTTATCCTTATCAAGCTAATTTGCTGGTGAAGAAGGCATGGCCCCTTGTATCTCAAGTGCAGCAAACACATGCCTATATACCTTCCAGTATGTCAAAGGAAAATATTCTATTTCAATCATCTCAGTGTCATCTGTCTCACTTCTCTCTTCACTATTTGATGCTCTAGTATCAAAAGATGATGGTGAGGGATTGTGAAAAGGTGATGAAGGAGCATCATCATAAGGTGAAGGAATGTGAGTGGATGGTGATGTGGAAAAGTCATCATGGGGTGAATGAATGTGAGTGGATGGTGATGCATGAGTAGCGGGATGTGATGGAGAAGTAGGAATGTGAGGATGAGAAGATTAAGGAATATCTTGCTGATGATGGACATGTGGGGTAGTGAAAACCTCATGGGAAATGAAGATCTCCCATGGAATACCTTTCTACTATAGTTGGTGAATAAAAACCATATTGACAAGTGAATTATTGAATAGGCTCTACATTTGTTGAGGATAATCTCTTGTTTTCACTATGTAGGCCATTTTATCAATGCTTCGAAAAAGATAATATGGTAAATGCAGCATCCTCACTCTAGTAAAATGCATAAGAAGCCGGATGTGGTATGAGTGGAGGCGGGAAAACATTCCCTTACATGTGAAATACTTCATTATTATCATCATCATCGGTGCATATCTATCAATAAGATGAGAAAATGGGAAGATGGACTTGTCGTGATCTTTATACCTAGGTTTTAGATATGGTTTAAAATAACTCATGTCTAGGTTTGCTTGCTTGAAGAAATTTTCTCCCACACTTCGTATCCCTGTAGCATTTGCAATGGAATCTGTAGACAACTCGAAGGTAATCCCAGCAAGATTAACGTGTTTTTCATGAAAATTGATAATAAATAGTATTTTTAGCTCAGGGTGGTTTTGTACTTTTTGCACCTTCTCACAAAAATCAAAGCAACCTACATGTTTGAAGTAGGAAATAGTAAGAGGAGATGCCATGAGTTCCCTTGAATTGAGGGGTTAAAATCTATTTATCTTCTCTCCCTTATGAACATTCCTCCTTGGTATTTCGGCCTCACCACCACTGTCTTTACCCTCTGACATTTTAAACTCTGTTTTGAAAACCCTAGGGTTGATGTGAAATGAGATGAAGGGAGGGTAGTGAAATGGAAACTTTTCAAATGAAGGGAATGAGTGAATGGAGGGAATGGATGCAGGGAGAAAATCAGATGAATGAAGAACCTCTAAACCAATGTAATTATCCCTGTCTATCACTGATTTTCTTCAAGGAAGATGAAGTAGGGATGAATTAGTGATTTCAATCTTAAGACTTAGGGTTTCTTCTTAGGGTTTCATTCCATTGATTAAATGATGATAAAAAATAGCTTCAAAGTGGGTTATGGCATGAACTTACCTCTTACCAGTGCCTTGGAGGACCTTGGAGGAAATTTGAAAGCTTTTTGAAGTGGTTTGAATGGTTGGAGGGATTATAAACCCTCTTTGTTTGAGCATGCAACGCCAAGGATGAGGGCGCAACACTAGGTCTGAGCGCGCAACACCTTTGAAAATGAGCAAAGGGTCTATCGGGAAAGAGCACAACACCACTCCCAGTGCACATTGCCTCCTCGCAGGCACGTAGTGCCTTTAGAAATTGAACGAAGGAGAAATACCAAGGGTGCAGCGCCCAATCCCAGGCATGCAATGCTAAGAATATTTGTCCAAGTTTGCTTAGAAAATTCACAAATTCTCCTCTCCTTGAAACTTCTAATGCTTTTCAAGGAAAAAATGATTCTTTTGAAGTGCTAGATAGGCTTTATAGGCCAATGGAAGTTTGATTTAATTTGAACAACCAAATTTCTAATGTCAAAAATCCTTTTTCTTTTCTCACTTAACCCTTTTACACTTTTTGCCTTGTAGGTGACTAAAAACATTGAATTGGCTTTTCTTTTGATCATGGAGGTATGAAAAGTTAATTTTGACAACTTTAGGATGATTACATATAGCAGCATATTCAAAATCCTCTTTTTCTTCCACCATGGAGTTCAAACCATCTTTTCACCTTCTTTGTCCACTTTCTTCAAAACCCTAGGTGTCTGCAGCTCTTTTATAGAAAACATCAGTGTTTTCTTCTAAGTTCTCTATGGCCCTTTCTAGTTCATTCATTTCTATCCAATTCACCTCATCTTTTTCCATATTCCATCAATCTTTTCTAATATAATTTCTTCATGCTTGGCCCTGTGTGCTTCCTCCATGTCATTTTCCTGCAAGTGATCATTACGTTGGCCCTCAACTGGACCATCAAGTTCATAAACCCTAATCATCTTCAAGACCAAGTTTTTTCCCTTTCCTTTGTTGTAATTTTTTTCATTCAGGAGTAGATAGTCTACCACATCAGTACCTTCTACTGATAAATATTTCAACACTCATGAAGAAGTGTTAAACTCTTCCTTTTTCCTCACTTGCAGACTCTGAACTAAAAAGATAATCTTCTTTGGAAACCTTTTAGGTCCTTATTGAATAACCATGTCTTGACATTCTATTACATATGAGCTAGATTCTGGAAAATAAAAAGTAGTTTCTGAAACATCCAAGGATGACCTTAAACAATGTAAAACCCTAATGACTTATTGGGAGGGTTCTTTGACCTGATTTTGGTTGAAATTTGACCTTGATATTTTCAAGTGAAAACAGTGTATTGCTATAGGCTATTGTGCCCAAAGGGACATTGGAATGAGTCATCACTAGGAAACCCTAGATGGAATATGGAGACTATTGACAGGGGAAAAATGGGGCAATGAGGTTATAGGCAGGGAAGAAAAATGAAAATGAAAGGTATAAGCCCTTAATGAGTCTTTTAGGAGCAACATGGTGACTTTGAGATGGAAAACTTGATAAATATAAAAAATAGGTTTATAAGGATAATGAAGGTAGTGAGATTTCTGAAACTCAATATCTTCAATGAATATTGTTTTCAGAAATCTATAACCATCCTATAGTCATCTAAAAATAGTGAAAAATACTGGTGACTAACACCCTGTAACCCCCATATTTTTATTATTGTGTCCTTACATTATTATTGTTAGGTCGGCTAGGATTATATTGTGACCCCATGGACTCTTATAATAGAAGGAGGTTATTTCATTTGTATCGACCAAGAATTGTTCATTTATGTAATGTAAAGGAGGTTTCCCCTTCAAAGTGGCTTATTTCTAAGTCTTCCGCATCCAATACTATGCATGTACTTATTTATCCAAACCACACTTATCGACCAATTCATGACTAACATAACTATAATTAGATCCAGGTTCAATCAAAATAGAAACAACTTGGTCACAAAGCTTACTGTCCATTTCAATGATATATTCCTGATGGTATGTCTACCTATTATCCAGTGTTGCATAGATACGAGAAACACTCTAACGAATATCTAAAAGAGTATGTGCCTCCTATTAACTATATATTTGAGGCCTACCACCCTGATTATATTAAAAATCTCTCTTGAGATGCTCCTTACCGCATGTCCAACACTCCAACCGCCCAGTACCATCACGTCTATACTGATGTTGTGACGCTTGTCCTTGTCTATATGTCTTGAACTTCTTTTTTGGTGCCACCCTTCTGCATTTTGAGCTCTTCTCTTTTCGAATTACATTTACCTTTACCTTTATCTTTCCATTTCCATCCTTGCTGAGATTCATTCTTATGCTTCAATTTCCCAATAACTTCCTCAAGTAACTGAGGCTCATCATACTCAATCCGATCTCTAAATGATAATCGAAAACCACTTACAAAACTTTGAATTTTATCCTTTTCATCTTTAAGATATAGTAAATACCTCAATAGCCCCAGGAAATTAGTCATGTACTCTTTATATATCATTGATCCCATATTTATCTCATAGAATTCTTTGGCCTTACCATCATAATACCTCTCTAACAAGTACTTCCTCTTTAAAAGCCTCTTGAACTCATGCCAACTCAATTCCTCTGTCATGATGTCTCTGACCCACTTCACATCTTCCCACCGGATATCTGCCTTAGCTTTCAAGCTGAATATAGCTACTCTAGCCTTCATATTATCTGTGTAATTATGCAACTCAAAGAATTTCTTCATCCCAACTATCCAAGCCTATGCATCTTCTGGCTTCTTCCAATATCCATCAAAAGTAGGTGGCTTTGCTTTCTTAAACCCATCTTGAAAGTATCCTCTGTCACTTGTCTTGTAAAGATGATATCGATGACGATCATAATGCCTATAAGAACTAGAACTAGGGCAATACCTATGTCAACCACCTCTCATATCTGAAGTATCCAAAAACCTGTCATATCTCACTGTGTCATCTCAATCTGACCTATGACTAGCATGAGACCTACTACCATATTCCCCATTATTTATGTCCTCCTGCCCATGGCTGATCGGAAGTGACCCATGTTGCTACAATTTCGACAAGATATGAAGGAGTACTGAATTAACCTATGCTTATTTCTCTTGTGCATCTATGATTTTGTCATTATCTGCCTTACAAATCCTTATTTATTCCTTGAAACTTATTAGTGTGTCTGCTAAGTCAGAAGAGTGCCCAACACGACACTTCTCATATGATTTATAGGAGAATATTTTTAGTCTACCATCTTTCTAGTCATCTTTGATTTTTTCTTTTAAGGCATATTATGTCAGGTAAACCAAATCAAAATAAACCAATGTACCTTAACATAATTCGGGGATGTTATCTGATCTACAAGATCAACCCAATAAGCGTAATACATGTATAAATTTAATCATAAAAACATATAGACATATAAAAAATGAGTGTATCAACACATAAACATCATTCTAGCTAGATTTTAGTATTCAATGCATGACCATATCAAATACACATACCATGACCTCATGCATGACAAAAACAACCATATCAATGTATACTAACAACATGTAACCAATCATACACTCATTACGACACATTCCATGATGACACACTCATTTTCATATGGAAAAATCACTACAACCATGACTAATACCATACATATGCAACAAGCATATAGACCACAAGGATGATTAGTACATGTGCAATCGACACCAATGCATGACCAAAACACACTGCCCATCTAGTCCAAGGGGTGAACCATGCTCTGATACCACTCTGTAACACCCTCCTCCCATATCTACCCAAGTAACTGGCCAACCAGGGTAAGCATGTGATGAGAGGATACTATGATTTGATTCAACCTTTGAGGTCACCTTAAGGAAGTGGAATCATCACCAAAAAACTACAAAGAACTTATACACCTACTACAGGACACCTAGGAGCCATGAAAACCTTCCATAAGGCTAGCCTAAGACCTCGATTTATGTGCCACTTTTTTAGGTCCATAGCCCAGGTCACTACGCAGAATTACATGAAAATTTCATTACTAGAATATAACAACAAAATGACGATGTAAATGAAAACATTGAACAAGGACTTAACTAGACCACTACTAGCCATGACAAGAATTTCGCTGAACATGTCGCAAATATGTAATCTACAGGTATAAATAACATATCTGAGCATAGGGGTCTCATACTTATCTGAGAATAACTAAGAAGCATTGTTCCCTTACATCATTAGCTTCATTATTATCTATTATGTCATAAATACAGTGTTCATTCATTTAGAAATCAAAACATGATAAGATCCATACATCATCACTGTCATAATACATGCTTACAACCATCATAATAATAACAGAAATAAAAAGGATACATCAACCATAAAATACACATATAAACTAGTACATTTACACATAAGATACCAAGGAAAGAACTTCTCATTAATGAATGTAAAAACCAACCTGGTATGGGACTACCATGTTCCACCTTACCATAGATTGGTTGAGCCAAATATCTCTTTAGCCAATCACCCCCATTCCACATTCCAAGCATGAATGTGGGACTCAAACCAAAAGAACCAACCGGGGCTTCTTGAGGCTAAACTACCTCACCCTCATTAATAGAAACCAGGCTCCACTGTAATCCACACTAGATCACTAGGCCAAAATAATAAACATGTAACAACAGCCTTTACCATGATCTCCACCATATCACTAGGAAAAAACAAGCATGGATGCCACCATATTTCTCCACCTACACCGTGAGGAATTTTCTTGTCTCCTAGTATCTAGGCTTTACCGCAATCCACAGTCCAGTCCAGGGATTACTAGGCCATAACTGAGACCCCACTCTCTAGGATTTACCATATATTCCATCACATGATTCCTAGGCCTGATGGAGAGCACCCACCTCTAGGATTTACCATATATCTTGCCATTCACCGGTAAAGGATTCTTAGGCCCACCAACTATCCGGATTCATCGCAAACCACATTATGGTTCATGGATTACTATGCCATGTGTTATTTCATTCAGATATCCACCTCACTAAGCTTCAAATCCTTCTGGAATTCCATCTCAACCAAAAAATGAGAACACCATCACACCATGACTATATGGAAATGGAAAGGCTAGGCTGAAAAATATTGTCACACTTGGAAAAAACCATGCCAATGACACAAGGAGAACAAAGAACACATATGCAGCACCATGCATGAAAAATGTAGCAAGTAAAACACACATGAAAATTGATACCTACAAAGAATACCACTTTATCTGCTTGATCCTACTCTTCCTTGCTTGATCCTTGATTCCTCTTTTCCTTCTTGATCCAATGCTAGAATGATCCAAGAAAACTCCAAGTGTCCAAGAGTGTGCGAGAGAGAGAGAGATCCAAAATTGAACTGACAAAAGGTTACATTGAAAAAAGCTACCAACTGATCCTCATAAGCCTTTTTATCAATTAGGCCCCTATTTTCTTCATTTTCCTCCTCACATGAAACTTGTGACCTTTCACCTTCGTTTTATCCTATTTCGTTTATTTTCATAAAAAAAATTCCAATAAATTCCACTTTTCCTTTCCAAACTCCTTTTTCATTGCCTTTCCCAATTTCGTTAGCCATAATAAACGAAATTAACACCCACACTAAGATGTTTTGACCAACATTCAACTTAGAATATGTGTCCCATAACCGTGGTTATTATTTTTCCTTTATTAATTTTTATTACATGGAATTTTCACGAGGGTTGTTACAAATAGCTTGCACAAAAGACATAAGGTATTTTCTACACGAAAAAAAATGTGCCATAACAAGTAACCTTAACCAGCCTGCAACCTTACCTTTTCGATTAGAATAAAAACCAAACAAACATTGAAATCTTGTTGTGAATGTAACTTCACTTATATTTTCATCCTTAGAAAACATCAAGAAAGATCGAAGCTTATAATTAGTGAAAAAAATAGTTAAGTAAGATGCTTCCAAGAAATCATATATTCGATCATGAAATCCAAAACAATCCTCTTGAAAACCCTAAAATCCCAAAGAAGATGAATTTTTAATTAATGGCATGGAATTTGGATGAGAATCATATGAAAAAAATTGATCTGATCATGTTCAGAATTCTTGTCAAGATAGTGAGGACCTTACATAACCATCAACAAAGGTTGAAGTGCCTCAAATGCTTGACAAGTAATATGAATAGTGATAGGATAAACTATAAGGATTATTTGATGTAAAAAAATTATAATCATATATCTTGGTGGGAAGATGATTAGTTGCATGATAATTGTTAGGACTAGAATGATGATCAGATCAGCCAATCAAGGAATAATATTCTTGGTTAGTGGACGATAGAGATATATCATCTTGAATAGTTTCACAAAAGCTTTGGACAGTAGAATCACCATCCACACATGTGGAATGTAAAAAACCGTTTCCCTATAACTCGTTACAAACTAAATCAAGATAAAAATCACTGGACAGATTGAAAATGAATACTAGTATAACAAATACATGAACCTAGTCAGGATACAATGGGTGAACATGCATATCAACTTGGGGAATTAACCTTCCAAGAAGAGGAATTTGACTCACAAAATAAATCAAGAATTTTCTAACGCTCAAAATGAAAACTTGTGCCATAATGAAAATTATTAGCATCATAACATTCACAAGAAATACAAGGAGATGATTATTTTTAAAGGGATTTGACATGTATGAATCCTTCACCCAATGATAATATTTAAAATGATAAACCTCATAGCTTTGTGTATCCATGAAATATATACACTCCAAACATGAGTTTGATACAATATATTTACATGGAGATGAGTCAAATGAAACAAAATCATCCATTCCATCGGAAATCGAATCTTGAAAATTTGAAAATCTATATACAAAATGTCAAAAATATTTCAAGGAGTTTGCATTTAGTGAAACCATGCAAGGAAAATAATTTTGTCAGAAATTCCTGATGATGAGCTCCATCATTAGACATATTTGGAGGGGTTAATAGTCACCTTTTTTCCTTCTTAGATCTCTTTTTCTTGCATTTTTTTATTATTATTTGGTTTTATGATGCTAGTATAGGTGGTGATTAAGGCTGACATACTCTGAGTGCATAATATAAGGTTGAGTGAAGAAAATCATGAATTATTAATCATTTTTATAAGGATTTTATCATAAAGAATCGAAGGAGACAAAAAAGAGGAATTATAGGAGGATTGTCAACCCTCAAAGGCATCTGAAGGATCGCAAAGATTCTCTCCAGTAATTCGCATTCCAAAAGTAGCCAAGGGATCCCCGAGGATTCTCTCCAACAATTCGAATTCCAAAGGCGGCCAAGCAACTCAAAGATGAGTGCACCCATTCCTTGTTCTATGAGAGTCAAGTGGACTCAATCACCATTTTTTAGGGAGTTTTTGGTAGCTACCATGTAGAATAAATAGAGAAGAGCTAGAGCCAAGAAGAGTTAGTCTATTCTAGTCTCGATTCCATTCAGAACTATTGTTGTGAGATATTGAGGTTTTTGTTTTATTCAGTGATCAAACTCTTAGAGATGTATGAAATTATTCTTTTATGATATGAGCAGACTTATTTCATTCGGCTGATTTAGGTTTCAGAGGGCTAGGCTCGTGGGTTAGGTCCCAATCCATGTGCCTCAGCTTCTCTGTTGTCACTATCCTTTCCTTTTTGTCATTTAGCTAGATTTTCTTCTTCCATTTAAGTTAGATCTATTTCTGATAAGTTTCATTGTTGTTTATTTTTTGTGCTGTTGTAGTTTTTAATTTCTTATGCATAATAAAATAGAGGGAAAAATCCAAAAACTGAGGTCAAGTCTCCCCCTCTCATCTCTGTCAATAGAGTTCAAGTAGGGCAGACCTTCCCACAGGCCAAAATTTCTTTCTGTTTGATTTTTGGGAAGAACTTCTATTACCAAGTCCAAGCCTTTCTTTCACTGTTTCATCTTGCATTTCTATCTGTTTCCCATGCATGAATCCGCAGGTGTGTTTCCCTTCGGAGCACTGCTATTATGCCTCCATTCCCCTCCTTTTCTTCTCATCTTAACGATGTACTTAACTTTTCTTTGCCTAACCCACTTATGCCCTTCAAAGCCTTATTTCTCTATTTTTCTCTGTTCATGGCTGCCTTACCCTTTTTATGAAAAAAAAGTGCAAAACCATTTAAACCCATTAGAACGTGAACTCTACCTTTTCTCCTTGAATCTCACACCATCGTACATCACAATAGCATTTCAAAAATCTTACCCTTTCTCCCTTAACACTTACCACCGTTCTTTTTTATTGTGATATTGCGAAATTGCAAATTACACTTCTCACCTTTTACCTTTTACCTTTAACACTTACCACCGGTTCTTGCGATTGTGATATTGCAAAATCACGCCCTACTGTCGGTACCACCTCAACGTCACCCATCGTAAATCACACTTCGCACATTTTATCTTTTACCTTTAAACACTAACCGCTTGTTCTTGCAATTGCGATATTGAAAAATCACAAATCGCACCATTTATCTTTTCGCATAACACTTACCGTTCATTCCATCAATGCGATAACTCTGCCATGTCACTCGTCGCACTTCGCACTTCGCAGAACTTACCATATCACAAATCGCAACCTACAACCTTTACCGCGTCGTACTTCGCACAACTTAAGTCCATTCTTGTCAATCCTTCTTGCTATTCCTTTTCTTCCCTCCAAGGTGCAAATTAACTCTTTTTAATTAGAATTAAGTCATGGATAGCCTAGTTTCATGGATAGAAGCATGGTAGATATATCATAGGATAAGTAGAGTGCATTTATCCATTTGGCCAAGTTAAGTGTGGTTTAGGATTAGTTTCCTTTCTGCTATTTGTTTTCTGCAAATTAAACTAGTTTCCTACCTGTCATTTATTTTCAGAAATTTAATTTAGTTTCTTATAGTCATATCCTTCCTGCACCTTAAATTAGTTCAATTTTTATCATTTCCTTTCTGTATTTTAGTTTAGTTTCATTGAAGTGTGACAGACTTCACTAAGAACCCCTAGAAGTAGCACCCTTTCGTAAAGCGGAAGAGGATGACATGAACATAATGCATCTGTTGTGTATATAACATTGTCACCTCAAAGTTTGTACAAACCCCGGGTTGATAAAGTAAAGTAGGGCAACCCCCCAGAGTTGCAGCACTCTTCGTGCAATACCAGGGCTCACCATTTTTTGGCGTCGTTGTTGGGGAGGTGTCTAGTAGATTTTTTGATTTTGTTTTTAGCATTCTTTTCTACTTTACTTTATTTCCATGTCATTTCAGAAATATTGAAAAAATACAAAAAGATATGATTTTCATGCCTCGTAGGACTAGGAATACCCAAAGATAAATCTTACCTAAAACCCCCACATCACCTCCTAGCCACCCTTCACTCTTATTTAGCACTAGTGAGATTGAATCCCTTATAGGAGAGCCTTCTGACTATTTGAGGATCCTATTGGGGAAGAATAAGAAGACCTTGATTCAACTGAGGGACCTACTTCACCTATCTTAACCATGTCTGGGACTCAGAGAGCCTTTCCCATAAGAGAGGCAGATGGGGAAACTAAGATGAAAAACATTAGCCCCTCATCCCTTCCACACTTCCATGTACTTACCTCTAAGGACCCTGACACATTCATGTTTGAATTTTTTGTTGTTTGTAGGACTTATGACTACACCTCTGATGATCATAAGTTGAAGCTATTCCCATCAACCCTTAAGGGTGTAGCCTTGCACTGTTTCATGGGTCTGCCTAGGGATAGCATCACTACCTAGGCACAGATGGAAGAGACCTTCAGCAACAAGTACAAAGACTACTGTAGGTCCAAGGAAACTAAGGATGAGATATTTAGGATGACTCTAGGGTCTGATGAATCCCTAGAGGATTATGAAGAGAGGTTTCAATTGAAATATAAGAGAGCCAACTGCACTCTTGATCTTGAATCACTTAAACTTGTACTTCTTTGAGGGATCAATGAAGAGATGATATAAACCTTGAATATGTTATCAAGAGAATATATCTACCAAAAACCCTATGAAACAATCAAAACTACCTTCTGGAATCATTCTAGGGAATTTAGGAGGAAGGGCATAGCTAGCCTAAGTACATCTAATACCCCTTCTTGTCCCACCTTCATAAAAAATGAGATTGGAAACATGCTATAGGACTTCAAGAGTGACAGAACACCTTTTATTTGAAAATGGACACAATGTAGGTCAAAAGGAAGCAAGAGTAAGCAGAGAGAGCCTTGGCCATATTTTGTTCTAGATGTACCAGGAAGCACCCAAGAAATGAATGTCCACTAAATTTCATAGAGGTTTTCTTAGTTTGTGAAGAGAATCATGCCACAGACAAGTGTACCTCCTTACATGGACTTAAAGTTGTATATCAAGGTGGGGAAACAATGCCAGAGAAACTCAACCAAAAAAGGCCTCAAGGCCCTTGGCCATATCAACAAGATATGCAAGGTGAACCTTACTCTTACTATTACAACAATAAGAGTGCACCCATGCAAGCTTGGTACACCCCCACTCCTCCATCCTTGTCTACATCTCCTACTTGGCCTTCCCACCCTTCATATCATCCTCAGCCAGTAAACCAACCATTTTAGCAGTATGTTACATAACAACCTCAGTGGGGAAATCCATCCCAAGGGTAGAGGCCTTAAAAAAATAAACTACCTATTCTAATGCCTCCACCCCAACCTCAACCTCATCTTACTCATGTTGCTCCACCTAGGCTAACTATACTTGCACAACCCAATCCAAACCCGAACAATAGATAGGCATAAGAGGCTCCCAGTGGAGAAACATCACATCCAACTTGTGTTTTGGAGATATAAGAGGTTAATCTTAGGTCGGGAAGAGTACTCCCATACAACCATCCCCCATCTCCACTTGTAGAGGTTGAGGTGGAAAAGGAAGAAGATAACACTCAGATCAAACAACCTGATTTTCCTGAGCTCTTGTTCCACCATGGTCAACACACCCCAGAGGATATTGAACTCCTGGGAGAATTGGAAAATTTATGTGTAAATATACCACTTATCCAAGCCATTCAAGATGTCCCTATCTACAATAGGCTCATCAAATAAAAGTGCTTCAATAAGCCTGGGAGAAGGAAGAGAGATACCCCCACCATCAATGTGGTAGGGAAACTGTTTGACCTGATGCTGGGGAAGGTGATATTTCCAAAATACCTAGATCCTAGTAGTCCATTTTTTGATGTGCATATAGACAGTGTCATAGTCCCCAACACTCTAATTGATCTAGGGGCTGCCATCAATATCATGACCAAGGAAACTATGTTGAAACTTAATCTCCAAGGGACTTTCAGGAAAACCAGAACAGTTCTGCAACTTGGATATCGGTCCACAATAACTTTGTAATATTCCTAAATTAGCACACAGCTAATTGGAATATTAATTTTTATTTTTCCCTTAGATAGAGGAATAAGAGGATATGGAGACCCATAAATCTCCTTATTAGGAATAAAATACACTCCTAATTTGAATGGAGGTCATATAAAAGCTAGATTGAAGACCCTTAGGTGTGAAAAGGTTATGGAGAAATGAAATTTATGATGGGACAACGTAGTTTTGGAGGGAGATTGATTGCATGGAGGCAGTGACCTAATTGAGTGGGGCCAAGGGTAAGTAAGCTCATCACTTATTTACGGAAGAGGATGGAATCCATATGGGATTATCTTTTAGATTATTATTTGCATATGGTCTGTTTAGACTTGTTGCTTTCTTTAGCAGTTTAGCTAATATTGCATTTGATGTTTAGCACAAGGTGTTCCTGGTCGGGAATACCACCTCTTTCCTTGAGAGGCTTATGGGAAGAGTATTGTACTACTTTTTCCACTATCCAGCATCGGGCCAAGCTTCATCTTTGTTGTACAGTGCAGTTTCTGCAGAGTATTGTGTTGTGTTGCAAGGGCAGAAGTTGTGGAATTGATTTGGGTCACTTCTGAGCTAGATTTCAGTTGGAGGAAGATTTCCTTCCATTGGGAGGTTAGAAAAGAGGACCCCTAAGCTTTATTTCATCATCCAGCATTAGGCTATGGTACTAATATTAGTTACAGCGTAGTTTTCTGAAGGAACTGTGTTATTTCAGTGTGCAGTTGCAGCAGAGGGTTTGGAGCCCCAGATGAGGGAGATAGATTTTCAGTGAGGGGATCAACCTCTCATTTTGAGAATTTGTTGGAGGATATTTTCATACATTTCTATATCATATCAGCCACTTCCTGTTATCTATTCAGTTTCAGATATTATTCAGCCCTAGGGCCATATTGTATTTCTTCATTTTTGTATGTTTCAGGAAACCCTTTTTGGGTTGTCTTGAAAATGTGTTTGGGAGATTAGATATCTATTCTCGGCATCATATGAGCCCTATAGTTTCAGATCTATGTATTGACACTTTCTAGCAGCATTTGTACCTAATAAAACTGCATTTTCATAGCCTTGGGCATTATTGTGTAGCAGTTTTCTTTATGTTTCATGTACATGTTCTCTTGAGGCTTGTTGGCCTGACTTGAGTACTATTCCCTCAAGGATATGTATACATTTTGCTACTATGATATTGATATTATGGCCATATGATCTTCTTACATGCTATATGTTGATTTATCACTATTATTTTCAGTTTTGTGTTCATATATTGATGCTTCCCCGTTTGGGAATATTACAGTGGTATTAGAGCATAATCTTGGCTCAGCCTGTGGATCTCAGCCATTATGCTATCAGGAAATTAAGAAGAAGGAGAAAGAGATCAGGATGATGGAGAAAAAGAGCTTTATCTCATCACTTTTCAGATCTATGAAGAACCTCTCCAAGGAGGTCAAGCAGTTGAAAGAGGAGAGATGCAATAAAACCTCAAAAGGGTTTCAAGGAGAGGAAGGTCCATGTACCTCCTATCAGCAGAATAAAGAACCAGTGTTGCATAGAGCTCCAAAGCAATACACTATGCCCTTCTCTTTTGAGGAATAATACAAGAGGCATGGAGATGGAGGACACTTGGAACATGCAATTATAAGTGAATACCTGGCAGCATATAAGTCTCAACATAGAGCTTTCAAGGAGAATCTAACTCTCCCATAGTTCATTCCTCTCAAGGAAGAAAGAAGACCTTGCAGACATAGATTCATATTGCCTACATTTGATGGTTCATCCACATGTACAACAAGAGCTTTGGGAATGAAGTTGGATGCATTTTTTTTGCTACATCCAATAGTAGAGAGAGAAGTTGTTGAGATTGCAGCGCTGCACCTTGAGGGTGAAGCAAACATTTGGTGGTTCAGCCATTTGAGTCATGCAAGAGTGACTGCATATGTAGATTTTAATCAAAGGTTGATCAAGGAGTTTGACAAGAAGAAAGCAGAAGAGAAGAGGCCTTCACCACCACTTGCTGCAAGAGCACTTGCATCTAGAGAAAGAACCCTTGCATCTTTGCAAAGTGGTCTTGATCTCTTGACATGTAGAGTCCCATGCACTATTATAGAGATACATGAGGAGGAGGAGAATTATACCAGAAATGATATAGCCATAGAGGAGCAGCTATCATCATCAGTAGTTGGGGAAGTAGTCACACCAGAGAAAGGAACCCTTGTAGCAGTACAATATGTTCCCAAGATTTACCAAGGTATGCATATGTTTCCACTTTTTGTTATTTCGACATATCTTATGGAGGGTTGTGGAAATATGCCATTGCATGACCAAGGGTCAAGGCACATTGTTGATTTGGAGCAACAGACTATCACCGTGCTGAGCAACCTTGAGTTTTTCAAGGATGGTATAAACAATCATTCTGGTTATTCATTATTGAGATGCACACAACTCCTAGGGTTTGAGTGTGGATTCCAGGAGGATAGGATGAGCATTTAACATGATTTATTGATGAGAATTTCACAACGCAATGAGAAGCCTTTGCCTTCAGCATACTTGGATCCCTATGGATTCAACATGGTCATTGATGAGTGGTCTTCACTTGGGGATCTCCAAGAGATTGCATTTCAACATCCCATGAAATTCAAAGGTAGAAATCCGATATGGGAGGATGGTATTCTTCATTGGAGGAGTACCAAGATGGAGCATGGTAGGATACACCCACATTTTGATGAATGGGTGTGGATGGTGAGCAAGAGGCTGGTGAGTGACCTACATATCTATGACACAGGGCAACAGGAGGCATGGCTGCGTTGGCTACTCTTGAAAGATTTTGGCCATCATGTGACATATCCTTCTTCTAAGGGTATGTTGGTGGATGTAACTTGGCATGGCATTTGCATCATATGGCAGAAAGGATTTTGGGTGCATTGTGTTGGTATGCAATTCTTCATGTCAATCATCATATTTTCACCTCGTGATTTTTATGCTGGAGGTGTGAGAGGGCAGCAAGAGCTATTGTTTCTTTGGCTACTCTTGGGATAGTATGGGTAGGATTTCTTCCATACTTGGCATGATATTTCAGAAGAAAGGGATGACACAATCAAAGTGCAAAGAGGCTACCCTTCATAATTGGAGGATTGAGAGGTACTTCCACATAGGAAGGAGACTCCCACACATAGCAGCATGATGGTGGATGAATTTGGCATGTGGCATGTTGTACATATCAACCCCTACATTTATTTTGTGGTCATTAGCTCCTCCATTCAATTTTTTAACTTGCAGATCCGTTTAAATTTGTTTAAATCCCCCGTGATGGCCATAAAACCCCATTTTCTGCCTATCGCTACCCTTTTCCGCCCGAAAAATACACTCTGCAAAGGTTAAGATCCGCATTTAAAAACATATCGGGCCTAGCCCCTACAGTCTTAGCCCCTTTGTTTTGATTCTCACATGACCAGGGCGCAAAACCATGTGCTGGACAGGCAGTAGCTTATCGTCAAAGATTTCGGGTGCGTCTGGAGCCGTCCGATCAAAAACAAATCGACGGAGCGGAGCCATGCTTACCGTGGTGGTCCTCGTGCCGGTACCCGTTGCGAAACCGGCGGTTTCATTCCGCACCACCATTGCTGAGAGGGCGATATTCTCCGCGAGGCCAGCAATTCCATAGATCACATGACAAGTGTCCTCATGTACGATTCCCGAAAACGCCCATTTCGCGCATTATTGTTCAGTCAAAGGCCGGGCAGCAGAATCATCGTCAGCCATCAGATCTCAAGTCCTCCATCCAATGGTGGTTATCCTCCGGAGTTGCACATGTTTTAACCCACGTCTATTGCGTCCCTATCCCACCATTTCATTGTCCTCCAATGCGTTAAAACCGTCGATCTCATCCAATGATCGTGTGGCCCATATCATCCGCTTGACCACCTGCTGACCGAGCCTCCCACCACGACAGCGTTACACGTGTTCACCGTCTCATCCTCTGCCATGCATATATATGTTTCATTCATATATACATTCCATTGTATTTCCCTGGTCAACCCGTCCACCTCCATCATTGTCCCCCTGTGTTTTTTGCCACCCTGCATCGTTTCATCATCCTCTCAGACCTATACCACCATCTCCATTAACCCCACCATGTCCGCCATCCTTGTGATTGGTTTTATTTAATGAGTTTTTGTTTTTGCAGGTTTATCGTGGCTAATAATTATCATGATTCGTCACTCCCATTACAGAGGCCAAGAATGCACAGCAGGACCATGTTTCAGGAGTAAAATTGGTGGGAAAAGATCCAGGAGCTGCTATGATGTGACCACCATTAAAGAAAGCAAGGATTTGCAATTGTAGAACCCTCCAGAGAAAATCAAAGGGCAGATTTGGGTAGGAGAAAACATTAATGGGGCTGCATGAAATATCAGTGAAAGATCAAGAAATACAATGCCCTGCATTAAAGATCTGGGATTTTAATTCAAAGGTAGAGGGCCAAGAGTACCATGTACAAAAACAAGCAACCTCAAGGTTTTATTGCAGCAGATTTTTCTCTTCCCGCCAAGTACAGAACATGTGTATATTTTATTCTTTATGTCTTGTTCATGAGGAAATTTTCATCCTCAGCATTTATTTCATGAAGTAGTAGCATAGTACTTGCACCAGTTTAGCACCGCCAAACAGCATAGGCGGTTTTTCTTTCAAATTTGTTTTAAATAAGATCATTAAATGTATATCACCTACCTCACTCTCTAGAGCCTTTGGTTTCTCTTATAAAAATGAGGAAAAAATACATTGTGAGGGTTCCATATTTCTATCAGAAAACTGTGCAGTGAGAAGTTCTTGTATACATCTTGTAACACTTATGTATGAAGGCTCAGAGCCCGTAGGGTCTCAGTGAGGAGGAGTTATATCTGTAATGAGGATTCTGGTCTTTGGTATCCCACAGTATATAATTTTCTCTTATGTGTTAATATAAAATCTCATTCCATTACATTTATCTTCTTGTATCATTGTTCTGGAATGCGAGTGGTTCACTAATTTTAAGTGAGGTTTCATCCTAGTCGATGCCCTTACTTGGATTAGTCAAGCACTTTAAATAGGCCCAGGCATGATATATTGTTCCATGTTCTTTTCATCCATATTTTCTGCTATATTAGTTACTTGAGGAGGGTACTTTTAAAACGCCATTTTCATGTATGGATTCTTAGATTGATAAGCCCATATGTGGTTATGTTGTGTATCTGGGTATCAGCCTCACGTTAACTAGTATCTTCTTGATATTCTCTTCACTACATTCACCTTCTGATATTTGATTTCTGTGGCATATCATTTGAATTGGCCCTCTTTACAGTAAGTTGTCTCTTAACTGTCTGATGCTTTTGTATTAAAGTTCTGCATGTTGTTCCTACATTATTCTTATCTTTGTATCAGCTTCTGAGAGAGTCTGGTCCCATTTCAATTAATTTCCTTGTTTTACAAGAGATAGCAAGAGAGCTTTTGGATTGACAACCCAAGCTATATTATGAGCTCCTTGCTATGTTAAGATGTCCTAGGCACTGGTCTATAGAAACTCTAGGCTGTATCTAGGGTAGACAATAATTGTCGACAACATGGCATGTCAAAGAATGGAGTCATGGAGTGGAAAGAGCCTTATCACTAAGGCTAACAATTGTCACTTGGGAGAATGTATCTATTGATGGAGTGTTCCAAGGGGAGTATGCATCCCTTCATTTTTCAGATCCTTATGAGGAGATTATATTGGGAGGGCTCATATATGGACCTCACTTTCAACCTACTCACTATGCATGGTAAGAAATGTATTTTTGTACTTATTAATCATTTCATAAAGTATTTGCATCTTCTCACCATCTATGTATAGTGCATTGCTCCATAAGAGGGAAAGATTATCTTTGGGTTTCATGGTCACTCTAGGGCCAACATTTGTGATGGAGATAGCCCTTCTTTGCATGACTTGGGGAAAATGTGGTGTTATTCTTTTTATGCTTAGCTAATTTATAATGACATTCACTACCTCATAGTAGGTGAGCAAACATGCACAACTAGAAACTTGTTGGGAGACAACTTGCCACATGATGTTCTAAAACAACAGTTGGTAAAAATACAGTGTATCCACTGGAAAAACCATTAGTACCATCCAAAATTGCACATAACCTTCAGAAATTTTATGATTTGGATACCACATGGTGATGATGAACCATTCATTTTGTATGGAATGGTTTGGGATCATGAAATTAGAGGAGGTGTCTTTGGAGATCCAGTTGTCCTTGTGTATCTTGATGGAAACATTATTGCAGCCCAATATCAGTAGAAGCTCTACACTTTCCATAAGTGGAGAGAGATACAGTTTAGGGTAGGCCATTTTTTCTACCATGCTTAGTTATGTAGCCCACCTACATTTCAGGAGCCAAAGGTGGAGGAGATTTTCCATGAGTTTCCATGTTGGAGGGTGACTCACTTTTTGTGGATGATAGCTTGGGGATGGAGGCTTCACATGGGAATGATAGTTCCCAATATTTTTTAGATTCCATGCCTCAAGCAGACCTCTAGACCACATATAGTTGCTTCCATGGTGTTAGTATGAATCCTTTGTCGAAGTGTACGAAAAAAGACCACTTTAGCTACGCATAACTAATAGCCCTAACAACAAAAGTGGCTGCCAATATCTTCAGATCTGCAATTAGTAGAACAAGAAAAGAGCTGCAAACAACCAGATCTATGCATGAAAAGACATTAAGCAGTAAAAACAAGGGTTTGCTCCATATACCAATAGACAAGACAAGAACAATTTTTGAAAGAATTTTTGTATTAATGGGGCACCTGGGAGGAAAACAAGAAGGAGTATCCAATTCCCCTCAGTGGGATGAGTTCTTGGAAGTCCTCAGCACTTCAGATCTAAGATTTCTCTCTCTAGTTGGTGTAGAAAACCCAATGCAAGGAATAGAGCTCAATGGGAGCAAATGATGGAGATATGTGACCAAGTGTATAGATCCAGAGTGATCTAATAGGCAACAAAAGGTGAAGAATGGTAGGAAAAACCCTCCTATTTATAACAAAATATTGGGTCATTCTAGATCTTGGTGCATGATTAAAATAATGTTAACCAAATCTAGATCCACCTTTTATGGAATATTTTATTATATTTGTTGGAAGGAAAAGGTATTTGACTTGGGTCAAATCCCTTGATTAGTCAAAAATAAATAAATAAATGATTTATTTATCTTTTTAAGGAAGTGGTTGGAAGATAATCAAATAAATAATGATTTATTTAATTATTTAAGAAAGTGGTTGAAAGATAATCAAATAAATAATGATTTATTTAATTATTTGTGGGTGATTTGGTCATATTTAACAAGGAATATTATCTAAATAAGATTTAAGTAATTATTCCTAGAAAATAATAAGATAAATAAAGGTTTATCTAATTAATTTCTTTGTTTTTGGGTTAAACATGACTGGGAATAATAATTAAATTATGGTTTAATTAATTATTCCATGAGGAAAATCAAACAAATATAGGTTTGTTTAATATTTCCTTTTGGGATTTCCTGTTTGGACCATAAATAACCTAATAAATGTGGTTTATTAAGTTATTTAACATAGTGAAGGCAATTTTACTTAGGGTAAAATTGGTCTTACATGGTGTACTTGGGTCCATCTAATGATAATAGGTTAGATGACCAAAACATGGTGTAACAGATTGCCCCCCAGCGTGCGAGTGTCAGGATCAAATCGTATGACCGAAGTACGTTGTAAGAACTCAATCACCAGACAACAAAAGGGAAGTTAGAGAGAGAAATGCAAGGTAGATAGTGTGCTGAAGAACTAGACCCTGAGGAGGCGAGACTCGCAGGTGCAACAAGTCTCTTTTTATGAGAGGGTACCTGTGCTGAAGGCGGCGGGGGAGGCATACCTATGCCCGCCGAGACAAAATACAAAAGAATAGTGTGTCCAGTAAACAAGGGACCGAACCATAAAGTACAGTCGGCATAATCATGAGCCAGATAAAAATACAATGAGGAATCCCATATACATGTTGTGCCTGGGATAACAGCCAGGACTTGTACAATAATATCTGAGTACATGAGATACAAATACAACCCAAATGCCCCCTGTAAATGGGGAAGGGCTCACAAAATCTGACTGATACATGCAAATCAAAGAGGCGCTGCAAGTGGCTAAGGCCAACATCATCAAATATCTGGAGCTTCATCGAAGGCTGCAAGGAAGAGGTCATCCGGGCATGTGGGGGGCTACCTGCAGGGCCACCCCCTCATGAGGGTTGAGACATCTCACACACACTCGGGAATCATCAAGAGCTGCTGCTGGATCACTGGACCATCAAGTATATGGATCTCGATCATGCTGAAAGGAGCTGGAGAAACAATCAGGTCAAAGGGAAACGAGAGATCCCTTTGCCTGATCCGAGGCACCGAACAAGAGTGGAAGCTTGAACCAAGGTACACTGCCCTCTAGACCTGGATTCTGGAAGGAATGAGCTGATGTCGACAGAAGGAGGTCCGCCATAGGTGAGGCAATGAGACATCCTCAACTAAGGCACGAGAGAAAATAGTGGAGCGACGGACAGACTGACACTAATGATGATAGGGAAATGGAAAGGACTGAGTAGCGAATGGATGACTTCCCTTGTTAGAGCATAAAGGGCATGAATGACATGGCAGCGACTGACACAAGATCATAAGGGATAGGGGACAGTGGGACTGAAGGTCATAATGTGCGACACAAGAGAGAGACCAAGCGAGGAAGGATGGAGGGCTATAGCGGGGTACCAAGGGACTCGGGATAGGCTCCATGAAGGCGATGATGACTCAAATTGGATGCTCTAAACAAGGGTGACTCGATGATGCTGCCACACAGTAAAGGCCCAATGGGGGACCATGAAAACATGAGTACAAGATGGGAACTCGTGACGAAAATCGATACAAACAAAGACAAGTAAGGAGGCAAAGTGGTGCCCCGAGTACAAGTGTCGTAAGTGAGGAAATTCGATTTTAATGAGAGGTGAAGTGACCTTTATTGGACAAAATTTGTCCTGGTGAAGTATCCAATCATAAAAAAATAATAGATACCCATTTGAGGGCTCGGTGAGAGCTTTCCAACGGTGCAAACGGTTTGTCAAACGGGGCTACGGTGTGGTCGCAGCGGTCGAAAGAAGAAACAGGAGTGCTCTTTTAATAAGGCAGTTTTCCCTCCAAATTCACTCATTTTCTATTGTTGTTGTGGTGAATGTAGAGAGGAGAGAAGGCCCTAAATCTTGCGGCGAGTGTAGCAGACAAACCGACCGTTGGAATCGAGATCCGTTAGTTGCAGGTAAGAGGCCTAACCTTACTCTTTCATTTTGATGGATTGAAAGTTCAGTTTAGGGCCCAAAATCCCAGAAACAAACCCTCCTTCTTCTCTACGGCCGAGTCGCACTTTTTGGGCCAAAAAGTGCGACCTGGGACGCAGGTTTCAAGGCAAAACTTGCGACCAAGTCCAGAACTGGGCAGAAAACTGCGACTTGGGAGATGAGGGGGTTTTGGTGCTGTTTTATGGCTGGGAGTTTGGTTTTTGTGTTTGGTTATGGTATTCCCGATATGTATGCTGAAAAAGATGATGTTGTTGTGCAGGTATGGTAGATTTACGGGTTAACTAGAGAGAGAGAGACCTGGGTACATTATGGGCAGAGATCCAGGCAGATCAGGGTGTCCATCGTGTGTTGGCCAGGTGTGGGGTTCTAAAGTTTTTGGAGAACCCGTTGATGAGAGCAGGAGAGCCCTTGTTGGCTCGGATTATCAGTTATTGGGATCCATAGCATGAGGTCTTTGTATTGCAGGGGCACAGGATCAAACTGACAGTCCAGGATGTGTATTTCCTGACGAGGCTCCCACCACTGGGGATGGTGGGAAACACATAGCCAGTATTACCGCGGGGGCAGCATATTATGGAGTTTTTGGAACGAAATTGTCGAAGTCTCCAAGTCAAGGGGACTCGAATACCGATCGGGGATCTAGAGAGGCTAGAAACCCGTGCAGTGGCCGCAGCGGTGCTACGTATCCTGGGCAACCAGGCATTCCATCACATCACCGGGGGACAGATGATGCTTGTGGAAAGTGTGTTGAGTGGGACATACTATGGGTGGGCCCAAATGATGCTGGTGTCGTTAAAACGACAGTTGTCGCTCTACAAGCGGCAAGTGAACCACGATTGCTCGTATGGGACTTTATTGCGCACCTTCTTCTTTGAGAAGATCCTAACCTTGCGGCCTCATATACAGCTTCCAGATGGGGGCCTAAGAGAGCCCAGGATGCGCCAGTGGGGGTGGCTACTGTGCAGAGGAGGAGGAGGGGCGGTCGGGCGAGTGTTTTGACCTGAGTTTTTTGCCCATTGGGATCAGATGCCATTATACATAGACGACTATCCCTATAGTGGGATGAGTTATTGTGGAGATCTGGAACTGCCACTTCCGCCTGGTCAAGTCTGGGGGCCCGATGGTAAGTGATAGATTGCTATTCTTGTATGGGCATGTTACAGTTTTTTGAATAGTAGCTAGGGTACTGATTCATGTACTGTTGGTATGCAGATATAGCGTCGGTAAAACCGGCCGGATATATGGGACGACCGGTAGCATCTGGAGCTACAGGTCCAAGTGGGTCGAGAGTAGCGCATAATGAGGATGCGGCTACCCTTCTGGAGGACATCCGCCGTAGATGTGAAAGGTTTTTGACTGGAGTATCAGAGCACGGGTGGCAAGACTTAGACGACCAATACATAGAGCCATGTGTTGGTCTACCCTCGGAATGGCGAGGTGTCATGCGGCGCATGGCGATGGCCGGTCAAGCGGTGCGTGATCTATAGGCTGCAGGGGCAGAGCCATTGGCTTAGGATCCGCCAGATAGTGATTAGGTGTGGGGCATGTGGTGCCCCCTAGTGTGTATGTAGGGGCAGGTGGTGCCCCCAATTTTGAGTTTTTTGTAACATGCTATGGGCATGTCATATGTATCAGAGTAGATGGACTCTAAACACATGTTTTTGCGACACATATTATGGATATGCATCATTTTTAATGATTATGAATGTTATTGTCTTGTATGAAATGCGTGTGATAAATTCCAATCTAGAACATGGTTTGCAATGTTATCTACATAGTGATTTTGTTCTCGAGGTACATGGTTGAAAGTTATGGTGTCAAATGCACGTATCAAGAGTTTCACACGTAAATAGCGTCTAAACAGCACAGGGTTATGCACACGATAAACACCATTTAGTTGCATGACAAGAAGTAGGGAATCCAAACGAACGTGCAGATGGAGGATGCGATGGAAGAGGGCATCGGCTAAGAGACCACGCACTGCATCATATTCGGCCTGATTGTTGGTGGCAGAACCAATGCAGACCCCGTTAGAGATAACAAGGGCATGCAAGGGGGTGAAGATGGCCCAACCTGTCGAGGCAAGATTCCAGGAGTAACGACTTGCACCATCGGCGTAACCGATAAAGGGTGTGGACAAGGGGTCCTGCGGAATGGTGTTACAAGACAACAAATGAGGAGAGGAGAGGCAATGACGGCAGCGTGAGTGCATAGAAGACATCGGGTGGCAACTGCGGGAGGGAGTGCAAGGAGTAGGATGACTATGACTCATATACAAACTAGAGGGTGTTATATGAGGGCTATCGGAAGTATGGTGAGGACTCGAGCTGCGGAGGTCAACAGAGACACGGGTGGAGTGATATCGTGTGTGGGTAGAAAAGGGGTGGTCAGGTGACACAACAGGGGAGGATGCAGGGGGGCTAGGCTCCAAGTGTCTCGCAGAGGAGGATAGGTAAGGAATGGTTACAGTAGACTCCGTCATCTGAACATCAGGGGGAGGAAATATTGATGGGAGCGGGGGGATCCTCAGGCTGACCTGAAGCATACTGCGCGAGGATGGGAGAGGCGAATTGATTTTGTTCAACCTCATACTCTCGGACCACCTCTAAAGAGGCGCGGTAATGCGTCAGGTGAGGACAATGGTGGGAGTAATGGCCATGAACGCCGCACAAAGCACAGGGTTTGTTGGTGCGGAGAGTCTTGGGGTTCTTGGTTACGGATGAAGAAGGAATGGAGGCTTCAGGAACCGTGGACTCGGGGAACGCGACTTTAACCATGGGTTGAATACGGGGCAACTCGGGACAAGCATGGGTGGCATGACCGGTGACATCACACAAGGCACAAGGCTTTGCGGAGGGAGGAGGGGCCGAGTCAGTCGAGGTGGTCTTGTCTTTGGGTGCCCCCTTGCGGGCTTTGCCTTTCTTCCCGAGAGCCGTCACAATAGGAGAAGGGTCCTGTGGAGGTGCTGGGGGCACAGTGGCAACGGAGGAAGCGAGGGGGACCGGTTGAACCGGTGTCAAATCCATGTAGGGTTGGGGGTGACCAGGAGGGGTGGCGGCTGGGGGATCAAGGTACCAGACCGGTATGCCCAAGGTCAGGTTAGGGAGAGAGAGGGTGGCCATGACGGGGACAGAATATACTTCGGGAGGGGGAGCCAGGAAAGGTATCTGCCCAGCAGGGAAATGACCAGGAGGGATGGCTCCGAGATGGTTAAGGCCTGGGGGAACCGATCCAGGAGGATAAAGGGGTTCAGGGATACCAGCTGTAGGGGGAGGGCCAGAAGGAGGAGGTCCGGCTGGCTGAGATGAATGGCTAGGAGCGGGTTGCAGAGGGCAAGGGGGAGGTTGCTGACTAGCTGAGGCAGGCCGCTTACGGGCAGCCTGAGATGATTGCATCATGCAAACATTCGATAAGCTGGGATCAGTGATGGGAGGAGGAGGGAGATTAGGAAAAGTTCCAAGCAGGGAGGAATCTTTGTAAACGCCAGGGGAGACACTGGTCAAGGAATCGATGGTTTGCTTGTTGGCTACAGAAGAGATGGTCGTATCAGGTGAGGTCTGAGATTTTGGCTCATGATATGTCAACTGGTCAATGGTGACTATCTTTCCATTATGGGGGAAAGACATCTTGCGGAAAACTGCGGATGGGACAGCAGACATAGCATAGGTGTAGCTTCGCCCCAACAGAATGTTGTAGTCTAGCGGGGCGTCTATGACTTCGATGTCAACGCAAATAGTCTTACCGGCAACGGTGATAGGAAAATTACGGAAAATGCCAATGGGCTGGGAGCCGTGGCCGTCCCACGCTTGAAGGGTGATCGTGGAAGGGGCCAGCTCAGGGGATCCGAGTTGCTTCCAAACCGAAGCGGACATCACACAGGTGGATGCCCCCTCATCAATTATACACCGTGAAACGTTGGCGTTCCGGATTTTGACTGGGATTTGGAAGGCGACGGAAGCAGGAAGAGGGGGATGGTCCGATTGAGTGGCGTCGAAAACAATCATTTGGTCACCAGCAGGATTTACAGCGCCCACGGCAGATAGTAGAGCCTTATTTTGGGAAGGGCACGATTGGAGGAGTTCCAGTGTGGAAATGGCAGCAGGAGATTGCGCCAAATCATCTACTATACTATACGAATGAGCAGCTCGACCGGAAGCAGCGTTTCGACGTAGGGGTCCCTTAGGAATCTTGGTATGGACCTCAACCTTGGGTTGAGGGATATGTAAGGGGCCACTGGATGTCGAAAGAGGCTCTATAGAACCTGAAGAAGGAGGCTCGGGGGCAGACTGAGCAGGAGGCTTGGGGTACTGGCGAGACCGAGTTTGAAGGTGAAGTTCGACGATCGGGGAAGGATCAGAGTGCATCATAA